>LR738715.1:675436031-675486094 GCA_902687465.1 Secale cereale | reverse complement strand
TATATATATATATATATATATATATATATATATATATATATATATATATATATATATATATATATATATATATATATATATATATATATATATATATATATATATATATATATATATATATATATATATATATATATAAACGGCGGGTTTTCTCGGTTTATACCGGCTCGGTAGCGGCTCGGGTCGGCGGAGCGGTTCGGGCGCGGGTCCGACGCGGATTCCTGCCGGCGGAGCTCCGGCGACGGGCGGGGCAGACGGCGGCGGCTCCGGGCGTGGCTGTGGGTGGCGAAGAGGGCGGCGGTGGCGAAGTGGCCACGCGGGCGGCGCGATGTTGTGGTGCTGGGCTGCGGCTGCTGCCGTAGAAAGCGGCGGCGCAAGAAACTGCGGTGGCGGCGCAAGAAACGGCGGTGGCGCGATGCGAGAGGAGGAGGAGAGGCGGTGGGGTATTTTTGGAGGGGGGTCGGAGCTTGCTTGGGGAAGGGGCAGGAGGAGGCCGGCTCGGGCACGGACGCCGAGGTCGGTGGCAGCGGCGTGGCGGCAGTGGTCTCCGTCGCTCGGGAGGGAGACGGCGCGCGCTGGGTTGGGCCTTGGCCTGGCCCGGTTGGGGCTGGGCCGGCCTATTCGGCGGAAGTTTTTTTAGACGGGAAAAAAATAAACAAAATAATAAAATAATATAGGCATATAATATATCAAAATTTCTAGAAAAAGATTTCCTACAACTTGAACATTTTTCTAGCATCAAATAAAATTCACAAAAATTTAAATAAATCAAATAGTGCTACTATTGCAATAAAATCCAATAAAAATCATTTTAAAAATGCCAAAATGATTTCAGATTTATTTCTCTCTACTTTTCTGCTGTAGCGAATCTTTTTACCCTATTTTCCATATTTTTATTTTTTGGAGAAAAATAGTTGGAATAAAATCAAATAACCCCAAATTTGAAAATGAGTTTCAGAATATTTCAAAAGAACTTCCAACTCATATTTCTTATTATTTGAAGAAGTCATTTTATCTTCTATCGGGAAAATCATTGAGTTGCATAAAGTTTCTGAATTCAAATATTTTCAAAACCCTTTTCATTTTAAATGGAAGAAGTCATGTCATCTTCTCTCTAGGGTTTTGTATTTGAAAAGGATTTGAATTCATGGAGATCATAAATGCAAACTGAAAGTTTGGGAAAGTCTTTTTATTCCCTCTCATTAAACTTTTGAAAGTTTCAATTTTCACTCAATTTCACACAAGCAACCACACCACAATCAAACGGACAATCAAAACTATCTATTTAATATAACATTCCAAAATTTAAAATTTTGGGATGTTACAATTTTACAACCCATGTTGGTGCACCGGAGCATGTGCATGTAGTTTAATTTTGAATTGTGCACCTGAAATGGCTAGAAAACTAATTGAATGTACAAAATGTTCAAACAAACCCTGAATAATTCCAATTCTTTTACGACACACATATAGATGCATGTTCACTGCAGATAAAAGGTCTATCAATTCAAACATCGTCCATTGCCGCTGTGACCCCATTATGTAATTCAAATCAAGATGAAAAATCAAGTAGATCGCACACAGTTTATTATCACCAACCGTGTGAGATGCAACACAAAATATCCTGGAGCACCATCGGTGTATAGTATGCCTATGGCTTACGCGAGCAGGTGCGTCGGCTATAGTCCATAGCCGGCATCTCAAGCACACTAGCTCGCTCCCCAAATATCATTTCACTGTTCAATCATCACCGGTGAAAGATGGACACGTGGACCCACGTCGTGAGGGCAACTTCGATGGCCCACTCCAGTGAGAGCGCGGCCGCAACAGCCATGCGCGTGCTAACAAGGTGCATGAGCACGGCCGCAATCTGTGACTGGGCGGCCAAGGCAGCCCAAACGACCGTTGTTGCTTCTCAGGTGGCGGCAGCAACATCTTCCTCGGGGATAGCAACTAGTGAGAGCGGCACAGCAGTTGTTCATTCCACAACGGCGGCCTTAGCCCTGATGGAGGCCGCCCACGGCCGTGTCGAGTCTGCCCACGCCCAGCTCGTGGCGGTCACCGCACAAATCGAACGAAGTTCTTCGACAACGGTCGGCAATCGCCGAGAGTGTTCGAGCATCCGTCCGTTCCTCCGCCGCATACCTTGCAACGATGGAGCCCATCCAAGCCTAGATCGTGGCCGGCCATGCCCAGCTCGTGCAGGCCTTTTCCAAAGAGATGGCGGACGTGAATGGCGAGATGCTTGCCGAGTATGGTGCGATGGATGCCATGGAGCCCCTTCCCCAGGAGACCATCGGGCGCGAGCTGGACATGGAGGCGGTGACGCAGATCGACGAGTACCAGCCGCAGTAGTACTCTTTGTTTTGTTTAATTAAGAGTGCTGGTCTTTAATTTGTTAGAGTAATTTTTAGGTCAGCTAGCTCTGTTTAATTGCTGAACTTGCTCGATTAAGAAGTGTGGGTGTGTTGTAGTCTCCTTTGTGTACCCAAATTATGCAATGACGTGGATGACCATTGTAACCATGGAAATTCGAACCAAATTTTTTTACGTTCAAACTCATCACACACGGGTTAAGCTATCTGAATTGTTTGTGATGTTCACATATCGTACATAGTTCTGAATAAGGGACCGTGTCTGATGACTCTTTGCCCACCAGTTTTTTCCCTGAAGCGGTTCCAAATTTCCGGCTTTCGCGGAAATATCTGCCTTCCCGCCTCCTCCCCATTACTAAAAGCCACATTTCCCCTGTTTCCGCCTTCCTTTCCAAGTTGAAACCTTCACTCCTTGCTTGCAGTGCCGCCTCCTCGCCGGTGACCCTCCTTCACACTGCTCGGCCTTGTCTATCCAGGCAGGTAATCCACACCCGACCACCATCCCCCTCCTCCTTCCACATCCCACATGCCCCGACCGTCGGTGTGACACCTTCCACCCAAATCACCGACCCCTCCACCAAATAAGCGCTGCCCTAAGCCATGATGCACGCAGTATAGCCAAGATCTCGAGGAGCATTTGGCAGCAGAGAAGCAAATCGCGGCCACACGCGCGGATAAGGTCGCGATGGCTGCCATTCGTGCCGACCCCCGGATCTTGGAGGAGCACCTTGCCGTTAGCTAGCTACACCGGTTAAGCATGCTCGGTTTACCCATTGTGTGTGCTGCTCCTGCCTTTCCTTAACAAATTCTAGTGAATTGTGCTATCTAATTTTACCATGCAATATGTTGCTCTAGTCTATATGTACTATATGTCGTGCAGTGTGGTGCCCACTTATTAACTGTTTGGTTAATTAGTTGTCATCTTCAGTTAACTGTTTGGTTCAATTCTGCAAATGTGATGTTCAATTCTTCAGGCTGTAATTTTGTATTGTCTTCCATGTGAGAAATAAATCGAATTTATCATTACAAAATACACGAGAAACAAATACAATTGCTATATTTCCAAGTTGTCAAGCATGCTTGGTTTGGTTATACATTGTGCAATGTGGTGCTCAGTTAATGTTTGGTTTATTTGTATTGTGGTGTTTAGTTAACTGGTTGGTTCAATTCTGCAATGCGATGTTCAATAGTTGTGGGTGCATTCTGTTATTGTATACCACGTGAGAAGTAAATCGAATTTGGCTGTACTAAATACATGAGAAACAAATACAATTGCTATATTTCCAAGTTGTTAAGCATGCTTGGTTTGGTTAATTGTCTGATATTCTATTAGGAGTATGTTATATTGTGCAATGTGGTGCTCAGTTAACGTTTGGTTCATTTGTGTTCTGGTGTTTAGTTAACTGTTTGGTTCAATTCTGCAATGCGATGTTCAATAGTTGTGAATGCATTATGTTATTGTATACCATGTGAGGAATAAATTGAATTTGGCTATAGTAAATACATGAGAAACAAATACAATTGCTATATTTCCAAGCTGTTAAGCATACTTGTTTGGTTAACTGTCTGATATTCTATTAGGAGTATGTTATATTGTGCAATGTGGTGCTCAGTTAATGTTTGGTTCATTTGTTGTGGTGTTTAGTTAACTGCTTGGTTCAGTTCTGCAATGCGATGTCCAATTGTCGTGGGTAGAATTTTGTATTGTTTTGCATGTGAGGAATAAATCAAATTTGGCTGCACTTAATACATGAGAAACATATACACGTACTATATTTCCTAGTTTTTAATCATGCTTGGTTTGGATAAATGGGTTTTCCATGGGCTTGAATTAATCTGATGAATATGCAATGTGCTTATTTTTCATCAACATATTTTACTGATAGCATGCGAACCCTTACTTAACCTGATGACTAACTACCTTATATGTGTTGCAGGGAAAAAATGGGGAAGCACTGAGGTTTACAATCGAGGTTAGCACATGCATGGTCCGTTGTCTAATTGCACATTATTGTGAAATTGTAGGAACCATTCTAATATTTAGGGTTTTAACAATTTGGTCTTGCACATGTAGGTCCTGCTGTTAGAGGTTTTGACCCACTGCTCGACCCTTTTTGCATATGGGGAAATGAGTTGTCAATGAATATCAATCAAATCAAGAAACTCAGAAGGATTGTTAGGATAAGGAAATTAGCGACAAAAAAAGAAGATCTTGGTCTGCACAATGAAGAAGACATCAGTTCACTACAAGACGGTACTAACTATTATACCTTGCATTTTTTTATTTCTTTGCCCCATTTCCAAAATAGAGAAGATATTTATGCACATCCTTGTTTTCAGGCCTTTCCAAAGCAGTTCACTGATGATTACCTCTCAAACCACCTCTATGGCCAGGAGACGAGGAAGGCTTTCATAGAACACCCACGGTTAAATATTGAAGTGTTCCTGAAGAGGACGAAGGACGGACGGTCAATCATCCACAGGCACTGGCCTAAAGTTGCAAAGACCTTCAACATGAATGAAGGCTCAATATTCACCTTCCGCTTCAGCATTTTTCTAGATGAGATGCATATGTCTATATACCGTCTATGATGCTAATTTCGAAAGGTTCTACATGTTGCATGCGAAACTTGGTGCTGGTGCAGTTGTGTAATGGGGTAGCTGAGTGCTGAAGCTATATCATGTTGTACTATGATGTATTTCAATTATGAAATTCTTCTTCCTTAATATGGAAATGTAATATAATAGGTGATTAATATGAATGTCAATTAGATTAATAAATATATTATTAATAATAGGGCAATTAGCCTGCTAATGGCGAATTAGCCTGCTAATTGGGTTTTTCTATTGCAAACGGTTATTGAAAAGATACCGTGGGCGATGACCTCAGGCAACACACATAGTTTCTAGGAATAAACTGTGTTGGATCGATGAACAATAACACACGACTTTCTCTTGAAAAATGTTTCCGTTAGGCCACCTTGAGCAAATGTTTAACACATAAACACTATGTGTGATTGACAGCCTTTGCCACACAGTTTCTTCTACGGACTGTGTGTGATGCATTCAATAACGCAAACGATAAAATTGTTAATATCGTGCGCAATGGCAACGCTATCACAAACAATTTAACGGGAAAAAATGTGTGTGATGTACCTGTTATCGGAAACATTTTCCTTGGAGCGACTGTGTGGGATGTACATACGAATGGAAGCATTTAGCGGGGACTGACTGTGTGGGATGTACTTGCGACCGGAAACAATTTTTGTTGTATAATTGTATTTGTTTAGCTCTACTGTACGTATTTCCAGATCTGAGCGCTCGCCGGTCGCACACGACCTCATTTTGCCGAGCGTGTGTGCCAGGAGGGCATATTCCCGACGGTTTCTGGGTCGTGTGGGAAGGACCCCCTATCGTCGTCACTCACTAGGGTATGGTTCCAAATGTTCTCACGGAAAGGGGTTAATAACCGTTTGTATAGCACCGACGCGTACTAGTGCATGATGAACGTGACTAGACGAGAATTCTCATGTGTCCTCGAGAACGCTTTGATCAATATAAGAAGTACTTTCCACTTGCCCTTTGCTATAAAAAGGATTGGGCCACCTTGCTGCACCTTTGTTAGTATTGCTACTTTTTACTTACTACAAATGAACTTGCTACAAAACTATCTGTCACTGCTACTTTTAGCATTTGCATAGAATACCTTGTTGAAAACCACTTGACATTTCCTTCTGCTCCTCGTTGTGTTTGACACTATTACTTACTGAGAGTCCTATGATTGATCCCCTATACTTGTGGGTCATCAAGACTCTTTTCAGGCGTCGTTGCTGGGGAGAAAAACATCTTTGGTAAGTGGACATGGGTAAGGAAACATTTTTATCACGTGCTGAGATTTACTGTCACTTGTTAGTATGGAAAACAATCTTTTGAGGGGCTTGTTTGGCGTATCTTCACCTCGACCGGAAGCAATAAGAGTTTCCCCTCAACCTACTGAACCTACTAAAAATATTTATTATGAAATTTCTTCGGGTATGTTGGAGAAACTGCTAGCTAATCCTTATGCAGGAGATGGAACAATACATCCTGATATGCACTATATAGATGAAATTTGTGGATTGTTTAAGCTTGCATGTTTATTCAAGGATGGATTTAAGAAGAAAGTAATCACTTTATCTTTGGGGAAAGCATTATCTTGGTATAGGCTATTGGATGATACTGGAACATGGGACTGGAATTCCATTAGAAGTTTTACCCTATGCATCTGGTTCATCGCAAAGGAGAAAGTCTCGCTCAATCTTGGGGAAGGCTTAAATATATGATGCACACATGCCCCAATCATGAGCTTTCAAGAGAGATGATTATAGAAAACATTTATGCTCGGCTTTCTCATAATGGTCAATCAACGCTCGATACTTCTTCTACCGGTTCCTTTATGAAGTAAACCATTGAATTCAAATGGGATTTTCTTGAAAGAATTAAACACAACTCTGAATATTGGGAAATCGACAAAGGTAATGAGTCAGGTAATCTTGAGTTTGATTTTATTAAATATTTTATGGAAACATATGCTTTTCATAAGTTTAGTGCAAAATATGGACTTGACTCTAAGATAGTACCCACTTTTTATGAATCATTTGCTGCTCATGTTGATCTCCCTAAGGAGATATGGTTTAAATTTCATCCACCTATTTAAGAAGTTTGTGAGGAACCTATTATTGCTAAAACTTAAACAATTATCTATAGTGTTGATCCAATTGTGCCCAATGCTTATATTGAGAAACCCCATTTTCCTATTAGGATTAAGGAACATGCTAAGGCTACAATTGTGGTTCATAAGAGTAATATTAGAAAACCTAAATCCTCTAAACAAATTAAAGTGTAACCAAGTATTGCAAGGATCTCTTTGTTGATAATATTGATGGACATGCTATTTACTTCTGTGTGGAAGCAACAAGGATTGCTAAGCAAGTCAATGCTAAACAAGATAAGATAGATAAAAGCAAACTGGCTGTTGGCATGCCAGTTGTTTCTATTAAGATATGAGATCATTGCTATCATGGTTTATGTGATATGGGTGCTAGTGTAAGTATTACTTCGTTTTCTCTTTATTAAGAAGTTACGAATGACATTGCGCATATTGAAATTGAAGATATTGATGTTGAGCTTGCAAATAGAGATACTATTTCACCACGTGGGATTGTTAGAGGTGTTGAAGCCTTGTGTGGTAAGATCAAATACCCTACTAATTACTTAGTATTTGGATCACCACAAGATATTTTTTGTCCCGTTATATTCGGTCGACCTTTCTTGAATACTATTAATGCTGAAATAGTGTGTGTTAAAGAAAAGGTTAGAATTAATTTTGGTTATGTATCTCATGAATTTAATTTCTCCAACTTTAGTACTCCCTCCGTCTCAGTTTAGAGGGTGTGCGCGTAGTTCTAGGTCATCCATTTGACTAACTAAATATGAGCTATATGTCACTAAAAGTATATCATTAGATTCTTAAGCGGATGTAGTTTCTAAACATATATTTCTTATCACATATAATACATATCTAGCTAGTTAAATTCTCAACCTAGAACGATGTGCATGCCCTATAAACCGAGATGGAGGGAGTAAGTGAGCTCCTGATAAAGAATTGCCTAGTAAGGATGAGATCATTGGTCTTGTTTCTATTGTTTTGACACCTACTGATCCCTCAGAACAATATTTGCTAGACGATGAAAATGTTATGCATATGAATGAAATAAATGAAATAGATGAGTTAGTCTTTAAACAAGAACCTATCCTTAAGCATAATTTGCATGCTGAAACTTTGGGGGATCCTCTCCCACCTAAGAGTGATCATGTGTTTGAACTGAACAAACTTCCTGATACACTGAAATATGCTTATCTGGATGAAAAGAAAATATATCATGTTATTATCAGTGCTAACCTTTCAGAGTATCAAGAAAAGATATTACTTAAAACTTTAAGGAAACATCATGTTGCAATTGGATATACTCTTGATGATCTCATGGGCATAGGCCCAACGCTATCTCAACACAACATTAATATGGAACATGATGCTAAACCTGTGGTTGATTATCGACATTGTTTGAATCCCAAGATGAATGATGTGGTAAGAACTAAAATATTAAAGCTTCTGGAAGCATGTATTATTTATCCTATAGCTGGTAGTAGATGGGTACATCATGTGCATTGTGTCCCTAAGAAAGGAGGCATTACTATTGTTTCTAATGATAAAAATGAGCTTATCCCACAAAGAATCATAATTGGTTATAGGATGGTGATTGATTTTAGAAGATTAATTTTTTTACTAGAAAGATCATTACCCTTTGCCTTTCATTGATCAAATGTTAGACAAATTGTCACGTTTTTGCTTTCTTGATGGTTATTCTGGTTTTTCTCAAATACATGGATCACAAGAAGATCACCATAAATGTTCTGAAAACGAGGCACCATACATGTATCTTCTTTTGATCTGGCCTATATTAAATCTTTCCGCCCTCGCCGATTTGATAAATTTGAGCTTGTACCTTCTCGGGGGGCCTTTGGGGGCTTGGTAACCATTTAGAATAGTGCGGTGTTTGATAGGACAGTAGATTTTGTGGATTATTTCGCCCTTGGTATCTCATTCGCTTGTAAAATGTCTGGTAAAACATGGAGGATGTATAACATATACGGTCCATGTCGAGGAGAGGATCGCCAACGCTTCACAGACTAGATGTATGATCTAAACATCCCAAATACCAAGGATTGGCTACTAGTGGGAGATTACAACTTTATTAGATCTAACTAAAACAGAAACAAACCAGGAGGAAACAATAATGATATTTTCCTGTTTAATGACATCATCCGAGCTCAAGTCTTAACTGAAATCCCTCTCAAAGGACGATCATATACGTGGAGCAATATGCAAGATGACCCGCTGCTTGAGCAACTAGATTGGTGCTTTTCATCATGCCACTGGACTCGGGCCTTCCCGAACACGATAGTCACATCTTTGGGCAAACCGGTTTCGGATCACATTCCATGGGTCGTGCAAATTGAAACTAATATTCCGAAAAGCAAAAAAATCGCTTCGAGAATTTTTGGATTAACCATGCAGGTTTTCTGGATACAGTTCACTCGTCCTGGAACAAACAGTGCCATGCTACAAATAGTGCGGCACAATTGTGCAAAAAAACTGAAAAACCTCATATATGAACTCAAATGCTGGAGCAGGGGGATTTCCCGCTTGTCCATCCTCATTCAAAACTGTAATTGGACACTGAGTGAACTAGACGGGCTGGAAGACTTGAGAAGCCTTACAATTCCTGAAGCCAATTTTCGCCAAATTGTTAAAGCCCATCTTATCAAACTGCTGCAGTTTTAGAATGAGTATTGGCAAAAACGTTGCACCATAAGATACATCAAATTTGGTGAGGAAAATACTAAAATGTTCCAATCTCTAGCAACTGGAAGATATCGGAGGAACTCCATTGCCTCGCTCAAACTTCCAGATGGATCACTCACCATGGATCATAGTGCGAAGGAAGCAATCTTGTACACTGCATTCAGAGAGCGGCTGGGTACTGGCTCCACACCAGCAATGAAATTTAATCTCCAGAGAATCATCAAGAAAATCGATGGGTTGGAAAGTCAGTCCGCGCCATTCACCCATAAGGAGATAGACGAGGTTGTCAGGTCCATGCCCGCTGACCGCGCCCCAGGCCCAGATGATTTGAACGGAACATTTCTCAAAACTTGCTGGCACATCATCAAAGCGGACTTTTATAAGTTGTGTGAGGACTTCTATGATGGTAACTTGGATCTCACCAGTGTCAACTCGGGCTTTAGCACGCTGATATCAAAAATTCCCTCGCCCGAAACCTCAAATGATTTTCGACCCATTACACTACTAAACCACTGCATGAAAATCATCACGAAGGTCCTGGCCAATCGATTATAGAAAATTGTGCTAAAGATTGTTCATAAAAATCAATACAGATTCCTCCAGACCCGAACGATCCAAGACTGTTTGGCATGGGCGTTCTAATACATATAGCAATGCCAGTCCTCCAAACAACCCATCATCCTACTGAAGCTAGACTTCGCGAAAGCGTTCGACACCATTGAACACTCGTCCATGATTGAGATAATGAGGCATATGGGGTTTTGTGATCATTGGTTGAACTGGATCAAAATGATCTTCAGCTCAGGGACGTCATTGGTACTGCTTAATGGCGTTCCCAGTAGACAATTTTTATGCAAGTGTGGTGTTCGCCAGGGGGACCCCCTTTCCCCACTCATCTTCATCCTCGCCACAGACCTCCTGCAAGCTGTAATTAATGATGCGCATAGGAACGGCTTGATTGAATTGCCTATCCCAGGCAGATGATCGACGGATTACCCGGTAATACAATACGCACACAACACCATTCTGATCATGCCTGCATGCCCCACGCAAGTCGCTCACATGAAAAAAAATCCTGCTGGACTACGCTGATTCTATCGGGCTAAAGATCAACTTTCAAAATCGATTATGATACCACTCAACGTACAGAGTGATCTAGTGAACCAATTGGCGCAGATATTGCAATGTTCCATTGGAACGATGACGTTCACATATCTTGGGATGCCGATGGGGACAACTAGACCATCGGTGACGGACCTTATGCTAGTGGTTGAAAGCGCAGAACGCAAGCTATCTTCCTCCCTGTGTATGCTGAAGCAGGGGAGCAAACTAACCCTGCTGAACTCGCTGATTACCTCGCTCATGATATACCCCATGTGTACCCTCAAACTTCCCCCGAATATAGTGGAGTAGCTAGACAAAATTAGAAGGAGATGCCTATGGCGCAAGAAAACGGAGAACGGTGAATCTTGCAACTTGTTGGCAGCCTGGGATTTGGTGTGCCGGCCGAAATCATGTGGAGGACTCGGAATCCTCAACATTAAAGTCCAAAACCAAGGGTTGCTGATGAAATTCCTACACAGCTTCTACAATAAGAAAGATACACCCTGGTGCGAACTAGTCTGGGCCACGTACTATGATGGTAAAATCCCGCATGCGGCGGAGGCCTGCGGTTCATTTTGGTGGCGGGATGTGATGAATCTCAGAGACACGTATTGTGGGATCACTCATTTGGCTATCGGAGATGGTTCTACAACCCTCGTCTGGAAGGATTTATGGCTTGAACAGATGCTAGATGATTCGCATCCCAAGGCTTTCTCGTTTCTCAGAAACGAGGATTGTTCGGTGGCTGACTTCCTTGTGATGAACAACCTGCAAGATGAGTTCTTTCTACCCCTCTCCCTGGAAGCAAGGGATGAACTACGGGGTTTACAGGAACTGACGACGCACGCACATCCCATCCAAGGGGAAAAAGATGTGTGGTCTTCTGTATGGGAGACAGATACTCATCTCGATAGTTCTATGCCTATTACTTCAGAAATGTGACTGCGGATGAGGCCTTTCGATGGATTTGGAAATCTAAATGCACAATGAAAACCAAAGTCTTCACATGGTTGATCGCGGCTGATCGCGCTAACACTAAAAACATGCTGAGAAGGCGACACTAGAATGTTTCGGATGGAACCAACTGTGCCATGTGTGACAATGGAGAAGAGGAAACCGTGGAGCACCTATTTCTAGACTGTTTGTTCAGTACTGAATGTTGGGGAGTGATCGGTGTGCAATATGGAGCCTCGGGTGACTGTGTGGCCAAAATCCACCAATGCAGAGACAATTGGACCCGGCCCATGTTCATGTAAATCTTTATGACAGCGGCGTGGACAATCTAGAATGAACGCAACGATAAAATTTTCAGAAGCATCCCCAACACTCTCCCCTCTTGGAAGAAAAGGTTTAAGGCTGACTTTGCTCTTCTAGTCCATAGAGTCAACCCCTCACTAGTGGGGTTTGTAGAGAGCTTTGTAACCTCCATTGTATAAGAGTAATTCTGTTATAGTTACAAAAGAATAGTGCTTCTCCTTACCGTCCCCTCACCATGTGATTGGATGGTGTGGAGATGGGGTCAGAGTGCTCCCCGGCCTTGGATGTTCCCTATGTACCCCCACTATTTATGTGACGTGAAAAATGAATGAAAATATGTTAGTAGGAGCCTCTCCTACTGTCTTTGGTTGCTCAAAAGAAAGATGTATAAGTGGTTTTCTTGGTCATGCTGGTTTCTATAGGAGGTTTATTAAAGACTTCTCTAAAATTTCTATGCCTCTACCTAATATTCTACAAAAAGATATCCCCTTTTTATGATGATTGTGTAGAAGCCTTTGATATACTTAAGAAAGCGTTAAAAACTGCACCTGTTGTCCAGCCCCCTGATTGGACCCTACCCTTTGAAATTGTGTGTGATGCTAGTGATTATGCTATTGGTGGTGTTTTAGGTCAAAGAGTTGCTAAGAAATTGGACGTTATTCATTATGCTAGTATGACCTTGGATAGTGCCAAAGAAATTATGCTACTAATGAGAAAGAATTTTAAGAAGTTGTGTTTGCATGTGATAAATTTAGACCCTATATTGTTGATCCTAAGTTACTATTCACATTGATCATGACGATACTAAATATCTTATGGAAAATAAATATGCTAAACTTAGATTGATTAGGAGGGTGATTTTATTACAAGAGTTTGGTTTGCATATTGTTGATAGGAAAGGAGCTAAAAAAATCATGTAGTAGATAATTTGTCTAGGATGAAAAATGTTCTTGATGACCCACTACCTACTGATGATAGTTTTTCTAATGAGCAATTAGATGTTGTAAATGCTTCTACTTCTCATAATAATCCTTAGTATGCAGCTTATGCTAATTTCATTATCTCAAAATATATACCACCTAGCTACACATACCAACAAAAGAAAAAGTTCTTCTTTGATTTAAGACATTAATTTTGGGATGACCCACACTTGTATAAAGAAGGGGTAGGTGGTGTTATTAGACATTGTGTGCCTGAGCATGAGCGGGGACAAATCCTAAGGAATTGTCACTCCAAGGCTTACGGGGGGCACCATGTGGGAGACAAGACTCCACATAAGGTATTGCAATATGGTTTTTATTAGCTCAATCTCTTCCAAGATGATTGTAAGTTTGTCCTTTCTTGGGACGAATGTCAAAGAATTGGTAATATTGGTAGACATCAAGAAATGCCTATGAATTATTCACTTGTTATTGAACCATTTTATGTATGGGGTTTTGATTATATGGGACCTTTTCCTTCCTCCAATGGGTATACTCATATTTTAGTTGTTGTTGATTATGTTATTTAGTAGGTAGAAGTTATTCCAACTAGTAGTGATGATAACAACACCTCTATTAAATTTCTAAAGGAAGTTGTCTTTCAAAGGTATTGAGTCCCTAGATACTTAATGACTGATGGAGGTTCACATTTTATTAATGGTGCATTCCGTAAACTTCTAGGTAAATATGATGTCAATCATATAATCTCGCATCGCCTTATCATCCCCGGTATAGTGGAAACGTTGAATTGAGCAATAGAGAAATAAAGCTAATTTTGCAAACGACTGTTAATTGATCCAGAAAGAATTGGTCTAAGAAACTTGATGATGCATTATGGGCATACAATACTGCTTATAAAAATTCTATGGGTATGTCCCCATATAAAATGGTCTATGGAAAAGCATGTCATTTACCTCTCGAACTAGAACATAAGGCTTATTGTGCAATCAAAGAACTTAATTATGATTCCAAACTTGTCGGTGAAAAGAGGTTATTTGATATTAGTTCTCTAGATGAGTGGACACCACAATCTTATGCGAATGCCAAGTTGTTTAAAAAAGGGTTCCCTTAAAGAAAAGGTTAAAATATGGCATGATAAAAGGATTCAAAAATGGGAATTAAATTTTGGATATCAAGTTGTATTGTACAACTCTCATTGTGGATTCTTTGCAGGGAAACTTCTCTCCAAATGGTGAGGGTGTGCATTCGGTTTTTTCGGTTTGATTCGGTTCGGTTTATATAGTTTTTGGTTTATACGGTTTTTATACTTTGGTTTATACGGTTTTATACATAGATATGGTTCGGTCTTGGTAATAACCATTTAATTTCGGTTTGGTTTCGATAATAACCAAAATAACCAAAGTTGACACGAATTTTTGAACAACAAATAATTTTGTGGTCACATGACTCACATCATTCGTTCTGTGTATGTAGGATAGATTTTTCTTGTGTGAATTGTGTACGTACATAGGATTATTAGATGGCAGACATGATTGGCAGCATATATGAGGGATTAGGCAGGTTTCGAGGGTTTATGTGATATTGTGATCTGGTTCTAGGCATTAGAATTTATAGATGGCAATACACGAGCAAGCAAGCGGAAAAAAGGGAAGAACGTTAATGGTGTACATCTCCCACTGCCACGAAGCCACGACCCACCTTGATTTCAAAACAAAAAGACACGACCCACTTGGCGGGACCCTCTCTAGGCCGATCATCGTGAGTATCTACAAGCGATCGACAAATTGTTTTTTTAGTTTTATATGGATGTACTAGTCGTCTATGTGTCGACGAAAGCGGCCGTATGGGCTGGACAATTTGAGGCCCAACTAAGTATCGTGCACGCCAGGTGCCCTGGTGGGTTCAAGCTCTAGCTGTTTAGATGTTTAGTACCACATCGCCTACCGAGCTGCAGCACGCTGGGCGGGGCTATAAAAGAAGGGGAGGTTGAAGAGTTAGACACATATTTTAGGTCAAATCAAGCTATTTTTGGTTCTATCAGTTTAACCGAAAACTGTTTGGTTTCTAACCGAAAAAACCGAAGATCAAATGGTTTCTATATTTGGAAACTGAATGAAATCATAACCTGAAAAACCGAAATTTTGGTTCGGTTAGGTTTTTTGGTTCAGTTTTGAGTTTTCGGTTCGATTTTGCACACCCTGACCAAATGGGAACGATCATACATTGTCGAGGAGGTTTATCGTTCTGGAGCTCTCAAGATCAATAATGCCGAGGGCACAAATCCAAAGGTGGTTAGTGGGCAAAGAATTAAACATTATATTTCAGGTACACCCATTAACCTGGAAACCAACATTATTCAAGCAATTACACCGGAGGAATACCTAAAGGAGTCCTTCTAAAACGCTCCAAAATTATGAAAAGGGAATAGTTGTGTGATACCGTAAGTAAACCGACTCCCAAAGGTACATAAAAGTACTTCTTATTCTTTTTGGAATATATATAAAACTAGGAAATAATAAACAATCAGGAATGTGCATGAGGGAGTGACGAACTCAGGTGGTGCCCCCCTAGGGCACGCTGTGTGAGCTCATGACTCCCCCGTGGACTTTCTCGACTCCATTTTCTCTAGATTACTTGTCCCGCACGGGAAAATTCATTATGTATACTCCCAGATGTTTTGACTACCTTATTGCAAGTTTCTCCTCTGTTCTTGTTTTGGGATATTTTTTACAGATCCAGGTCACCATGTTGCTGTCAAGATCTTCCAAGGACAAGTTCTATGAGAAGGTCATCAACACTGTCTCCCGAAAGCAATGAAGCACCCTCAAACCATGGAGCTTCATGAGGAGGTGCTCCACATATGGTACGTCCAAGGCCCGAAGAAGCAGGGAAGCGAGAAGGCCGAGCTTGAAGGAGTGGAGCAGGAGATTTTCAAGTGCCAAGGGATGGTAGAACGTGAGCTCAGTGCCAATTACTCCATGATTACCGAATTTGTTCATGAGCACAAGTGGCAAAGCAAGGAAATTGGAGACGCCGTCTTCAAGCTCAATAACCGAATTGATCATCTTCAAGCCCAAGTTTTTGACCTACAAAACCAAAATTATAAGTATGAGTCCAGGTTTAAAGGCATGAGCTTGGTAGAAAATTTCAGGATCCCGGAAATGCGTTCATCCTTTTATGGTGGAGAGCTATGCCTTGGAAGATGGAGGACAAGCCCACAACTTCCTCACCATCGTCATCGAAAAAGGAAACTTGAGAACTCGGGTATGGGCACCACCCTTGGCTTGTTCCAAGCTTGGGGGAGGTGCCCCGGTATCGTATCACCATCACTTTTATCACCACTATCTATCTTAGCTCGATCCCTAGTTATTTCATGATTTATAAGAATAAAGTTTTAGTATGAATTAGTTTCAAGTGCTTGTTTCATGATCTATCTATCTATGTAATCGTGTGTGAGAGTTATATAAGAAAGAGTAGTTTTTGAGTTTTGATTGTTTTACTTTTTTTGCTCCAATCTTAGCAATGAAAAATAATAAAGAATAAAAAAATCATATGCTAATCCCATGGGGAGTAATGACCTCACATATAAGGAGTATGATGAATAATTTTTTTTGGGATCTATCAAACATAACATTGGTCATCCACTGCAATTCATGAAAGATATTCAGGGAAGAGAGGTCCCACATATTAATATACCATCTTGGGCATCTTTTATGATTGTAAGCCCCCATTAATTACTTACAAACTTGATCAAATTTTTGATGTTGGAAAAGGAAGACAACGTAATGAGTTATGTTTGCTTGTATTCACATATAAGTTATATTGTCATGGATCCTCTAACATGTGGTGCTTGATCATAATCTTTTGCTAGCCAAAATTTTGTACTAAGTTACTGCTTGTACATCCGGAAAACCTTAGACCCAATTTCTTGCCATAAGAGTCCATCATGTCTACCTATGGAATAAGATCCTTCAAGTAAGTTGTCATTGGTGCAAAAAGCAATAAAAATTGCTCCTAAATATGTATGATCTTTTATTTTAAGGGAAAATAAGTTTTGTACGATCTTGTGATGCCAAAGAAATAAAAGTGATGTACCGCATAATAAAGGTTGCTACCATAAGGGGCAATATAAAGTGGTGTTCCTTTACATTAAGAGATTGAACATTCAAATGAAAAAGTGCATGACAACCTCTTCTTCCCTCTGCGAAGGGTCTATCTTTTACTTTTCAGTATTTACTTTCTATGTAAGAGTCAATAACGCCCATATTCATTCCAACCTTATTATTCTCCACCTGGCAACTATCATGTGGTAGGGAAAGATCCAGACACAAATATCTAGTTTGTAAGTATTCATGAGTTATTATTGTAGACATTATCCATGAGATAAACAAGTTGGGGGTATGAAATATGAAACCCCCATCTTCCTTCCTGTAAGTGCATATAGTTCCCCTTAGTGATTTGGGTATACTGAAGACTTATAGGTTAAGGGACTAATGTGTCTACGAGTGTACACAGCTTCTATAAGTCTCTGAGGTGTTTTATATTTCCGAACAAAGTCGACCCCTAAAAATGAATGTCTTCATTTGAAGACTTTGGTTTTCATGAAGACTTTGAAAATGAGGAAATTCGTGTGACCTTGAAGATATTGATATTAATGCGAGGATTGTGAAGCGTGAAGACTTTTGTTTTTGTAGTTTCATTTTCCTTTCTTGAGTCATTGGAAACACCGTACTGCTAAAGGGGTCGAGGTAATACTAAGGAAAAAAATCCAAGTGATGCTCATCTCAAAGCCTACACATACCCAATCCTTCGAGTTAAGCCTTTTGGAAATCTCATACAGTTCAGTCAATTATTCAGTGACAGAGACGAAGTTCTTCTGGTCCCTGAGGAATTTTTTCTGAGCGAGGAGTTAGGTATTTGCCAGTGTGGATTGCCTACAAGTGAGGAACATGATAGCCTTGAGGAATTTGAGAGCTCAAATTTCCGACTGTTGATGTGCTTAGTGCCAGTTGTCCCAAATATCTTATCCACATAGCTGTCATTTCAATAGGGCCATTTATGTCTTATCATGTCAGGCTGCTCCCTGGCTATAGATAGCCGCCCCTCTCAACCACTAGCTAGTTCACTGCTCCGATAGAAAATCATTTAGAGCATCCCATCCTTCCAGGACTTTGAGAAAAAATCATCAGTGAGGAAAAACCCAAAACCACAACACCTAAAACCCAAAGTGATTGAACATCACTCATGAGATTGTTCCTGTGTGGAACCGATGCTTGTTACCTTTGAAGACTATGCATCTTCCAGACGGTTAGGCGTCATGGTCTAGAGCACCCAAGAGGAATTGTTGCTCATCGGGTGACCAAGTCTATGAAGGTTTGGAAGTCACCTTGAAGACTTACCACGAGTGATTGGGTAACGTATGTGTGACCTTAGCTCAAGGAGAATATGGTAAGGATTGTGTGTCCTGGGACTGTGTGTCCTTTGGTCTAAATACGAAGCTGCTCCAACCGGACGTACAACTGTCATAGCAGTTGGAACTGGTCTACCAAATCACTATCTTCATCGAGCTACTGGTTCTATTTCCTCAACCCTTTCATTTCATCGCTTACTTGTTGATGCATTTGATCGTTTCTATTTGAAGACTTTGACTGAAGACTTTCTCAATTTCCTCAATCCTATTTCTTTAGTCATTCCGTCTTTCGCTTGTCTATCCTGTTTACACGCTACATGTGCTCTATGTATGTTTCATTTCATCATGATGACTATGCTAATGTCTTGTTATGCATGCACCTGAGTATTTTATCTGTTGCTTGTAGTTCGTCACTTAGCAAATTCCTCAAAGAGTATTTCCTCAGTGACAATTTTTTTAAAATCGTCTATTCACCCCCTAGTAGATATAACACACTTTCAATTGGTATCAGAGCAAGGTACTCCCTTGTTCTATGTGATTTTGGTTTAACCACCTAGAGTTTTACTTATGTCGACCGCATGTATGAAGAAAGTGTCATGCCCCATCTTTGATGGTCACGATTATCCTAAGTGGAAGGCCATGATGAGGAAGCGCCTCTTAGCAATGAATAGTGAGCTGTGGACCGTCAATGAGATTGGTCTAACTGATCTATGCAAGATGGCGCATGCTGATGACATTCGCAAGTACACTCGGCTGGATACCATGGCAAGGGATATCATCTACTCCGGCCTATCCAAAGATGAGTTCAGGCGCATTATGCAACTTTGCAATGTGAAGCTTATCTGGGACCGAATCTCTCACGTCTATGAAGTCGTCGAACTCGTCAGGATCCCTGGTTCCTTGAGTTCAAGGAATCACTCAAAACGATGACTTTCGAACCTCAATCATCTTCTTCTGCACCATGTCTCGTGGCAAAAGGTGCCAAAGTACTCGATTATCCCTCCTGTTCTGATTCTAGTGAAGATGAATCTGATGAAAACCTCAAACCTAGCTATTCCAAACTTGCTAATATTGCCATGAAACAATGAAAAGCTTTCAAAAGGGTTCAAAATTTGCTAGACAAAAGCGATGACCTGTTGGGCGAGGAACTAAATGAAACACAAACCTTGGCTGTTAATCTTCAATGACTACAGTCTAAGTTTGATAACCTTAAAGGTCGTCATGAAACACTCTTAGTCAATCATGAGAAGCTTTCTTATGAATTTATTCAAAGAAAGAAAGATCTTGAGAAATTAAGAGTGGCTCATGATAATCTTCAAAGAGAAAATGATTCCTTGCTTGCTCAACAGATCAGTTCTGCTTAGGAAGAATTTGATGCACCGTGCTTAAAATGTATTGAATGAGAAAATGCAAATTCTTCTGCTGAATGTTCAAATGCTTCTATCGCTACAATTTCTTCAAATGATTCTGTGGTGACAATTTCCTCAACTGAGGAAACCACCAATGCTACTGACGAAAATGCAGGGTTGAAGGAATTGTATGTGGCATGCATGTAAAAAAGCCTCAAAAGGCATCAAATCCTTTGTGATGTGCTTAAAAAGTAGATTCTGAACATGAACCCTAGGAAAGAGGGCATTGCCTTTGAGAGGAAACTCAATGCTGATGGGACCTATTGGAAACCTAAGTAGTATCCCAAAACCTCATGGGTTGCTGCAAAAGGACCTCCTGTAGATCCATCTACTTTATCTGGCTTTAAATGTGAATTGTCATATTCATCCGATGAGTCATTTGACTCCAATTATAAGTTGTTCAAAAATCGAATGGTGAAGTATTTGCTAGATATGTTGGAACTAACTATAGGAACGGTCCACCTATGAAGAAGATCTGGGTTCCCAAAAGGTGCCTTGAAAGTCTTCAGGTGAATGTCCTCATGACACCACCTGTGAAGAATATAAACCTGAGACCAAAATCTTCATATGGGCCAAAGTCCTCACGTGGATCAAATTCCTCATATGGATCCAAGTCCTCATATGAACATCATTGTGCTAATGCTTCTGTTTCGTAGGGAAAATCTAAGAGTTATAAATATGTGCATTATTCTTCAAATCATTATGTTCACAAGGACCCGAAGAATTTCTCAGCTTATTCATATGCATACACTAACCCCTCTTCTGTGAAACGAAGTGCACTAGCTTCAATGCCACATTTCTTCTATGGAGCTCGCAGAATGATGAACTCTTTGCCACCCCTTCAGAGGTGGGTGGAGAAGAAAAAGACCTAATCTCTTATGCAGGGTTAGGTCTCCAGTCAAACTTAAACATCTGAAATATTTGCTGGAGACCTGAGTGTGCTTGAAAGGACGCAAGCTAATCATGAAGAAATGAATTACTCATTTCTCACGTCCTTATACTGTTGTATCTATTGCACTACTTGATGAAATTCAATATGATGAATTTGATGTCATATTCTTCATTATAAAGTATATGAGTTCGTAAGATGCACTAATTCATCTATAGGATGAATCTCCCAAAGCTACTTAGTGGGTCCTCGACAGTGGATGTACAAATCACATGACCGGTGACAACAGCTTATTGATGGTTTCTACTTTATCTCCATCGCATCTGAAGCATATCACCTACGCTGACAAAGGAAAAAAGCAAGGTATTGGGTCTAGGTAGGGTTGCAATCTCAAAGGATCGACAAATGGACAAGGTCATGCTTGTCGAGTCCCTCAGATTGAACCTCATGTCCATCTCAATGCTTTGTGATCTTGACATGGTTGTCATCTTTGGTAGATATCATTGCATAGTACTCATGGAATCTGAGAAATCCAAAGTCTTCGAAGGCTTTAGGAGAGGAGAATTGTATATTGTTATTTTCTCTGCAGGACCACAGTCTGCCACATGTCTACATGCAAAAGCTTCAGAAGGATGGCTATGGCATCGTCGACTCGGTCATGCTGGCATGAGAAACTTACGCACGCTTGTGAAGAAGAAGCACGTCATTGGCATCGAGGGTGTCAAATTCCTCAAAGATAATCTTTGTGGGCCTTGTGAGTCTGGGAAGATGACCAAATCCAAGCATCCCTCGAGGACTATCATGACCACCAATCGTCCTTTTGAATTGCTTCACACGGACATCTTTGGCCCTACTCATTATGCCACACTAACAAATGCAACATCATTATATGGCTTTGTTATTGTTGATGATTATTCTCGTTACACTTGGGTGCATATCATCACGTACAAAACTGTAGTGTAGGACATCTTCAGATGATTTTCCTTAAGGGTCTCGATGAATTTCGATGTGAAGATCAAGCATATTCTGAGTGACAATGGGACCGAGTTCAAGAACACTGGTCTCGATGACTATCTTGATGAACTTGGTATTACTCATGAGTTATCTGCTGCATTCACTCCTCGGCAGAATGGTGTCGTGGAGCGCAAGAACATGACTATTGTTGAAATGGCTCGCACTATGCTTGATAAATACAAGATGCCTCGTCAGTTCTGGGCTAAGGCTATTGATACTGCGTGCCACATCATCAATAGGGTATATCTTCACAAATTCTTCAAGAAGACCTCATATGAACTCCTCACTGACAAGAAACCCAATGTGAGTTATTTCAAAGTCATCGGTGCTAAATGTTGGATTAGAGATCCTCATCACAATTCTAAATTTGCACCGAAAGCACATGAAGGTTTTATGCTTGGTTACGGAAAGGACTCGCACACCTACAGAGCCTTCAACAACTATCACCAAAAGGTCGTTGAAACTGTAGATGTGCGGTTCGATGAAACTAACAGCTCGCAAAGAGAGCACCTACCTCATGTGCTAGATGAAATGTCTCCTGAGGAATCCAGATCATGAATAAAATCATGTCGGTGCACATGAAGAAAATATCGCCGAAGAAAATGCTTAGCCCAATCAAAGTCGTCAACCTTCTCATCCCCCCGTCGCAAATGAAGTGCAGATTGAGAAAATCATCAACGACATCAATGCACCAAGTCCTCTCACACGCTCAAAAGCTTCATATTTGTTTAACTTTTGTGGGCACTTCACTTTTGTCTCTATCACAGAGCCCACCAAAGTTGATGAGTGATACGTCCAAAACGTATCTATAATTTCTGCTTGCTCCATGCCTCTTTTGGGTGATATTGCTATGATATTTATACACTCCCATACACTTTTGATCATATTTGGACTAACCTATTAACTCAGTGCACCCCAGTGTCAGTTTCTGTTTTCTGCTGTTTTTGTATTTCAGGTTTTCCCATCACGTAAACTGCCAGAAAAATCCCGGAAAAATTATATAAAAATCAGCGTTCCGGAAGCTTCCACACGGCCGAAGTAGGGCCGGAGGGGGGCCACCAGGGCTCCAGGCGCCCTGGTGGCGCGGCCCCCCTCCTGGCCGCACCGGGGGGGGCGCCTGGGCCCCCTAGGTCTCCGCTGATGCCCCCCTTTGGCATATATTTACACCGCGTCCCGAAACCCTCGAGGACGAAACCCTTTTTCGCGATCTCATCTCTGTTCCGCCGCCGCCGCGCTTCCAAGATCGGGAGCACCAGGAGAACTCTTCCCGGCACCCTGCCGGAGGGGAGAACCACCACCGGGAGCCTCTCCACCACCATGGACGCCTCCCGGATGAGTTGTGAGTAGTCTCCCTTGGACCATGGGTCCATGACCAGTAGCTATGTGATGTTCTCCTCCCCTCTTTGTGCTTCACTAATTAGACCTCGTGAGCTGCCCTACATGATCGAGGCACATATGTAATCCTTATGCTGTTGCTATGTTGAGTTTGCTGGGATCCGATGGATTGTGAGATTATGTTCAGATTGTGTGTGAGTAATATATTTGATTTACCTCTTTTATATTTATGTTCTAGAGTAATTCTTGCATGTTCTCCGTTGCTGTTTATTGCTTTGGCCAAGTAGTAGGTAGTAACTCCAAGAGGGAACGTTATTCTTGATTGTGGGTTCATGCCCCTCGATGACTAGCTTGAGTGACAGAAACATGAGTCTAGGGGATGTGATGTTGCCACAAGGGGGAAAACAACGGTGCTTGTACTCGCGGGTGCAAGGATTGTTTACTTTACGCAAAGTTCTTTTAATGCAGTTGTCTGTTGCTTTGAGTTTACACTTTGGGTGGGACTCGCAACTTAATACCAGCGAGATGTTCTGGATAGATATCTCAAGGTGGATGATTAGTAGTAGATGCAGATGGATTTCGGTCTACTTACCTTGGCGTACCGCCCATGCTTTTGAGCCTCAACCTTTCTTGCAACATAGTTAGCATTGGTTTGCGCACATAATTCTGTCAATTGCCCAGCTGTAATTCGTTTACCTCACATGGCTGTTTTATCGTCTTTTGGGAGAGAGACATCACTAGTGAACATCATGGGACCCCGGTCCATATTACCATCACTGATCACATCCGCTATTTACTTTCTGTTTTTACTTACTAGTTGCAGCAATACCTATCACTATTATCTCTTGCGTTTGATCCTTTGTAAACGACAAGGCTGGAGGGATTGACAACCTCTCTGTACTCGTTGGGAGCAAAGTTATTTGTATCTGTGTGCAGGTCCAAGTTGATTCCTAAGTATCTGGCGCCGTTAGCAGTTGACACCTTCTTGTTGAACCTTGGAGTCTCAGGGGAATTCGATCCTTGGTATCTTTGCCAAGGGAAAACTTCCGCTACACTGCATCTCAAACCTTCCACTTGGGGTAACCAACGAGGGGCAAGAAGCCATCAAGCAAAGTTTTCTGGCGCCGTCGCCGGGGACTCCACTCTTCAAGATAGGGGAGTTGCATGCTATCTTTTACCTTTGCTTTTTAGTCTTGTTAGTTTACCTTTCAGTTTTTGCTTTAGTTTACTTTATCGAAAATCACAAAAATAGTTATCTTGCTTGCTTGCTGCTATGGGTTCCACCGAGAACACCAAGTTGTGTGACTTCACTAGTCATAACAACGATGACTTTATCTGCACGCCTATCACTACACCTGCCACTTCAGCACCTTCTTATGAAATTAAACCTGCTTTACTGAACTTAGTCATGAAAGATCAATTCTCCGGTGCTGGAGATGATGCTGCTTTACACTTAAACAATTTTGTTGAACTCTGTGATATGCAAAAGTACCAAGAAATAGATGGTAATATTGTTAAGCTTAAGCTTTTTCCTTTCTCCTTGAGAGGAGGAGCTAAAATTTGGTTTCAATCCTTGCCTAGAAATAGCATAGATTCTTGGGACAAGTGCAAAGATGCTTTTATTGGAAAGTACTATCCACCTGCTAAAATTATCCAACTAAGAAGTAACATAATGAATTTTAAACAATTGGATAATGAACACGTTGCCCAAGCTTGGGAACGCATTAAATCTCTTGTCAAGAACTGCCCTACTCATGGTTTGACTACTTGGATGGTTATCCAAACTTTTTATGCAGGCTTGAACTTTACCTCGCGGAACTTGTTACATTCGGCCGCGGAGGAACCTTTATGTCAACTACACTTGGTGCTGCCACGAAGCTTCTCGATGAGATGATGACCAATTATTCCCAATGGCACACCAAACGCGCTCCAACAGGTAGGAAGGTAAACTCTGTCGAGGATATTTCCTCCCTAAATTAAAAGGTTGACTTGATCATGTCTCTACTTTCGAAGCAATCTTCTATTGATCCTCGTGATGTTCCTTTAAATTCTTTGATTGCTCAAGAACAAGTAGATGTGAACTTTATCTCTAGAAACAATTTCAATAACAATGCTTATAGGAGTAACTTTGGTAGCAATCCTAGACCGTTCCCCTCTAATTCCTATGGGAACAACAATGCTTATCCTAGCACCAAGAACTCCACTTCTGAACTAGAGAGTATGCTTAAAGACTTTATCACTACCCAAAAAGCCTTCAATAAGAGTGTAGAAGAAAAACTAAACAAACTAGATAATCTCTCTTCGAAGGTAGACAATTTAGCCCATGAGGTAGAATTGCTTAAAATTAGAACTTCTCCTCTTGAGGAGAGGAAGGTCACTCCTATGAATGCTATTCAAGTGCAAATTAATGAAAACATTAGGATGTTGGCTAAACTTAAAGAGAGATGAGCTAGAGAAAGGGAGGAAGAAGATAGAATTAAGAGCCTTCCTACCCACCACAATGTTGCTACTATCCAAGTTGTTGAGGATATTCAAACTCTTAGCACCCAATGCACTCCTGGTCCCATTGGACCTATTATTGGTGATGCTATGACCATAGAAACTACCAAACAAGTGAGCCTAAAGGACACCACTACCACTTTACTTGATAGTAGTGACCTTGATTTTGATAATTGCACTCTTACCGAAGTTATTGATTTCCTTCACAAGATGTCTAGAGATCCCCGCACTAGCACGCTTAATCTTGCCTTCACTGAGCATATCACTAATGCTCTCACCAAAGCTAGGGAGGAGAAACTTAGAGTAGAAGCCTCCATACCTAGAAATCTAGAAGATGGTTGGGATCCTATGATTAAAATTAAGTTGAATAACTTCTCTTGCTATGCATTATGTGATGTTGGAGCTAGTACCTCCGTTATGCCCAAAAGAATATATGATATGCTTAAATTGAAACCTTTTGATTCTTGTTCTTTTGGTGTTCGTCTTGTTGATTCTTCCATAAAGAAACCTTTGGGGAGGATCGACGATGTTCTTATCATTGTCAATGACAACTACGTTCCCGTTGATTTTATTATTATGGATATTGAATGTGAACCTTCTTGTCCAATTATTTTGGGACGTCCTTTTCTTCGCACCATTGGTGCCATCATTGACATGAAAGAGGGGAATATAAAATTCCAATTTCCTCTCAAGAAAGGGATAGAACACTTCCCTAGAAAGAAGATTAAGTTACCTTTTGAGTCCGTTATACGGGCTAGCTATTCTTTTACTCTTGATAAAACTTGATCTCTATGCATTATGCCTAGCTTAAAGGCATAAAAGAAAGCGCTTTTGGGAGGCAGCCCGCATGAATAAAATTTTATTTTGCTTTTGTTGTGTCTTGATGTTGTTACTACAGTAGCATCATCATTGTATCTTTACTTTTCAGCTTTGTGCCAAGTTTAGCCTCTGATTGCAAGGAAGTTCAAAAGTTGTGACGTGTTGTCCAGGAAACAGATTCTGTCCTTGGATAGAAAAATTCGTATAAAATCACCAGATCATCTTTTTGGTCTGAATTTTTTGGACAGCGTGCTCTATACAATTGTCTTTCGGGCGTCTGTTCTAAGTTTTTTGATTAGAGTGGCAGAAGTGCCCCGAAAAAATCATTTACTACCTGCTGGTCTGTTTTTCACAGATTCTGTCCTGTTTTGCCTTTCCTTCATTTTGCAAACCTTGAGCTTGCTTTTTCTTTGCAAGAACCTTTTGGCAATCTTGAGAAACAGTAGACCTTCAAGAATATACTTATTTCCAGCAAGGAACAATTATTTTATTAAGGGTACTAACCTCGCTAATCAGATTATGATGAGTTATGTATGAAGGGAGTTTTCAAGTGTGCGAGGGAAGATGATAAAAAGATTCAGGAGTGCCAAACGCTCAAGCTTGGGGATGCCCCCATGCACCCCCAAGAAATATTCAAGAAGACTGAAGCGTCTAAGCTTGGGGATGCCCCCCGTGCATCCCCTTCTCCATCAACATTATCAGTTCGTCTTTCGTTCCACTATATTTTTATCACTTCATGTGTTATGTGCTATGCTTGGAACGTCTTGCTTTTAGTTTCCTTTTTAGTTTTCTTTAGCTTTGCTTGCTGTTCATAACGAGTTGGAACTCATCTTTCTTTGTGTGGGAGAGAAACACGCTCCACTTCAACCTAGAACATAACATAGATTTTTCATGTTTATCTTTGTTGTGTGTGTTCTTTGTCTTTCAATAGCTACTATCATGTTTAGCTCTTAGTTCTCATGCTTATCTTTTTAAAGAGCTTTTGTTTAGTTGGTCGCTGGAACTCTCTTTAGTTTTCATGCTTATCTTATTAAGAGAGTTGGCTTCTGTTGCACTGGTCGATATGTCTATGATAAAATGCTATGTGCATAATGATGCTTAGTAGTTCATGTTTTCTTATGGTTAGTCTCAAATAGTTGGGGGGTTCTCAATGTGTTATTGAGGTACCAACATGATTTGTTTGCCTATGATGTGGTATGGTTTAGTGATATCTTCCTTCAAGAATTTATTTTGATTGACTTGGCATATGCTCACGCATATTTAAGACTGTAAAGAAAGTCTATCAAGCCTTGATGATCTTTAATTTCTGAGTAGCGATATAACTTACATGCCTGATTCAATGTTGCTTTGTCGCTCTTCATGATTATGACCGTCATTGCTCTTTTAGTTGGTCGCTCCCAGTCTTTTGCTAACCTTCGCCTGTACTAAGCGGACTGACTGCTTGTGCATCCAAATTCTTTTAAACCAGTTATGCCATATGAATCCACCATACCTTCCTATACATGGTATTTACCTGCCATTCCTAACGAAGACTTTCAAGTACCATCTCGAAATTATTCAAAAAAAAGCATTTCTCTTTTGTGCCTCTGTTTTAGTTCATGAGGAAGTAGTAGTTAATTCATGATCTTTTTAAGTTGGACAAGCTTCACCCCGGGATTGCATGTCTAATGTGCAAACCCATAATACGAGAAGGAACTGGCAAAGAGTGCGCCCGGCTCAAAAATAATATAACAAACAAACCCTCCTTCACGCTTTGTTCATGAGAAATCAGAAAACTTTGGCAGTGATAAACAAAGGAGATTAAGAGGATGTGATCGTCCTCATTCGAGAGCCGTTCCTCGAAACTTGTCCATCTCAAGAAGTGATTGAGTTATCTGCTAGCATTCATTGACGGGACATGCATAATCTAAAAAAATAATTATTACCTCTGTTTTTAAAACCAAGAGCTCTGGTACATGTTTAGTTTTTGTTTCCGACCACGGGTTTTCAACCTTGCCAACAAAAGCCACGGTTCGAGAGTCTCCACCTTCTTTAAAGCACCAACTATTAAGAGCATGATTGTCATTCTGAGTGTAATGTGCATTATCCCAAAGTAGCATTGTCTTTTGCATGATTGTGATATCGTTTATTCTGAAATCATTGTATCTAGTCGTCACTTAAACCTTGGAGGTGCCCCTGCATTTATGTTTTGCTTCACTAAAGGGGGCAAGCAAGATACCACTTTATCATATTTGCACACCATGCTCATTACAAATCTTTTGAGTATTTCAGTATCATATTGTAAAACTTTCAGTTCTTTGCGATTTTCTCATGAGGCAACTTAATTACTACAGATTCATTGTCTCAGTAAGCACTTGTCATGTGACTATGAAAAGTTCCTATATGGTTAATAGCATGTCACCACAAAAATTATGCTTGTTATCACTTACCTACTCGAGGACGAGCAGGAATTAAGCTTGGGGATGTTGATACGTCCAAAACGTATCTATAATTTCTGCTTGCTCCATGCCTCTTTTGGGTGATATTGCTATGATATTTATACACTTCCATACACTTTTGATCATATTTGGACTAGCCTATTAACTCAGTGCACCCCAGTGCCAGTTTCTGTTTTCTGCTGTTTTTGTATTTCAGGTTTTCCCATCACGTAAACTGCCAGAAAAATCCCGGAAAAATTATATAAAAAATCAGCGTTCCGGAAGCTTCCACACGGCCGAAGTAGGGCCGGAGGGGGGCCACCAGGGCTCCAGGCGCCCTGGTGGCACGGCCCCCCTCCTGGCCGCGCCGGGGGGGCGCCTGGGCCCCCCAGGTCTCCGCTGATGCCCCCCTTTGGCATATATTTACACCGCGTCCCGAAACCCTCGAGGACGAAACCCTTTTTCGCGATCTCATCTCGGTTCCGCCGCCGCCGCGCTTCCAAGATCGGGAGCACCAGGAGAACTCTTCCCGGCACCCTGCCGGAGGGGAGAACCACCACCGGGAGCCTCTCCACCACCATGGACGCCTCCCGGATGAGTTGTGAGTAGTCTCCCTTGGACCATGGGTCCATGACCAGTAGCTATGTGATGTTCTCCTCCCCTCTTTGTGCTTCACTAATTAGACCTCGTGAGCTGCCCTACATGATCGAGGCACATATGTAATCCTTATGCTGTTGCTATGTTGAGTTTTCTGGGATCCGATGGATTGTGAGATTGTGTGTGAGTAATATATTTGATTTACCTCTTTTATATTTATGTTCTTGAGTAATTCTTGCATGTTCTCCGTTGCTGTTTATTTCTTTGGCCAAGTAGTAGGTAGTAACTCCAAGAGGGAACATTATTCTTGATTCTGGGTTCATGCCCCTCGATGACTAGCTTGAGTGACAGAAACATGAGTCTAGGGGATGTGATGTTGCCACAAGGGGGAAAACAACGGTGCTTGTACTCGCGGGTGCAAGGATTGTTTACTTTACGCAAAGTTCTTTTAATGCAGTTGTCTGTTGCTTTGAGTTTACACTTTGGGTGGGACTCGCAACTTAATACCAGCGAGATGTTCTGGATAGATATCTCAAGGTGGATGATTAGTAGTAGATGTAGATGGATTTTGGTCTACTTACCATGGCGTACCGCCCATGCTTTTGAGCCTCAACATTTCTTGCAACATAGTTAGCATTGGTTTGCGCACATAATTCTATCAATTGCCCAGCTGTAATTCGTTTACCTCACATAGCTGTTTTATCGTCTTTTGGGAGAGAGACATCACTAGTGAACATCATGGGACCCCGGTCCATATTACCATCACTGATCACATCCGCTATTTACTTTCTGTTTTTACTTACTAGTTGCAGCAATACCTATCACTATTATCTCTTGCGTTTGATCCTTTGTAAACGACAAGGCCGGAGGGATTGACAACCTCTCTATACTCGTTGGGAGCAAAGTTATTTGTATCTGTGTGCAGGTCCAAGTTGATTGCTAAGTATCTGGCGCCGTTAGCAGTTGACACCTTCTTGTTGAACCTTGGAGTCTCAGGGGAATTCGATCCTTGGTATCTTTGCCAAGGGAAAACTTCCGCTACACTGCATCTCAAACCTTCCACTTGGGGTAACCAACGAGGGGCGAGAAGCCATCAATGAGGCATTTCTGGAGCCTGAGTGGATTCAAGCTATGCAAGTGGAATTGCATCAACTCGAGCTCAACAATGTGAGGGAACTCATCCAGCGACCAGATCCCCGCAAGCATAACTTTATAGGTACCAAGTGGGTCTACCACAACAAGCAAGACAAAATGGCCCAGTGGTGAGGAATAAGGCTCGTCTTGTAGCTCAGGGCTACACACAGGTTGAAGGAATTGACTTCGATGAAACTTTTGCACCTATTGCTAGACTTGAAGCTATTCGCATATTGCTTGCTTATGCTAACCATCGTAATATCATCTTATATCAGATGGATGTGAAAAGTGCAATCATCAATGATAAGCTTGAGGAATAAGTATATGTTGCTCAACCCCCAGGTTTTGAAGATCATAAGCATCCTGATAAAGTCTTCAGACTAAACAAGGCTCTCTATGGCCTCAAGGAGGCCCCTCGGTCGTGGTATGATACACTAAAGGAATTCCTCATGAAGAAAGGCTTCAAACCCGGTTCACTTGACCCAACACTATTCACCAAAACTTATGATGAATAATTATTTGTGTGCCAAATATATGTGGATGATATTATGTTTGTATGTGCTGACCAATGTTACAGTGACGAATTTTCCTACATGATGAGTGAAGAATATCAAATGTTTATGATGGGAGAACTGAAATTCTTCTTGGGTCTTCAAATTCGTCGGCAACACAATGGCATCTTCATATCTCAAGAGAAATACATCAAGGATGTACTGAGGAAAATCAGCATGCAAGACTGCAAAGGCGTCAAAATCCCTTTGCCCACAAATGCCCAGCTCTGCACCAACGAAAATGGTAAAGATTTCGATCAAAAGGTATATCGCTCCAGGATTGACCCTTTGTTGTATCTATGTGCATATAGGCAAGATATTATGCTTAGTGTTTGCATGGGTGCCCGCTTTCAAGCTACACCAAAGGAATCACACCACAAGGCTGTGAAATATATTCTTCGATATCTAGCTCACACTCCAACACTTGGATTGTGGTATCCCAAGGGCTCGGCTTTTGATCTCATTGGATATTCCGACTCTGACTATGCTGGTGATCGAGTGGATCACAAGTCAACATCAGGCACATACCATTTCCTCAGACGATCCTTAGCATGTTGGTCCTCAAAGAAGTAGAACTGTGTATCACTGTCTACTGCTGAAGCTGAGTATATTGATGCTGGTTCTTGTTGTGCTCAATTGTTGTGGATGAAGCAAACCCGAAAGGACTATGGCATCAACTTGAAGAACATGCCTCTCTACTGTGACAATGAGAGTGCCATCAAAACTCCTCACAACCCAGTTCATCACTCAAATACTAAGAACATCTAGATTGGTCATCATTTTCTTTGATATCGTGTATTGAAGGGCGACATCAGTTTTCAAATTCCTCAAGTTTGCAAACATCATTTTCTTCAAGATCATGTGTTAAAGGGCAACATCTCCATCCTTTGAGGACTTTGAGAGAAAATCATCAGTGAGGAAAAACCCAAAATCACAACACCTAAAACCCAAAGTGATTGGGCATCACTGAAGAGATTGTTCCTGTGTGGAACCGATGATTGTCACCTTTGAAGACTGTGCATCTTCCAAACGGTTAGGCGTCATGGTCTAGAGCATCCAAGAGGAATTGTGGATCGCGAATTGACCAAGTCTATGAAGGTTGGGAAGTCACCTTGAAGACTTACCACGAGTGGTTGGGCGAGGTCTGTGTGACCTTAGCTCAAGGAGGATACGGTAAGGACTGTGTGTCCTTGGACTGTGTGTCCTTTGGTTTAAATACCAAGCCGCTCCAACCAGATGTAGAACTGTCATAGCAGTTGGAACTGGTCTACCAAATCACTGTCTTCACCGAGCTACTGGTTCTATTTACTCAACCCTTTCATCTCATCGCTTACTTGTTGATGCATTTGACCGTTACTGTTTGAATACTTTGACTTAAGACTTTCCCAATTTCCTCAATCCTATTTCTTCAGTCATTCTGTCTTCCGCCTGTCTATCATGTTTACACGCTACATGTGCTCTGTGTATGTTTCATTTCATCATGATGACTACGCTAATGTCTTGTTATGCATGCATCTGAGTATTTTATCTGCTACTTGTAGTTCGTCCCTTAGCAAATTCCTCACAGAGTATTTCCTCAATGACGAATTTGTAAAAATTGCCTATTCGCCCCCCTTTAGTCGATATAACACACTTTCATTTCCTGTCTAATGAAAATGTATGCTCTAAAGATATGCTTTGAGTGTCAGCAATCATAGAAGACTAAATGATGGTTGAGTATGTGATTTTTGCTAAACAAAAAGCTCTTACATAGACTCTTCCTAAGACATATTGAATTGTAATTGCTTTGATGACTGAGAACATAGTTTGTTATTTGTCAAGAAACTTTATCACTTATGCTTTGGCATTGTGGATGAATTGTTACTTAATCATGAGAAACTTTATGGTAACTAGAGGTTGGGGCACCACCTTGTCGCGCCTCTTGAGAGAAAGTTGGTCGGTGCCTGGTTGGTAGCCATCCATTCCTATTTATTTTTTCAATCTTTGGTAACACATGGACATGGCATTTAAGTACGGAGTTGCACTACAGATTTCGAGAGAGCTAAATAAATGACACTCAAATACAAGGAGATTAGGGAATCTGAATCACAAAACACTGGAAGGCATGGTATAGAATCATACACAGGGAGAGAAGACACACATACTCATGAAGTAACGAATTCAGCATTCAATTGTGACATGAAGTGCTACACCAAAACAATAAGAACATAACAACTGGAAAATTAAAGGGACGGCAAGGCACGTATTGTATTGTTGCCATCGGGGATGAAAAGATGGGATTTATATCACTATGTTTGAGTTTATCCCTCTACATCATGTCATCTTGCTTAAGGCGTTACTCTGTTCTTATGAACTTCATACTCTAGATGCATGCTGGATAGAGATCGATGTGTGGAGTAATAGTAGTAGATGCAAAATCGTTTCGGCCTACTTGTCTCGGACGTGATGCCTATATATAATGATCATGCCTAGATAGTCTCATAATTATTCGCTTTTCTATCAATTGCTCGACAGTAATTTGTTTACCCGCCGTAGAATGTCACTATCATGAGAGAAGCCACTAGAGAACACTATGGCCCCCGGGTCTATTCTCAACATATCAATCTACAATCTACTTTACTTTTCCGCTTTTACTTTCTGTTCTTATATCCAAAAATACCAAAAATATCAAACTATCATCTCTATCAGATCTCACTTTCGTAAGTGACCGTAGAGGGATTGACAACCCCTTATCGTGTTGGTTGCGAAGTTCTTATTTGTTTGTGCAGGTGCGAGGGACTCGTGCGTGGTCTCCTATTGGATTGATACCTTGGTTCTCAAAAACTGAGGGAAATACTTACGCTACTGTGTTGCATCACCCTTTCCTCTTCGAGGGAATACAGCGCAAGCTCGAGAAGTAGCAAGGTTTACTCGGATCTCTTGACTGAATGCATTGGAGATGGAAGAACTTCCCAAGTGCTCTAAAGCGGCAATATCTAGGTCATTTAACAAGCCCACCATCATTCTTGAAGCAGATGCATCACATTATCTCTAGACTTGGCACGCTTTTTTTGGCAATGCTCGGATCTCGCAAGGATATCAATATGTTGTAGTGATCACCATTGTTTGCTAGTTGACTAAAGGGAAAGCTTGTCCTTGAAATTATATTGTAAATGGACATGAATACCATATGGGCTACTATCTGGTTGATGGTATCTATCCTCCGTGGGCTACCTTTGTCAAGACCATCTCTGAGCCAATTGGTTAGAAAAAAGTCTCACTTTGTTCAAAGACAAGAAGCAGCTAGAAAGGATGATGAGAGGGCATTCGGAGTTCTCCAAACCCGTTTAGTAGTTGTTCATGGACCTGCTAAACAATGAGGTCCAGAGACCTTGTTGGAGGTGATTACATGTTGTGTGATCATGCACAACTTGATCATGGAGGATGAGGGTGAGGATGTTGTTGCGACTCTTGAATTTGAGAACATGGGTGACCTATCAAGCTTCCAGTGCAGAATTGGGCCAAATTTGATGAGTTTGTTCAAATGCATTAACAAATCCGGCATCGAGACACTCATGAGCAACTGAAGGAAGATTTGATTGAGCATCTATGGGTAGTTAAAGGGGACAGCTAGTACATATGTGCTAGTTAAATTAAATTTTAACTACTATAATTTGAATACTTTGTTGGATTGTAATATTTAAATTAGAACTACTGCTGCATTTGGACAATTGTTGTAATGCCCAGGATGGGACTATATCTCCTACGTGTTGAGGCACGACTTAGAGATATAAGCCCATGCTGGAATGATCGCAAGTTTGGTATCTTTGCACATCTCATGTAAAAAGGGGATGAAAGAGAAAAGATAGTCGGCTTACACTCGCCACGTCACACAAATTCATTACGTATTCAAACATCATCCAATAAACATCACAGCCCATCTAAGGGTAAAATCCAAATGTCAAGATACCAAACATAACATTAAACCACAGGTCTGAAGCGAATCCTAGTAGAAGAACCACTACTGATCATCGGGATAACGGACATAGTAACGGCTACGCTCCTCGTCGTACTCCCGGTCTAGCTCAGTGCCATCACCAGTGTAACTCACCATCGTACCTGCATCTGGTGTGTGAAGTAACTGTGAGCCACAGAGGACTCAGCAATCCCGTTCTCGGGTAACATGACTATTTAAGCCTTGGGTGTGGAACAAGGCTGAAGAAAGAATAAGAATAAGTGGTTGCATCAGCACTAGCCTAGCTTACGTAAAAGAGAGCGAGAAGAGAAGGTGCCTCGGACGAGAGATGATCACTAAGTGATCCTAAACTAATCAAGTCAAACATAACCCCACCGTGTTCATCTCCTGAAACCCCTTTCGGAAAATGACAGTCACGGTACTCACGCTGGTAGTGTATTGGAACATGGTGTCAAGTTTTCTACAACCGGATATTAACAAGCTCACATCTGCCACATAACCGCGGGCACGGCTTTCGAAAGTTCAAACCCTGCAGGGGTGTTCCAACTTGGCCCATGACAAGCCCACGTATCGCGGAGTCGCAACTCCAAAGGTGGGAAGACCCGAGTATTCTCAGAATCCCGTGCTCAAGATACTCCGAACTAAGGTAAGGCTAATCCAGCAAATCCTCCCGGCGTGCCGACACCCTGATAGTAGCCGCGTGTATCTCGTCTCAGGCCACGACCGGATGGGCGAGGCTACGGGTTTTTACCAAACCTCGAGTTTCCTCGTGGTGGCCCCGCAGGCTCCCCGTTTCGGACCAACACTCATGTGGAGCACTGGCCCGGGGTTGTTGATTAAAATAAAAGGATAGCTAGTCCCTATGCAGTTTTATTAGTTATTAGGCGAATAGTACCAATGTTGGGACTTGCTGGAAAAGACTTAGCACTTAGCGGTTTATCGAGGGGGCCCCATAACCCCAACCATGTGAGGAACGCATAATCAAGGAACATAACACCGGTTTATACGGTTCCTAGCGGCATGAGTGGAACAAAACACCAAGCAAAAGGCTTAGCCTTCCACCCATTACCAATATATAGATGATTTCATTTAAGCATTTATATAGTGTGATATAACCCAACAAACTTCAACATGAAGCAAGCATCTTCAATCTTCACCTGCAACTAACAATGCTATAAGAGGGGCTGGGCGAAGCGTACTTAGCCATTCAACGGTTTGCATAGGTAGGGTGGTTAAACAGGTTCATAGTTACAAGTAGGAGGCTGACAGGAAAACATGGGCATCGAGGCAAAACTATAGATCGAGACTTCTAGCAATAGGCAAAGATAGTAATGGTATCCGGGTTCGGTCATCTTGCCTGAAGAGTTGTCGATGGGATCGTAAGAGAGCTCCTCGTTCTCAACCTCGGTAGTAACCTCGTTCTCGTACTCGTACTCAGCTTCCGGCTCTACTCAACACAAACACACAAGGCATGGAATCAGCAAGATGCAATGCGCACACAAAATATGCTGGATGCATGACTGATGCACTAAGGGAGCACATGGAGCATGACAATATGCGATCAAGCAAAATGCTTCAAAACATGATAACAATAGTATATTTTGAATCTACATGAAAAATCACACAAGTTTCATATAGGACTTGCTCAAATCGGAGCTACGGGCTAAAAGTTACACCCAAATCAATAAACATGCGAAAGCTGAAAATTACAGCCACATAGCAACTTCGGGACAAGAAATAATTAAGCTACAGCACTCAAACATCATGGGGAAGAGTATGGACATAAACTATACATATCCTACAGCAAATAAGTCCATTGGAGCACCCCCAAAGGAGCCACGGATCAATAGCAACAAGCTATGACATATTGAACTTGACAACAAAATCCTGACAGCAGTATTTTATTGCAACTTGGGAGCAAAAGTTAAATATGCTACAGCCACTCAAATAAGCATGTGAGAGCATGAATGAATAGCCAACAATATATACTACAAGGAATCATCCAGAGTCACCCCAAAACTATCATGGATTGGCCTAGAACAACAAGCAAACATGGCATCTGGAAATTACAGATTCCAGACTTGGTGAAATTTCACTAAGTGTTAAAACAGCAGTTTCATCATCGCATCTTTGTGAGCAAGTTTAAGTCACCTCAAAACTAAACATGGCAAGTGGTAAACACCACAACAAAGTACACATGATGGTGAGTCCAAAACACCTAAGCATGCATCATGGGGACATTCACAACGATAGCAATGAGCTCCTCAAGTTGGCATCTCATAACAAGTTAAACAACATCACAGCCACATAGCACTTTGCAATGAAGATAAACATGGCAAGATTAATTTTATCATGCAAGTCTAAGCAATCATCATGTAGAGCATGACAAGACGAACACGTGGACATCTCATTTGCATCATTTGGATAAACAAGCAACAAGTTATCACTATGCAAAGATGTCATGAAAATAACTACAAACAGCAGTTTTTAACAAGATGCACTCTTGCAACAGAATTTTAAACATCTAGATGATCTCAAACATGTATGGCATAATGGAACAAAATGTAGTACATGTCTCCACGAACAATTTGACATATCATTCACTCAAATCGGAGCTATGTAAAAAGTTATCCATGTTTGAAAATAGCATCAGACAATGAAAATCACAGGGACTTAGAGGAATTGGGACAACCTTGGTCAAAGTGGACTGGATCTGGTCAACGCAGAGGCTGGCGGATCGGGCCGGATCCGAAGCGGAGCGGGCGCGCGGGCGAAGCGGACCCGGGCGAACCCGGTAGGGCAGAACGGATCGGGGAGGCTCCTCCTCCCTCGATCGCTCCTGGCGGCCGGCGGGTGAGGGGGCTCGAGGCCTCGGCGCTGGAAGACTCGAGCGGGCGGCTACCGGGCCGATCCGGCTGGAGGCGGCGGCGTCGGCCCAAGCGCTGGCTCGGCAGCGGCCTGGAGGACGGGCAGTCGGAGTGGGCCGGCCCAGCGGGTGGAGGCGCCTGAAGGGAGGCCGGCGGGGTCGGTTGGCGCCTGGCCTGGACGCGCGAGTGGGCCGGCTGCGGAGGGATGCGGCCCAGGCGGGGCGAGGGGCTCCGATTGGATCGAGGGAGCTGGGGCTCCTGGCTCCCCGATCTGGCGGCGACGGCGGCGGTGAGCGCCCTGGCGAGCGCAGGGGCCCGGCGAAGGAGGGGAAGGTGGGGCGCGGCGGCCCGGCCGGCAAGGTGGCGGCGCCGGCCGGCGGCGGAGGAGGGCCGGCGCGGCGGTTGGGTCCTCCGGCGACGCGGGATCCGGCGAGAAGTGAGGTGCGGCCGGGGTGGCGCGGATTCCGGCGAGATTTCCGGCGAGAATTCCGGTGAGGTCCGGTGGCTGGAGGAAGAAGATGAAGGAGCTAGGGTTTCCTTGTTTTGGGGCAAAATTTGAGGAAGGTGGACAAATATATAGGCACAAGGAGCTAGGGTTGTCCAAATGAGGTGTGGTTTTCGGCCACGCGATCAGAATTGGATGGCCTAGATGAAGGGAGGGGTTTGGGCTGGTTTGGTGGGCTCTTGGAGGGGTGTCTTGGGACTCAAAGTGGAGGCACTTTGAGCCCACGAGAATAACTGTTGGGGTAGCAAACGAACTCCAAACGCGACGAGATTTGACAGGCGGGTTACACACACCAAAACAACAACACACGACAAGTCGCACGCCAAACCGGTAACGTTACACGGCCAAACACCAAAGTAGGCCTCGGGGACGCCACGGACATGTGAGGGAGCTCCGGAACGCGAAACGGACAACGGGAAGGAACGCGTCGGACCGGATGCAAACAACAACACAAATGCGATGCAATGCTCATGACTACATGATATAAATGAATGCCACACACGCAACGCGACAAAACGGCGAAAACCCAAAAGACGAAGAACCCGAAATGGAATTGATGAAGCCGGAGATATATTATATGCCCAAAAGGGAAAGTATTACATCCGGGGCATTACAATTGTTAGCTAAACTCTAACTAGATACGTGACTATTTTGAGCATGCATACTTTTAAAAATTGGGTGCGGATGTGTGCAGCTAGCTTTGGATGGCCGGCTCCCACATGTGTGTCCGTGCACTCATCCCCACCCCCTAGTCAATGGACGGATGTTGTGTCTGGTTTCGTGGTCAGCGTTGGAGATGCCCTTACTCACTAGGTGTCCCTTCTCGCACACCTTTTGATATGAGGTCCCTGCATGCATGGATCAGACCGACTGATCATCCCCTAGGACCTAGAATTAGGTTCACGAATTGGTGGCACGAGGCACGTCCACGATGGTCATGTTGACGTCCTAGAGAATCTGAAAACATAGCAGTGTAGTCATCTTCAAAGGCATGCGCCTGCACATTGCTAGTCTCGTGGATAAGGTCTGTATGGAGGCTAGGTTGTGGGTGCAGGTGGTCTCTACGGAGGTCGTATCTACTGCCTTTTGATATCAGCTCTCAAGGGTGCAACGTTATACTCTTCGTGTGGTACTTCTTGGATCTTTTTCGATAAAGGGTGGATTTTGTTGACACAAAATGAAAACACAATGAGAACACACCCGACATTTGCAAAGATAGGATGCACGGAACCAACACTAACACGCACACACACACAAATAAACATGCCAGCAAAAGTGAATTCATACAAGACTAAAGCACTACCTAAGCGAGGAAAAAACGAAGGGATCAAAACGGTGGTTGACAAACTATAGCAATGACTATATCCACACCAACCATCTCTTGACGCCGTAAGGTGTCGGTACCGTGAGTATCTCGTTCACGGAACCAACTGCGCACGGGCCACAAATAGTCCCTCCTGACCGGCAGATAAAACACATAAGGAGGAGTTCCGACGAGGAGCTCCATGGTGGCATGCAGATAAACCACCAATCTAGGTTTTCACCTTGGAGAACAAGTGAGAGCATATCCGAGTAATGCCTTCAACGAGGTAACGACACAGAAACATCACCATTGTGTAATGCCCAGGATGGAGTTATACCTCCTACGTGTCGAGGCACGACTTAAAGGCATAAGTCCATCCTAGAATGATCTCAAGTTTGGTAATCTTTGCACAACTCATGTAAAAGGGGGATAGTAAACTGAAAAATAGTTGGCTTACACTCGCCACGTCACAGAAATTACAGTACAAGTCTCAAACATCATACATTAAGAACACTACAACCCTCTAAGGGCAAAAGCCAAATGTCAAAGTACCAAACTCAGATAAAAACAACCACAGGCGGATCGAATCCTAGTAAGAGACTCCACTACTGATCGTCCGGGTACCGCACACAACAAAACAACAACACACAAAACAACCTCGCGGCACACCGGTAACGTAAAACGCCCGAACAACAAAGTAGGCCTACGGGACGTCACGGACACGTGAGGTAGCTCTGGAACACGAAACGGACAACGGGAAGGAACGCCACGAACCGGATGCAACCCACAACACAAAGCAAAGCAATACACATGTCTACATGATATGAATGAATGCCACACACTCACACAACAAAACGACGAAAGCCCGAAAGACAAAGAACCCGAAATGGAAAAAGATGAAGCCGGAGATATATTATATACCCAAAAGGGAAAGTATTACATCCGGGGCATTACAAACTCTCCTCTACTACAAAAAGATCTCGTCCCGAGATCTAGGACTGGAAAAAGGAAGGGTACTCGGAACGAAGATGATCTTCTCGTTCCCAGGTAGCTTCTCGGTCTGTGTGATGCGACCACTTAACTTTCAGAAACTTGATGGACTTGTTGCGAGTCTTGCGTTCGGTTTCTTCGAGAATTGCAACTGGATGCTCTCGGTAGGAAAGGTCTTGTTGAAGATCAATCTCCTCAAACGGAATCATGCGCTCAGGTGCCTTGAAGCATTTGCGAAGCTGAGACACATGGAAGACATCATGAACATTTGCAAAGTTGGAAGGGAGCTCGAGCTGATAGGCTAGATCGCCTCTTTTGCCAAGAATTTTGAAAGGCCCGACGTATCTAGGAGCAAGCTTTCCTTTGATACCGAATCTCTGGGTTCCTTTCATCGGAGAAACTCGGAGATAGACATGATCACCGATGTCGAAAGCCAAATCACGATGCTTTCCGTCATAGTAGCTCTTCTGACGCGACTGAGCGGCCTTGAGATTCTCACGTATGACTTTGCACATTTCTTCGGCTTCAGAGATCAAATCATTGCCAAGAAGTTGGCGTTCACCTGTTTCAGACCAGTTGAGAGGGGTACGGCACTTCCTGCCATATAGAATTTCAAACGGTGCTTTGCCTGCACTTGCTTGGAAGCTGTTGTTGTAAGAGAATTCGGCAAATGGAAGACAGTCCTCCCATTTCATGCCGAAGGAGATGACACAGGCTCTGAGCATATCTTCAAGGATCTGATTCACACGCTCGACTTGACCACTAGTCTGAGGGTGAAAGGCAGTGCTGAACCTGATCTTCGTGCCCATGGCGGACTGAAAGGAGTCCCAGAACTTTGATGTGAACAAGCTGCCACGGTCTGAGGAAATCACTTGAGGGATGCCATGTAGGGACACAATTCTGGAAGTGTACAGCTCTGCAAGTTGAGCTGCATTGATTGATTCTTTGACTGGAAGAAAGTGAGCGACTTTGGTAAGCTTGTCAATCACCACAAAGATAGCATCATTGCCTCGCTTGGATTTAGGAAAACCAGTGACGAAGTCCATTTCAATGTGGTCGAACTTCCACTCAGGAATAGGAAGAGGTTGGAGAAGACCGGCTGGACGTTGATGTTCTGCTTTCACTCTTCTGCATACATCACATTCATTCACGAATTGGGCAATTTCCCTTTTCATGCGTGTCCACCAGTAAGATTGCTTGAGATCTTGATACATCTTGGAACTGCCAGGATGAATGGAAAGGAGAGAGTCATGAGCTTCTTCCATTATGAGCTTCCTGAGATCACCTTTGGGAACAACGAGTCTGTCCTCGAAGAACAAGGTATCTCTCTCATCAACACGGAAGCACTTATATTTTGGAGTGCCCTTTGCAATGCCATGTTTCACCTTCTTCACCATGGTATCACTGAGCTGGGCCTCACGGACTTGATCTTCCAAGGTAGGAGCAATCTGGAGATTTGCAAGAAAACCCTGTGGAACAACCTGAAGGTTGAGCTTCCTGAAAGCTTCACAAAGCTCAGGCTGGTGTGGCTTGATAAGAAGGCTGTTGCAATATGCCTTTCTGCTCAAAGCATCTGCAATCACATTCGCCTTGCCTGGAGTGTACTCAATGCTGGGGTTGTACTCTTGGATCATCTCGACCCAACGAGTCTGGCGGAGGTTCAGATGCGGCTGTGTGAAGATGTACTTCAAGCTCTTGTGATCAGTGAAGATGTCGACCTTTCTGCCCAACAACAGATGTCTCCACGTAATCAGAGCATGTACCACAGCTGCTAGCTCGAGATCATGTGTGGGATAGTTCTTCTCACTGGGCTTGAGCTGCCGAGAAGTATATGCCACAATTTTCTTATCTTGCATAAGCACACCACCAAGGCCTTGAAGAGAAGCGTCACAGAACACTTCATAGGGCTTGGTTTCATCCGGAGGAGTCAGAACTGGAGCAGAAACAAGCTTCTCTTTGAGGGTTTTGAAAGCCACTTCACATTCGGGAGACCAAAAGTATTTGACATTCTTCTGAAGGAGGTTGGAAAGAGGCTTGGCAATCTTGGAGAAATTCTCCACAAACCTTCTGCAATAGCTGGCAAGACCCAGAAAACTGCGGAGCTGCTTGACGTTCTGAGGAGCTTCCCAGTTGACAATTGCTTCAACTTTCTCGGGATTAACCGCAATACCGTCAGCTGAGATGATGTGGCCCAGGTACAAAACCTTATCGAGCCAAAACTCGCACTTTGAGAACTTGGCATAGAATTTATGCTCTCGGAGTCGATCAAGAACCAGACGCAAGTGCTTTTCGTGATCTTCTTCATTCTTGGAAAACACCAGAATATCATCCAGATACACAAGCACAAATTCGCCAGTATAGGGGTTGAAGATGTAATGCATCATCCTTGAAAAGGTAGGAGGAGCATTAGCGAGACCGAAGGACATGACGGTATACTCATATGAACTGTAGCTCGTTCTGAAGGCCGTCTTGGGAATGTCTTCCTCGCGAATGCGAATTTGATGATAGCCCATTCGGAGGTCAAGCTTAGAGAACACTTTAGCTCCTTTGAGCTGCTCAAAGAGTTCGTTGATGTTGGGGAGCGGATACTTGTTCTTAATCGTCTTCTTGTTCAATGGCCGGTAGTCAACACAGAGACGCTCCGTGCCATCTTTCTTCTTGACAAATAAGACACCACAGCCCCACGGAGATGTACTCGGTCTGATGAGACCCATACTCTCCTGCTTATCAAGCTGCTTCTTCAATTCCTTCAATTCATCCGGAGAGAGCTTGTAAGGACGCCGGCAAGCAGGTTCGGTGCCCGGCTCGAGTTCAATGACAAACTCCACCTGACGGTGTGGAGGCATGCCTGGAAGATCTTCTGGAAAGACGTCTTGATATTCGTTCACCACTGGAATTTGCTCTATGGCATTAATTTCACCCTTATCATTAAGAGAGAAAAGCCGAATAGTATTATCCCTGGAGGCGAAGATAATCACATCTTCATCAGAATGAGTCAACTTGACTTCCTTTTGAGCACAATCAATGTGAGCATCGTGCTGAGAAAGCCAATCCATTCCGAGAATGAGGTCGATGTCAGAATTGCCGAGAACCACCGGAGAAGCCAAAAATCGATAATCGCCCATGCGAATAGAAACATCCGGAGCATATATGCTGGAATGCATTCGTCTCCCCGGAGAAATAACTGATAACTCCCTTGGCAAGCTTTTGATGTCAACATTATACTTGGATGCAAATGGTTGAGACATGAAAGAGCATGATGCACCCGAATCAAATAACACTTTAGCAGGGATAGAGTTCACTGGAAGGTTACCCAGAATGACATCAGAAGAAGCCTCCGCTTGTGCTGCATTCATCAGATTGACCCTTGCAGCCTTTGGATCATGCTTGACCATAGCGGTACCGACAGGAGGAGGAGGAGGAAGACGCTTCAGATTCGGACATCTGTTGGCATAGTGACCTTTCTGAGTGCATTTGTTGCAAGTCACTTCTGAGAGAGGACGGAACTGAGAGCCACTGGACTTGGAGCCTTGAGACTGAAACTGCTTCTTCGACTGGTTGCTTGGGTTGGGTGGGTGGGAGAAACCACGACCACTAGAGTTCTTGTTGTTGGAGTTGTTGAAGTTGCTGGAGTTGTTGTATGGAGCTCGAATCACTGGAGGAGGAGGAAGCCAGAATTTCTGTTGTTTCGCAGCCAACTGAGACGATGAGGTAGAGTGAACAGCATCTCGAATTCTCTTCTTAGAAGCCTCCATCTTAAGCTGAGCTGCTTCTTGTTTCAAAGCCATGTTATAGAACTTATCGAATTCGTCTGGCTCGAACAAAGTGAGAGCAAGCTGAAGTTCATCTTTGAGACCTCCACGGAACTGATAGATTTTACTCTTTGCATCAGGAATGTCTTGCTTTGCATAGCGAGCGAGGTTTTGGAACTTGACATTATACTGATAGACTGACATGGAGCCCTGCTTGAGGTTGCGGAATTGCTCACGCATACCCTCGATAACACTTGTAGGAATGTGATGCGAGCGGAAATCCTTGCAGAAATTCTCCGATGAGATCACTTGACCCGGCCTTGAGTCTTTGTACTGCTGCCACCAGTCAGCTGCTTGATCTTTCAGTTGAAAGGCTGCAAACTTCACATAGTCATCTTCTTTCACGTTACTGCACTCAAAATGCTTCTTGATATCGGTTAGCCAATCTTCAGCATCGAGAGGGTCGACACAGTAACTGAAAGCTTTAGGATTGTTGGCCAGGAACTGGTTCAGAGTAGCATGGTGTTGCTGGAAGAAGTTGCCTTGGTTCATAGGAACGCCCTGATTAGCTTGATTAGCTTGATTAGCTTGCATCATCTGCATCATCTGCATCATCAACTGAGTGTTCTGAGCAGTAGTCTGCATAATTGCTCTCCAAGCCTCAGGCGGAGGAGGAGGAGAAGGAGGATGCTCTGGGACCTCTTCCACCTCTGGGTTGGCATTCGGAACCTTTTTCGGAGCCATCCTGTAAGAGATGACCACGAATCAGCAATTGATTGACAAAAGGAATAAGCTGAATCAATGGAACGAATTGCAACAAGTCTTCACAATAATCATTCGAACAATAAGAACGAATGAAATCATCCGAACAAGAGGAATGAATGAATTTCTCAGATAATTGATAACATCATTCTTCACGAGAAGCCACATAGGGATCAAAATGAAAATAAAAACAACAAGGTACGGACAGGAACAAACACAAGAGAGGAGTTTCGTTCTAACATCTTTGTGCTGAAAGCATATGAACGCGTTACGAAAAGGTTTTGCAATCCCCGGATCAGCATAGCCAAGGACCCTTTAAGATGCAACTCCTGATAGTAACCTCGGTCATATAACCCCTTCACTCAATGTCGAACCCCGAACTCACTAACCTGCATTCGTTGGAAGAATGCCTACGATCTACTGGATAAAACCCACCTATAGTTTTCCGAAAGATTCCAGTTATGCAATCAGGTGTTGGGGATACACGGGAAGCACCGCGCAATCAACTCTAACCTACATCCAGGTGTATCCATCCTTCAACACATAACTAGTCTTTCTCGGAAACTGTGTACCTCGGACCTTCGAAAAGCATCCACTATAACAAGCTATGGCAATACTCCCGAACTACCTCCCCAGTACTGGGTGATGTCGGGGTTATCTTGCCACTGGCCGTATAGGGGAGATTTTCGATGTCGACCGTCTTAAGTATTTAGTACTGTCGCGATATGCTTGTTACAATGATACCCCGAAGCTCAACTCCTCGGTAACAGGAGGCATCGGGAACAATATCCTTGTCACAAGAACATCGAAACAATCCCAGAATACTCGCGGGATTCCTAAAAAAAAAAATTGTGCAAATTTTGAAGATAGGAGAGACAAGAGTAGACGTCAGGAGTCCTCACCAGAGAGAAAGGGGATGAGAAGCAAAGAAATCCTACTCTCCGATATAATATAGGACTCAAAAAGTTTTCAGTGTGTGCCTAGACTCAACCGTCAACGGTTCGATCAAACAGTGGGGGCTCCTAGGTCGGAGAAGGCTCTGAATACCAACTTGTAATGCCCAGGATGGAGTTATACCTCCTACGTGTCGAGGCACGACTTAAAGGCATAAGTCCATCCTAGAATGATCTCAAGTTTGGTAATCTTTGCACAACTCATGTAAAAGGGGGATAGTAAACTGAAAAATAGTTGGCTTACACTCGCCACGTCACAGAAATTACAGTACAAGTCTCAAACATCATACATTAAGAACACTACAACCCTCTAAGGGCAAAAGCCAAATGTCAAAGTACCAAACTCAGATAAAAACAACCACAGGCGGATCGAATCCTAGTAAGAGACTCCACTACTGGTCGTCCGGGTACCGCACACAACAAAACAACAACACACAAAACAACCTCGCGGCACACCGGTAACGTAAAACGCCCGAACAACAAAGTAGGCCTACGGGACGTCACGGACACGTGAGGTAGCTCCGGAACACGAAACGGACAACGGGAAGGAACGCCACGAACCGGATGCAACCCACAACACAAAGCAAAGCAATACACATGTCTACATGATATGAATGAATGCCACACACTCACACAACAAAACGACGAAAGCCCGAAAGACAAAGAACCCGAAATGGAAAAAGATGAAGCCGGAGATATATTATATACCCAAAAGGGAAAGTATTACATCCGGGGCATTACACATTGCTAGGTATAACCAGCTCGGGTCAGACCTAGGGTTTTCACTCCGGAGCTTGCGATTGGTACTCAAAAAGTACCACCAAATCAAAGTCAATCATGTGTTTTCGCCATCGCTTTCCGTGATCCCATCAGCTACATGCGCTAGGCTAGAAATTCCACCACCACCGTTGCAAAACCATACCCTTTGTGTCAAGACGTCATCTATAGATTGCATTTCACTCCGGAAGGCAAACTAGCAAGAGTGAAATCCACCAAAAACCAAAAAGGAGCTTTTTGGCTGCATCTCGCAACCTCGGCAGAACGAGCTGTTGGCAGCAGCCACCGGATCTGAGTGGAACCCACACGAAGACCCTTTGGTGGCCATCGTAATATGCAGCTTGAGTGGCCTGATGGTGCCGCCACCTGACAGATGGCTTAGACACATGGAGGGCGCTACTGCGGGCCAGATCCAGGCATTAGCCAATCACCATCATGACAAGCACCACCATCGGGGAGCTCCGTCGTTGTTGTCTCTGCACGCTAGAAACCACTCATCGCCCCTTCGGTGGGCCCGTTGGGGGCTAGATCACGCATGAGGGAGGGGCATGGATCGGAAGGCTAGGGATGACGGGAGGGAGAGAGGAGGAGGGATGCTTTGGGAGAGAGCCAGATCGAACCGAAAGGGATTCCCCATCGCTGTTGTCCGTCGTATGCGCCTTCCTATGGCAGCAGCAAGGAGATGGCCTGGTGATGAGAGTAAATTGTATAGAAGTACCACAATTGAGGCATTGGAAGCAGATTGGTACCAAGATTGGTAATTTTTACATGTCAGTACCAACTTTGGGGCTTGCCATTGCAAAAGAGGCTAAAAGCGCTGTTTATACATATTGATGGTTAAACTGACGGGTTGGGCCCACCCGTCAGACGCCACGCTGGCCAGTGAGCGCGTGCCCGCGTGGTGACTCAGACTAACCGTTTATGAGCGCGCCTCAAGCGGTCGAGCCAGGCCCCGACCCACTCCCTCCTTCTCTCTGCTTCCTCCTCCTCTCTGCTTCGCCGCCGGCTGCTCCCCGCCCGCCCCCGCCGGCCGCTGGACCATGCTGCCGCAGCCATGGTTTTCGAGGACGAGAGCAGCGACGACACAAGCTCGATGTACATGTACTCCGAAACTTCCACGGATGGACTGAACCAGGTTAGTTCATAGGAGCCAGGGTTAGGGTTAGGTTTAGAAAATTTGGGGATTTTTCTGTTTAGGTGGTCTTTGCTGTGAGGATTTCCATTGATTTGCTTTCTCTTCGTCCTCTGCATGTGATGGTCTCTTACATTTTGCTTGGGCAGGTGCCATTCTCACTTGAGGATCCGGATTACAAAGGACTTGAGCTAGATCTGATGTCATTCTGCAAGAAGCATGGAAAGCCATCAGAGAAGCTTGTTGCATTTGAAGGAACATACACCGGGAGAAGGTTCTTAACATGTGCAGAGCCGGTATGTTTCTTGCCCTTATTGTTAGTCATATATGCCCTAGTGTGATTCAGTTTAGTGTATGGTAAATTTGTTAGTCATATATGCCTAGTGTGATTCAGTTTAGTCAGTGTAGTGCTCATTGTAAGAATGTCCAATAGTAAGTTCAGTGTAGTGCAACAGTTTTTAATTTTCTGCCAAATGCAGTGTTGAGTACTCACATTAGCCCCTCCATTAGCTCAGGTGTTACTGCCAATAATTAATTGTTGCTTAGTGTTGAGAGTAGGCACTCTCATTAGTTATTGTGTTGTTGCAATGCATATGATGTAACCTAAATGTATATTCAGATGCAGGTTAATGTAGTGTATTTAGCTAGGCTGTGCAAATTCAGTGCTGCTCAGTACCAACATTATGTAGTTACAGTTAAATAATTGTTATTTTTCCAGGAAGGTCATAATTGTGGGTTTGTTCAGTGGGTTGATGAGCAGTGGCCCCCAACAATGGAGAATGCATTGTTGAAGCTTTGGTCGATGATTGAAAACAGCAAGTCTGCTAGGGTGACTGATAATCTAAATAGTGCTTTAACTATTCACCAGCTGACAGAAGAAAAGAACAAGCTGGATGCAAACTATGACAAGTTAGTGAAAGATGTGCATCAACTAGTGGATATGCAGCAGGATAGGGTTGTGGATTTCAGTTATCTGCAGTCCAATCTCACATATCAACACCAATGCAGAGTTGAGTTGGTTGTTGGTATGAAGGCGGAAATGGCAAAGAAAGATGCAGATAGAGAGAAGCTTAATCAGAAGTATGAACTGATGTGCAACCTGACAAGTGCTCAAGCAACTGTCATCCAGAACTTGAAGTTGAAGAACATGAAAGAGAAGGAATTGGTGAGTGAGGCTAGGCAGAATTTGGAGTTGAAGAATGCAGAGTTCACAAAGTTTGAGGAGAAGCTCACCCAACAGAAGCTAGAGTTGAAATTTCAGGTTGCTGATCTGCTGAAGGGAAAGGAAAAGCTTGATGAAGAGAAGTACATGCTACACCTCAAGATTGGTGAGCTCATGAAGGCAGATGAGAAGCTCAAGGAGAAGATCAAGGGGATCCAGGCCATCCTATAGAACTAAATTAGATGAATGTGAGATTAGTGGGTATTGCATACCTTTTGGGAATGATGGTTGTGCAATGACCTAGTAACTTAGAATGATGGATGTGCTGTGTAATGTATGGTTCCTAGTAGTTATGAACTCTGGTTGTTTATGTACCTAGTAGTTATGCTATTCATCCTTTTGTGAGAAAAGGATTGAATGTGCATTTGAACTCGACTATGTATTGTGAACAATGGTTGTGTATGCCTATAATGTGTTGAACTTTAGTAAGTACTATTTGGTTTGGTTGTTAGAGTAAAAATGATGATATATCAAGCATTGTAAAGATGCTTCTGTTATAGTGATAGTGGTGCCTCCATATATAAACCCTAGATGCTTGTTTTAGGGGTTTTTAGGTGGTTTCGTCGACCCCGAGCCACCAAAAACCCTAGATGATAGTTGTAGGTGGTTTCGTCGACCCCGGGCCACCAAAAACACAATATGATAGTTTTAGGTGGTTTCGTCGACCCCGAGCCACCAAAAACCCTAGG
>LR738715.1:675380676-675435748 GCA_902687465.1 Secale cereale | reverse complement strand
GATAGTTTTAGGTGGTTTCGTCGACCCCGAGCCACCAAAAACCCTAGATGATAGTTGTAGGTGGTTTCGTCGACCCCGAGCCACCAAAAACACAAGATGATAGTTTTAGGTGGTTTCGTCGACCCCGAGCCACCAAAAACAATAGATCATACAAACATAGAATACCAAGATCACATTGTATAGCAAGGTCACATTGTATAGCATAGAAGTAGCCCCTCCATCCACTAGCATAGAAGTAGCCCCATCTTAAAGTACACATAGTAGCAACAACAACAACAAACTAGTTTTGAACATCACATGGCACATCTGCCATTTAGTGGTTACCACTAGCATAGAAGTAGCCCCTCCATCCACTATTTCTAACACCAGAAGGTGGAGGAGCAGTAGATGTGGAGGGAGCAGATTGCCTTGGGGCATAGAATGCCTTTGAACCTCTTCCTGCACCTCTACCAGCAACTCATGTTCCATCTCTCCCAGCATCTCTCCCAGCACCTCTCCCAGCACCTCTACCAGCACCTCTCCCAGCACCTCTTCCAGAACCTCTCCCAGCAGTTGATGCACCTCTCCCATCACCTCATGTTCCAGCTGTTGGTGTTGTTGTAGGAGTAGAATGAGAAGCTCTTGGTGTTGTTATAGGAGCAGAATGAGAAGCTCTTGGTGTTGTTGTAGGAGCAGCAACACCAGCATTTGAATTCTTTGCAATAGGCTTTGCATAAACATGGAAATCAGTTAGCAAAAAGTAAAAGTAGGGAATGTACAACAAGGAAAACATGTTATACATAAAATAGGATTACCACATGTTTGTTCTTCCTCAAAGCCAGCTCAGGCTTCAACTGTTTCTTGCAACTTGTGTACCTATGGCCTTGCAGTCCACAATTGCCACATGTTATAGTCCCCATTCTTGATGTTTCCTTTGGCTTAGGAACTTCAAATTTCCCTTTGATCCTCTTCTCTTTCTTTCCCCCCCTCTTCACTTTAAATGCAGGTGGTTCAATGTCTGGACCAAGGGTTTTTGTCCAATCATGCTCACCAGGAACTGGATAGATCATTGGTTCATAAGCTGCCACATAGAATTGTTTCTTGAAGAATTTGCTGACATAATCCTCAGGTTTTCTTTTGCCCTTGTTTATTGCTGAGATTGCATGGTTACATGGGATGCCAGTGAGATCCCATTTTCTGCACCCACATGTCTGAAGTTGCAAGTTAACAACATGGGTTTGCTGCCCACTTGTAACTTGCCACAAGTCCACACCAGCTTGAATAGGTTTGCAAAATTTTGCCCTCTCCTTCTCAAACTCTAGCTTCTCACTATAATGGGGTGTTATTTCCCATCTAGCTGTCTTTCCACTCTCCCTATTCCTACGCCACCTCACCATTTGTTTATCCTTAATTCCATCACACAGTGTCCTAATTGGTTTCTTCATAACATCTAGGACATACTTGTTGAACACCTCAGACAAATTGTTAACTACAAGGTCAGTCTTGCAATTTGTGTCAAATGCATGCCTTGCCCATGTTTGCTTGGGTATTTCAGAAAGCCACTGCCAAGCTTCCTCACATTCAGCTCTCAGGTTATTCATACCAATGTTAAATTTGTGTTCACTATATGCATAAGCAGCATTTTCCATATACTTCTTCAGATCTTCCCCCCTAAACCCAGCATTTTGGAAGTTTGCATATATATGCCTTAGGCAGAACCTTTGGTTGCACTTAGGAAATACAGCATTCACTGCATTTAGTAGGCCCTGGGAAACACAATTTAACTAGCTAAGCTACTATCTAGTAGATAACAACCATATAAGAACAATGAGAGAGGTGATGAAAGCACATACCTTTTGTCTATCAGACATTATTGTATATGGACCAAACTGTCCTACTTCTCCTCCTAGGCAGATTTTAAGTTGGTGTAGAAACCAACACCAACTAGGTGTGTCCTCTTGCCCAACAATACCAAATGCTAGTGGGTATATATTGTTGTTGCCATCTCTACCAGTGGCAGCAAGTAGTTGAGCACCAGTACTTAACTTAATGAAGCACCCATCAACACCTACATGAGCAAGCAAAATCAGCATCTAAAACATTCAAATGCATTTATAGATGAAACAATATATAACTAATGCACAAGGTACATTAACTGACCAATGAATGGTCTGCACCCCTTGAGAAACCCCTCCCTTGCTCCATTGATGCAATAGAACATGGCATGGAATCTTGGGCCTGGATGAGGGATTTTTTCAGTGGGTGTTGGAGTTACAGTTGTGACTACTACTCTACTCCAAGGGTTTGTATTCATCACTGTCTGAGCATAGTCTTTCAACCTAGGGTATTGCTTCTTGTGGTCTCCTAAAACAGCATCAATAGCTATGTTCTTTGCCCTATATGCCATTGACTTGGGCACATCCACACCATACTTCTCCATGCATGCATCAATCAATGTCTGAATGCTAGTTGTTAGATCAGATCTGAACAAGGACTCATACTTGTTGGCAAGCCACTTGGCACTTACCCTTGTTGTCTCTGTACTAATAGGGCAAGTGTGCTCAATTCTCATCTTCTTAATTACAAAAGTAGTTTCACCTTTTATAACTGCTGCCACCATAAAGAAGTTGCAATGTTTTTCTTTGCATTCTACAATTATCCTTTGATCTGAGTTCCTGTGATATTTGAAGTTTCTGCCTTGAGTGATGTGCAAGTTCAGCAAAGCCTCTCTGAATTGATGTTGATCCTTGAAACACATCTTTAGACATAATTGCTCATGTGGTTGCTCCATTTTCTCATTGTACCATTGCCTAGGAGGCCTCTGCTTTGCCCTGCTCTTCCTTTTCTTTGGCAGCACAAATGACAATGGCTCAAAACCATCATCATCATCCTCCTTGAACATCCATTTATCTTCTTCATCAGATGAAGGTTTGAAATCAGGCTCCTCCTCTTCAACTACACTTGAATGTGACCTTGTTGTAGGCCCTCTCCTGACTGGAAGCTTCTGTTTCTTCTTCTTCTTCTCTTCATTAGGTACTACAGTGTCTTCATTCTCTGAAACAACCTTCTCATCTTCATCCATTTGAAATAGTTCCTCAACTTCAGTGTCTCCCTCATAATGCACAACTTCTTCCTCCTCAGATTCTTCATCATCCGTTTCTTCCTCTTCCAAGTCATCATACTCTCTCTGTCTCTTCCCCTCTTCCATCTCTATGTCATCAGCATCGCCCATATAAATTTGGTCTCCATCACTGTCATCTTGACCTTCACAAGCAGAACCACCACTACCCTCATATACATCTTCTTCTTCTACTTCCAATACTGCTTTCAACTTTCCTTTTACAGTCTTGCTCTCTTGTGTGCAAACACCAGTACCATGAGCTACACTGCAACTGCTACTCTGACTTTCAAAGACAACTCCATCTGGATCAACAGCATATATGGGTGGCTCACTAAGATCATATAAAACAGGTTCTCCCAAAACAACTATGGACAGCTGCAGTTCTTGCCTCTTAATCTGGCTGCAAGGAGGTGGACAGGCCCTCACTAGCAAATTTATAACCTTACACTCCTCCTCAACCTGCCTCTTTATTAATTGCAACTCAGCATTACTCTCTACCATCTCCAAACCTTTCTCCCCTAAGGCAGGATTCTCAATGTGAAACAGCAGATCATATTCACTAAATCCTTGGGTTTTCATAACTGCAACCATATTCAGAAATGTAACATCTGAACTGCAGAGCTTCAGCTCAAACATTTCTGAAGCATCAAAATGGAACCTAACATCCACAATGTCATCATACAAACTGCAAAATGAAATAACAACAAAATAATGGTTAATGATTTAACTAACATCTAAGCACTTCTTTAGTTAACATATAAAGAAAGCATTGTTTTAGTTAACATATAAACAAAGCTTATAATTACCCTTAGCACTAGTCAACAATTTCAATAAACAAAATTACTACGAATCACAAAGATTATAACTAAACTGAGAAAAATGTTGCTCTGCTCTACTTAACAGAATAATGTTAGTATACAATGTAAATAACTAACACCTAATCTAGTTAACAGGAAAATGTTGTTCTGCTCTAGTTAACATAATAATGTTGCACTCTAGTTAGCTAACACCTAATCTAAATTTGGAATAAGAAAAAACAATTTACAGTTAACCCTAGCCCTAATCCCCAATTTGAATAACTTAACAATGAAGAGTGGAGAACTTACAGCACACCGCCGATTCCATGAGTCCAGTGATGGGCGGTGCTAGGGTTGGCCACCCAAATACGCGCCAACTGCAACCTCTGCTCCATCGACAACGCCGGCTCCTGAAAATCACCGTCGTCGGTACTGTAGTCGGAGGTGGAGTAGCCGCCAATGCCATCGACGCCTAAGCGGGGGAGGTCATCGCCGATGCCGCCATCATCGCCTGGCCCCTCGCTGCCTGCCGGAGTCGTTGACGCCATCGTCTCCTACAGCACAACAGCTGCGGGGAGTGGAGGGCGCGAGGGGAGGGAGCAGCAGCCGCGGGGGAGAAGAGGGCGCGAGAGGGAGAGCGCTAAGCGATTCGAGCCATGGCGGCCGGTGGGGCGGGCGAGGGGGGAGGGAGCGTAGGCGGTGGCGAGGGAGCAGCCGGCGGCGAAGCAGAGAGGAGGAAGAAGACAGAGAGCAGGAGGGAGTGGGTCGGGGCCTGGCTCGACCGCACCAGCCGCGCCCAGAAACGGTTCGTCCGAGTCAGCGCGCGGGCACGCGCTCACTGGCCAGCGTGGCGTCTGACGGGTGGGCCCAACCCGTCAGTTTAACCGTCAATACGTATAAACAGCGCTTTTAGCCTCTTTTGCAACGGCATGCCCCAAAGTTGGTACTGACATGTAAAAATTATCAATCTTGGTACCAATCTGCTTCCAATGCCTCAATTGTGGTACTTCTGTACAATTTACTCTGGTGATGAGGTGGTCTTTTGGCTGCGTCGTTATCGCCTTCGGAGTGGCTGACCCGGCAGGCCTGTACCGACTCGTTAGAAGTATGATGGACTCATTCTTGGGTATATACTAAAGATTCTTTTCTATCAATGCATCAAGACCGGGGACAAAGCCAGGAATGAGTAAGTGAGGTGCAAATACAAGTTACTAAACCTTGGAGGGTGCCAAGTAAAAAATTGTTTGTTGTTTTACACATAAAGTTGAAGGTACATGCAGAAAAATTTCAATCTTAGGGAGTGGGGGGAGCTTCCCCAGACGCAAAATTACGCGTTTCTTGAAGAAAATAATGACTAAAGTTTGTTTTCGACGGTATAACGGGTCGGTAAGCTTACTCCTAGTGAATGGTGATTCGATACTTTTGAACAGTCATCCAACATTATTCATTATATTTGTAACAGAAAGTCTATGACAAAGTGTAAAATACATGGAACCTCTCAAAGAACCCCTTTTCTTGTTAAGAAACTAATCAAGAATAAAGTGGTCTGCTTGTGGTTCCAGCTAATCAGCTTAATTTCTCTCCATTCACCCACAAAAAGAAAGGCATGCTAATTATTCCCGTGAAGACTTTCAGACATTATAAAGCCAAGCTTTTCTCATAATAAAACTTAGGTTGGTACCCTAGCTCCCTATAGAAAAGAAAGAAATGTTGAATACTTGATTACTTCTATATATATACGTGTACGTTAAGATATCGACTTCCGGGTAGGAGAAAGATGCCAGCCTGGTAATAATTCCACACTTCAAATGCACGTTCCTCCTTCGAATAAGTATATATGTATTCTCTAACACTCATTCTCTAGGCTCTAGCTAGCTCCTGCGTGGATGATTGTTCTCTAGGCACTAGCTAGCTCCTGCGTGGATGATGTACCAGGTGGTGCGCCAGTAGAAAATCCTGAAATATATTGTCCACCGTCGGGTTTTTTTTAAGAAATTTTTAATCTATTCATTTTCAATTACGACATTAGTGCATCTCCAATAGCTTGTCTATATGAATAGCTTGTCTATATGGATGTCTATACTCGTTTTTCATGACGTGAGCCCAAAACAGACGTCCAACAGCTTATCTATATGATCGTACAAATATACACATCATCTAAATCGACCTCGACAATGTCCACACCTGGACAATGTGAAGGTGTCGTCTAAACTCCGTTGCAGTCATGATTTCTTCCTCTCCCCAACGATGGCACACCTGTCATGGTTTCTGTATATAAACGTTCTGATGCAAAACTATATGAGGGAATCTTTTCAGACCACTGTCTATATAAATATATAGACATCTAAATATACACATATTATTGGAGATGCTCTTAAAAAAACAACATAAATACCATGTTTGTGGACCACCACCAAGTAACGACTATAAACACATCGCTAACTGGATATATGCATTTCACTGTCGACGGGACAACTAGCGTGGCAGGATCTGCGGACTGCAGCGTCAAGTTGCATGCAGGCTGGCACTGGCCGCCTTTGCTGACTGACGAGAGCGACCGGAACTCTGGAAGAATGTAATACTAGTATCGCGTCCGACCGGCCGGGCAGAAAGTCTTCCAGATCGACGCAGCTCATTGGACGGACTCCTGGTGGCACTGGTACCACTAGGGCGATTGATGACTGTTGATCCCTTGTCACTCCAGCGGTGCTCTGGTTCAGCGTTTACGCGAGGTCAAGAATCTTTTGACGAGTATTTCGTCTTCACCTTGGCGACTTGGAATAGTATTAGTACTGTACTGTACTAGGCATTGCCCAATTGTTGGCTAGTCCGACCGTAGGGGTGCCTTCACTCTGGGGAAATTCTCAGACAGTTTAGAGAAATATACTCTCAGTGACATATTCCCAGCTTTTCAACCCAGGAGCCATGGATTAATTCGGTGCAACTTGAACATCTTGCACATTGTGCAAATGGCACATTTCTTGGATCTGGACAGTGAAATTGCAATTTTTTAGTAACTGCTAACTACAAAAAGAAAATCCCATTGCAGTTCTGTCGCATAGTTGCCGTACATGGAGAAAATGAACACATGCAAACAGCGGAAAATTCATGGGCGCGACAAACGGATGCGCATAAATAATGATGCAAAATCTCAAAATTCCCAGCATTACTATTTATTGTCCCATGTGTCAGCAGACACCTTTCAAGAGGATTACATGCTCCGCGTCAACAATTTCAGCTTTTTCTACAAACCTACTATTGTGTATCCCTGACCTTCTGAGCCCTACAAACAAAACAGAACCGTATGACCTAAAGCCGGCTACAAGCCTGTAAAGGGTCACATGAAAAGAACGTGATGAATGGGAGTCACAAAACGCGATGTTCTGGGATTCATACTGTGTGACTGCTAGACTCCAGTAGCCTGTCTGATTCTGAAGGCATATCGGATGACATTTCAAAATTTTGCTTGGCCGTCATCTTGTTCCACTCATTCTCAACGCGGAAGAAAACCCACTGAAACCGCCTCAGCATTTCCAAAGCTGTTATTGCAAACACTGTGAGGTAGTTGTGCCGAAGATGCGCCGACAGCTTGTATGTCCATGTGCAACGGAGGATGAGGTTGCTGCCTAACACCCAGTAATATACCTGTAGAGCAATCACATCGAGATAGATGAAAAAATATCAAGGTAGGCTACTTTAAACCATGTACATATATTCAAGGCTATACCCAGTTTCGCCCATAAAGAAGGCTTGTCCATGTGCTTGGGCTTTTGAACATGAAAATCCTGGTTAAGATGCTGCAGGGGCAGAGAAAAAACTAATTAGCAGCAGTTTGCAAGTTCAAGGAGTAGAGAATAATTTTATGAAGACAGGCACCTCAAATCCCAATCGCGCTTTATATCCCAGTAGAAGGAATACAGCGAATTTATAACACCCGAAATAAGCCAGAGGGGCCGGTAAAAGCTAACCCACTGGTCAGGGAATACATGATACTTGAGCGCCGATAAAAAAATCACCGGGACTGCTGTCGAGTACTTCAGTGCTGGATTTTGGACAAAATTACTGTTAAACGGTTTCCATAAACAGGTATAAACACATACAGTCCCAAATCTTTATATTACATTTTAAACATCCAAGTTCACCTAGTAAAATAATGAACATTCAAAGCTGCTGTATGCTGAGTAAATACCGTTCAGAAGACAACTTTTCTCCTTTGTATCCTTGTACTGTCGAAGGCATTGGAAGAAACGGCACAGATAAGGGAGCACAAGAACTAGAGGAATAGCTATAGAGTGGCTACCACAAATTGAATCAGCTTCAAACCAAGCAATTGTCGCCACCTGTAAAATACCAAATAACAGACATTAAAGAGGAACAAGATGAATTCTAGCCATAACTTATCAAAGAAAGCATTACTGCATTAGCATATCAGCACTATGAGCATATCAATAGGGAAATAAAGAAATTAACCTGACGATTGACCATGCGGCAAACTGAACGTTCCAAATCTGAGAACACCTGTCAAGAAATGCAAGAATTAAGAGAAAATGTTAGAAATGTCAACATGGGACAACAAGAAGCTATAAACAATTCTCTACAAAACTTAGCAATAGCACGCACCACATTTTCACGTAAATATCATTTTCTCCCGAAACATACTACATTATAGCCAATACAAGAAACAGACAATCATATAATATAAACTAAACTTATGTGGTACTATCCAACAGTGACATTTTTGTCAGAGTATTCTCCAACAGTGATAAGTTAAACAAAATAATCCACAATCAATATTTCATATAAATAAGTGGATACCTTTGACATAGATGTAAAAATATCAGCCAAAAAGAAGTCGGGGAATGTAATTGCCTGCAAAATAAAGGCATGGGGAATAATTAAATTCATTTTATACAGCTGCTGGTTCCACAAGCACAATCAGATAGATTAATGCCACGATGGACCATAACATAATGGTCTGTTTCTAGGATGGCTCAAAGCAAAACCTATGCATTACTAACATTTTGAACAACTTACTTGCAATGGAAGTATTATACGTAACATGGTCCTCAGGAAGTAAAAGCGTGATGACAAATAAAACATATCAAACGGAGAAAGGAGGACTATCAAAAGGATAGCATACAATAGAACCTGCAAAGAGTCAGAAAGATACGTCAATTTAACCACCCCAGATTTGAAAACTAACACGTTGCTAAAGAATAAGAATGCATGGCAAGATTTTTTCCGTTTCCAAGTTGAGGAAGGAACAAGTAGACCTTGCATCCAGCAGAACTTCACATTCACTTACTATTACAAGCAAACAGCAATATGTATACATGTACATTAATTTCTGTTCTTGCACATAAACCGTACTAAATGGACCGTTTGCTTTATATGATTCAGGAAAAAATATTTTAACTTTTAGAAAAGTAGGCTATGTGCGGTGAAGTGCTGTGCTACAGAAACATACAATGGACAAACTACCACTCAGATCTTCTAATATGACAGGATGTAGTAAGTTCCAATTTATCAATTAGCACTGCATATCCAGTCAGACACACTCAGTGGGAGAATAATTTTAGTATGTCAATAATACTATAGCTCTATGGATGATATTCCTGCACACTGCAGAGGCCAAAAATCTTATGAACTCCAGACAAAAGAAGAAAGCATGAAATGAAAAGATTCAATGGGCTGGATATTACACTGGTTGAGAAGCAGCAAGTGACACTTCCCCATGTGAGTACAGGTATAGGTAAGCTGTCATACTTGTGGGAACAATTAAAGTAAGCCAAGTAGCACACTGTCAATAAGACAAAAATAAAAGTTTACTTTGGCAGAATAATACGTCAGATACAAGTAATATGAGAATTTATACAGCATAATCTGAACATAAAAGAACATGGAGAATGCACAAACAACAAAATAAATCACATCTAATACAAAAGGTCATGATATAGGTTAAAGAAAAGAGAGCAAGGTTCAAAAAGAGGGGCACTCAGCAGCAGCACTCACATTAGAAAATGCAACAGGCACATGTTATTCTCAAGAACAATCATCCGAATGAGGCATGTTCTTTGAGAAACTACAGTAGGTATTATCTATGAGTGTAGTTGCACTGCCAAAAAAATGGATTGGCAACTAGGTGAAATGTTGTGGTCTTGGAAGTTAACATCAGCAGTTCAGCACAAATGTGGTAAGGAAACGTTTTGCAAAATCAAGACGCTGACAAGTCACAATAACTGTAGGGCACATAATTATTAAGAAATGTATACAGAAAATGTTCTATGGAATACTATAGCATGTTGCCTATGGATAGCTATGTCTGTTCAAACGCACCCAACATGAATATTAACTTCAGCAAGTCCAGACTCAAGCAACATTTTAAAATACAATTGCAATCAAGAGACATCAATAGGCATACCCTCCAAATTTCTCGGTGTGATAAATGTGTTTGCGCGAGATCAAACACTTTTACATAATTCACTGATGATTGTGCAAAGACCCACAAATTCACTCCCCATAACCAAATCATAAGTGCCTGCAATAAGAACACTAAGCACAGTTACATAGATGCAATATTTAGCTTGAGCATAACACAAATACAGTAATAAAAAAACTCACCACAAGGAAGAGAGGATTATAGTATAAGAAAACCTCATACAGAAATAAATCTCGCAGATCAGCACTCATCCTCATAACAGAGTCCCACCCTATCTGTAATCCCAAGAGTATTACCAATTACCACACGATAAACTCATGCATGAAAATAAGTTCACTCACCGATCGTAGAAAGACTGACCTTGCAACAGCATAAACCCCACAGGAGAAACAATATAGCCTGGAAAAAAGACAGGTTGATAAGCAATTTGACAGATAAAACCCAGGCAGATATGAAATCAACAAAACAGGATATTTTGGGTACATTTGATTAGTTTACAGTGGAGCAGATTAATATACATACATATAATTTTATAAGGGCATATAAACGTATTTGAGCCTCTAAGAGGAAATTCAATAATAAATCATCGAGGAAACCAAGCAGCAGCTCCAATAGGACAATGACAATCCTGAATGGCCATTTACAAAGTGCGACACAGAGCTCCAGCAGCTATATCATCAGTCACTGGCAGAGGCTCACGGAGGTCAGAGGGGGCCACACCCCCCTCCCCCCTTCCAAAAATGAAAAAGAAAATTTACTACTCCCTCCATTCCTTAATATAGTGTGTACTCCCTCTGTAAACTAATATAAGAGCGTTTAGATTACTAAAATAGTGATCTAAATGCTCTTATATTAGTTTACGGAGGGAGTATTAGTTTTCTTAGAAAATTCCAGTGTAGTGCGTAGTTTGAGTCCAACCCAATTCTAGACGAAACTAACCCTCCACCAACGCACCCAACGCATAGCCTCTCTCCCTTATCTATTTCCTCTCGTACAGATGGGATGGGACTGAACCAGATGATGGAGGCGCCGTAGTTTTCCTCCGATTTTCTAGTATACGATGCATTGGTACTGGGGCCTGGAACGAATCAATTGGGGGCTTTCTCGTCCAAAATATAACACCGGCACATGCATTGGTATGTGGGCTTCTCTCTATGCGCACTACATTTAGGAATGGAGGGAGGACTAAGCATCGGCCCCGCCAAGAATAATCTCCTCCCTCCCAGTCCCAGGTTCCAGCCCAATGAATCGGCAATCTCTCCCACGCACGCACGGACGCGCTCGTCTCTTCTCGTCCTTGTTGGTTTTTAGACCACTAGATCAAATCACCACATGAGCTGTACGTACGTGCAAGCTAGCACAGGAAGCTAGCACACAGGCACCTGGATTGATCTACGATAGCACTAGCATACGTATAAACACGTACACGTGAACTTGACCTGGGCTGATCGATTAGATGAATCGGCTCTCTCGGCGGAGCCTCTCGGCAAGAACGGCAGAGGCACTACACGAAATGATTCAGTGATGTTTAAGTATCCATGATTTTGGGGCTATCTACATCAGTAATGAAGTACAGGTTCAGATTGTGCTATGATATTTTTAGTAGTATTGAACATGTTTTGATTCAAAGAAAAGGTGACAATGCTTTTTGAATTTTATCTCAGTGGTTCTACTGTTCTAGCTATGGAACACTTGATAATAGTAACTGTCCACAATACCAGGCATGGCATGTTGGTGTTACCATGTATCTGTGTGAACAAGCTATATAGATATATGTATATAAGATGTATATATCTTGTTCTAGTTTACCGAAAAAGGCTTTCGCCCGCTTTATATATAAAGCACAGATCAACAGTACCCGGTACAAATGCACACCCCCAAGACGCACGCGCGCGCACCCAAGGCAGGATACATAGGCGCTGAGCGCAGCAACACCATCTCAGCACTACAAGAGGGCTACAGACGTGAACACGCCACCGCAAAGAAGTGAAGCCGCATATGATGAACCATGGGCTCCAAGGTGGCGCCTTCAGGAAGGGGACGACACCGGAGTGCCGCCACCGCCCGATCCGAGGACCAGAGTTTCCCCTGGAGCAACACGACAAGCAATGAGAGCCGTGACGACGCCTTCAAGAAGGAAACGAGCTTCATCGCTGCCGGTCCGTCCAGAGATAGAGCAGGTTTTCACCCCGGCCACCACTCACTGCCACCGAACGCCACACCCCGGCTACCACACCGCCCACACGGCCGTGGCAACCAGGCAGCACCAAGCAACGGGCTCTGCCCATGAGCACCGCGGAGCCACCACCAGGGCCGCCGCCCCGACATCCAAGACCTAGACACCACCTCACCCAGGACCCCCCGCTACCCTAACCTGGGCTACCTGCCAGAGCCGACCCAAAAGGCCAGCCAAAACTGGGTACCATCGATCCGTCCACGACACCGGGCGCGAGACGAGCTCGGTCCTGCCGCTAGGTGGGAGATGAGCATAGTCCTGCTGTCGGGCGCAAGACGAGCTCGGTCCTGCTGCCGGGTGCGAGACGAATGATGGACCGCAACTGGGGAAGGGCCAACCATCAACAAAGATAGCGGCCGGACACCGCGGAGATGGATCGAAGGTCGAACCGGGCCGCCTACAAACGAACCGACGCCAGAAATCCAGCCGCTGTCGACCCGCCGAGCTGCCGTGATGCCAGCGCGGCGAACGACAGCCGCTACTCCCAGAGGGCCGAGCCGCCTCGCCACCGCCGGCCACAGCCGAAGCAGTAGCCACGCCGGGCCAGTGCCCCAACCCGCGCCGCCCGCCGGAAAACGTAGATCCGGCCGGCACGCACCGCCACCAGACCGGGACAAGGAGGAACCTTGCCACGGCCTAGTCCTCAGCCCACCGGAGGCACAAGGAGCCAGCACGGCCGACCAACCGCGGATGAGCACGCGCAGCATCCCCGCGGCGCGCCTGCAGCCCCCCACCACCCGAATGGAGCAAGCTACCAGCAATCGCCCGCAGCGCCCACCCCCACCGCCGGCAGCCAAGGCCACCAGGAGGACAGGCTGCGACCTCCAGCCCACGCCACCCGGACCCGCACCGCGCAGCAGACCAAATCAGCCAGGGCGCCGCCCAGGCCGACGTAGCCGCGCCGAGCATGCACCACCGCGCCACCAAAAACCGCGCAGCCACCGCGGCCAAGACATCCACCCACGCCGCCGACACGCCTGACTGTCTTGCCGCCGTTGCGCCTCCGGCCTGGCGTCGCACCCCGCGCTGCGCACACCCACGGGAGGGAAGAGAGGTCCCGCCGCCGCCTGTACCGACCGGGCTTTGCCCGGCGGCGGCGGCGGAGGGGAGGGAAGGAGTGGAGCGAAGGAGAGGCGCGAACCCCCCCCCCCCCACCCCCCCATGCGGGGGAGCGGGAGCGGGCCTGTTCTAGTTTATGTTATGAGACAGTGAGCTGCGTCTGTTTTTGCACACATTTTACTTTGAGTTTGAGATTGCCCCCTCCTCTCAGTTGGTCGTCACGCTCCGCCAGTGTTAATGTTCTGTAATGAACAAAGGCGCATCTGAGACTAGTAGAGAGGTAGACATGGCATGAGTTTGAGCCCCATTTACAAACTTTGCATATTTGAGGCAATGAAAACTTGAAAAGAGAGAATCGTCAGGTGTGATGGGTTTATCCCTTCTCTATTCTCAGCTTCGCATTCTAAATACTAACCATGATCAACACGACATTATATAACTCGAGAGGATTCTTCATAAAAGAGGGTATTAATTCACCCGTTTTCAGAAGCAGGTACATTATACTACTGCAGTATTTGCAGACAAATGTATGCGATGGAACAAGCACAGACCATCTGAAATCGGAGCTCAGGTGTGTGAAATTTACACTTAGAACTAATACATTCCACAGCACAGGAGGGGGAAAATTGTGGCTGAAAGGCTAACCTACCTTAAACCGCCAGAGAAAAAGCGGCGAAGGCATGCCCACAACCGCTGGGACGGACGCGCCCTTCATCTCGCCGCCGATCCTGGGCCTCTGCGCACGCAGGCGCGGCACCTGCGCCTCCGCAGGAACCCTACGTACGCATAGATTAACCGCACCGGATCAGCAGCATGCAACCCAGAAACGGACGAGCACAGGTTAGAACGGAGCGGGATCTCGCCGCTCTCCCACGAATCAGACCCAGCCAGAGACGGCGCCGCTGTGGCTTACCGGGAAGCAACAGCCCGGATCTCCACTTGGGGGGAAGCCGCCGACGGGCAGAAAGGAAGACACTAGGCAAGCCAGACGCCTGGGGTCTCAGCGACGGGCGCGGCTGCCGCCGGCTAGAGGGGGCGAGCGAGCAGGACCGAATCGGGTTGAAAACCTGACGAATGATTCGGCTGGGTTCAGGCAAGGGGCTGCCGGATCTGAGGCGGCTGCTCCGGAGCTCCTCTGACCTCTCGTTGCCTTCAGCCAGCCGCCCCAGCAACAGAGAGGGAGAGATCCGGGAGGTCGCCGGTCGCCTTCGACCGTGCAACTGGCAACAGCGGGGAGGAGACCCGCAGAGATGAGAACACATGGCAAGCACGAATCTTAAAGCAGGACATGATTGATTTGATGCAATTGCTTGTCAAATCACAAAAAGTTACGGTTTTGCTATTTTTCAGTCGAGTGATTTTCAATTGGATGTCATTCAAGTTCCTGGCCGTCCGATTGTGCATTGTGACTGTGATTTGCACTGAGATTTGTGGTTTTCTCGTTGGTTTCCTTCGACTCGGGTTCGGTTTGGGCGCGGTTTATTGGGTCTGCCCGTTACTGGTCGCCCATGTTTTTTTCGTTTTCTCCCTCTTTTGAATTATTCTCCATTTTTATTTGGGTGGTACTGTTTTGAAAAGGCTGAAAGGTGAGCGGCGGAGGCGACGAGGCGCTGGAGCGGCGGAGGCGGCAAGGCGATTTGTGTCTGGTTCATGGCGTTTGTGAGATCCCGCTGTCCTCGAGCTTGATTGTTTCGGTGCTTTCCTGGTTAGTTCCCGATGTCGCTCTCCCTTTCCCACGTGAGATTTGTTTCGATTTGGTCGTGTAGCTTCTAGTTCTAGTTCCATTGGTCGATTTGTTGTTGGTGGTGTGGATCATGTTGCTTTTTGATGATTATTAGCTGTTGGTTACCGTAGTTTGTTGTTAGCCAATGCTCATCTATGGAGTTCGCCGCGGATCCCCTCTGTTGGCGTCAGTTTCCCGGTGAAATCCCCTCTTCTGGTGTTTGTTAACCGTGGAATCCCCTCTGCTCGCGTCAGATTGTTGTGGGTCCCTCTGCTCGCTTCAGTTCGTCATAGATTCTTTGTGTGGGATGTTAGGTTAAGGTTTTAGGGTTTGATCTGCTTGTTGATCTACTTGTACATGTGTCAGACATTTGGCTCTTGCCCCTAGGGTTGAATTTCGTTGATCTGTTTGGTGTTAAGTTTTTGTGTATTTGTCTGGTTTTTGTAGCTTATGACTTGCAGTGACGTACTATTGTATTGTCGTGCCCCATGTATTCGTATTGTAGTACCATACATTTACAGTACTCAAACCCATGAATTTACAGTGTAACCCCCCCCCCCCCACAGTATTTTGCCTTTCTTTGTATTTTATTCTGTATTGGGTCTCTGATTCTCATTGTATCTTTGTTTTTGTTTGTATTTTCCCTAGTTTCAGTGTTGTACTTTATGCATGACCATGCTTATATTAATATCATGCTCATGTGCATTATTATTTCATCATATTATTGACTCAGCATATTTTGCATTCAAGTTTAACTGGACATTAATTAAACTTGGACACCTGTTGGCTGAGTCATAGTGCCATCGAAAACAAACTAACCAGTGCAGCCACATTTGCCTTTATGGGAAGGCCCTAATGCGGTCTATTGTCGTGCCTCTCGCCGGTGCCTCCAACTAGGGAAGGTTATGGGCGCGCGCTACCCTGATCAGGTAGGCGAACATAAGCCTTGTGTGCCCGTTGTTGTTGTACCCGGGTTGTCCCCGTTTGGGATTGTTTTTTTTTTGCCATGACGGTGGCCGTTGGATGTCACGAGGTGACATCGAGGCCACCCATGACTTAGCCCAAAGGGGAGTTTGTCGGAGTGGTCGGGAGAGTGTCATGGCAATAGATTGGTTTTGTCGGAACGCCGTTGGTCCACCCGAATGGGAGCACAAGGCATTGTGTTCCGTGGTGTGGGTACAGTGTGCTAACCTTTACATAGTGTGTATAATCCATCGATAGCCGCGCCGCGGATATGGGCCTAGTTCGTAGTAGGTCACACTATGGGTCAACAGTAATAATAACCTGTTTAATAACAACCCCGATTCGATGATGAAAGAAGTGGTTGATTCTTATGTGCACGATAGGATCACAGTGGTATCAAGGATACCGAAGATGATTGAGGTTTATGGTTTTATGCGATAATCAAAGGTAAATATCAAGCTCCTTGTGGTCATGTAATGAGTAGTACGGTATTGTTAATACCAAGCTTGATTTGATCCTGACGTGATCGTGTGATGACCATGATGGTAAGTGATTCATGTGGTGGTTACAAGGTAACCCCGAATAGAGTAAGTTGGTGCATGATATTGTTACTGTTGGGGAACGTAGTATTTAAAAAAAATCATACGATCACGCAAGATCTATCTACTGGATGCATAGCAACGAGAGGGGAGAGTGTGTCTACGTACCCTCGTAGACCGAAAGCGGAAGTGTCTAGTGACGCGGTTGATGTAGTCGAACGTCTTCGCGATCCAACCGGTCCAAGCACCGAACGTACGGCACCTCCACGTTCAACACATGTTCAGCTCGATGACGTCCCACGAGCTCTTGATCCAGTGAGCTTCACGGGAGAGTTTTGTCAGCACGACGGCGTGGTGATGGAGATGATGAAGCTACCGACGCAGGGCTTCGCCTAAGCACTGCAACGATATGACCGAGGTGTGTTTCTGTGGAGGGGGGCACCGCACACGGATAAAACAATGTTGCTTGTGTGTCTTTGGGTCCCCCCCGCCCCCGCCCCCGTATATAAAGGAGCAAGGGGAGAGGTGCGGCCGACCCTATAGGGCGCGCCAGGAGTAGAATTCCTACTCCTAGTAGGAATAGGAATCCCCTTTCCTATTCCTACTAGGAGTAGGAAAGGAAGAAGGAGGAGAAGGAAGGAGAGGGGCGCCTCCCTCCCCACTCATAGTCCAACTAGGATTCCTAGGGGGTGCGGCCAGCCCTATGGGCTGGCTCTTTTTTTTCCCTCAAGGACCACTATGGCCCATACTCCCCGGGGGGTTCCGGTAACTCCTCCGGCACTCCGGTTTTCTTCGATAACACCCGGAACACTTTCGGTATCCGAATATAGTCGTCAAATATATCAATCTATATGTATCGGACATTCCGAGACTCCTCGTCATGTACGTGATCTCATCGGGACTCCAAACTACCTTCGGTACATCAAAACTCATAAACTCATAATACCGATCGTCATCGAACGTTAAGCGTGCGGACCCTACGGGTTCGAGAACTATGTAGACATGACCGAGACTCGTCTCCGGTCAATAACCAATAGCGGAACCTGGATGCTCATATTGGCTCCTACATATTCTACGAAGATCTTTATCGGTCAAACCGCATAACAGCATACATCGCTCCCTTTGTCATCGGTATGTTACTTGCCCGAGATTCGATCGTCGGTATCACTATACCTAGTTAATCTCATTACCGGCAAGTCTCTTTACTCGTTCCGTAATACATCATCTCGTGACTAACTCATTATTCCTTTGCTTGCAAGGCTTATTATGATGTGTATTACCGAGAGGGCCCAGAGATACCTCTCCGACATTTGGAGTGAAAAATCATATTCTTAATCTGTGCCAACACCACGAACACTTTCGGAGACACTTGTAGAGCATCTTTATAATCACCCAGTTACATTGTGACGTTTGATAGCACACAAGGTGTTCCTCCGGTATTCGGGAGCTGCATAATCTCATAGTCATAGGAACATGTATAAGTCATGAAGAAAGCAATAGCAGTAAAACTAAACGATCATAGTGCTAAGCTAACGAATGGGTCTTGTCCATCACATCATTCTCCTAATGATGTGATCACGTTGATCAAATTACAACTCATGTCTATGGCTAGAAAACTAACCACCTTTAATCAATGAGCTAGTCTAGTAGAGGCATACTAGGGACACTCTGTTTTGTCTATGTATTCACACATGTACTAAGTTTCCGGTTAATACAATTCTAGCATGAATAATAAACATTTATCATGATATAAGGAAATAAATAACAACTTTATTATTGCCTCTAGGGCATATTTCCTTCAGTCTTCCACTTGAACTAGAGTCAATATTCTAGATTACATAGTAAAGATTCTAACATCCATGGAGTCTTGGTGCTGATCATGTTTTGCCCGTGGAAGAGGCTTAGTCAACGGGTCTGTGACATTCAGATCTGTGTGTATCTTGAAAATTTCTATGTCTTCCTCCTTGACTTGATCGCGGATGGAATTGAAGCGTCTTTTGATGTGCTTGGTTCTCTTGTGAAACCTGGATTCCTTCGCCAAGGCTATTGCTCCAATGTTGTCACAAAAGATTTTCATTGGTCCTGATGCACTAGGTATTACACCTATATCGTAAATGAACTCCTTCATCCAGACTCCTTCATTTGCTGCTTCTGAAGCAGCTATGTACTCCGCTTCACACGTAGATCCCGCCACGACGCTCTGCTTGGAACTACACCAACTGACAGCTCCATCGTTCAATAAAAATACATATCTGGTTTGTGACTTAGAGTCATCCGGATCAGTGTCAAAGCTTTAATCGACGTAACCGTTTACGACGAGCTCTTTGTCACCTCCATAAACGCATCCTTTGTCATTTTCAAGTACTTCCGGATGTTCTTGACCGTTGTCCAGTGATCCACTCCTGGATTACTTTGGTACCTCCCTCCTAACTTATAGCAAGGCACACATCAGGTCTGGTACACAACATTGCATACATTATAGATCCGATGGCTGAGGCATAGGGAATGACTCTCATTTTCTCTCTATCTTCTGCAGTGGTCGGGCATTGAGTCTTACTCAACTTCACACCTTGTAACATAGGCAAGAACCCTTTCTTCGACTGATCCATTTTGAACTTCTTCAAAACTTTATCAAGGTATGTGCTTTATGAAAGTCCAATTAAGCGTCTTGATCTATCTCTATAGATCTTGATGCCTAATATATAAGCAGCTTCACCGAGGTCTTTCATTGAAAAATTCTTATTCAAGTATCCTTTTATGCCATCCAGAAATTCTATATCATTTCCAATCAATAATATGTCATCCACATATAATATCAGAAATGCTACAGAGCTCCCACTCACTTTCTCGTAAATATAGGCTTCTCCAAAAGTCTGTATAAAACCATATGATTTGATCACCTCATCAAAGCGTATATTCCAACTCCGAGATGCTTGCACCGGTCCATAGATGGATCGCTGGAGCTTGCACACTTTGTTAGCACCTTTAGGATCCACAGAACCTTCTGGTTGCATCATATACAACTCTTCTTTGAGATATCCATTTAGGAATGTAGTTTTGACATCCATTTGCCAGATTTCATAATCATAAAATGCGACAATTGCTAAAATGATTCGGACAGACTTAAGCATCGCTACGGGTGAGAAAGTCTCATCGTAGTCAACTCCTTAAACTTGTCAAAAACTTTTTGCAACAAGTCGAGCTTTGTAGACAGTAACATTACCGTCGGTGTCGGTCTTCCTCTTGAAGATCCATTTATTTTCAATGGCTTGCCGATCAACGGGCAAGTCAACCAAAGTCCACACTTTGTTCTCATACATGGATCCCATCTCAGATTTCATGGCCTCAAGCCATTTTGCGGAATATGGGCTCGTCATCGCTTCCTCATAGTTCGTAGGTTCATCATGGTCTAGTAACATGACTTCCAGAACTGGGTTCCCGTACCACTCTGGTGCGGAACGTATTCTGGTTGACCTACAAAGTTCGGTAGTAACTTGATCCAAAGTTTCATGATCATCATCATTAGCTTCCTCACTAATTGGTGTAGAAATGACTGGAACTAGTTTCTGTGATGTAGTACTTTCCAATTCGGGAGAAGGTACAATTACCTCATCAAGTTCTACTTTCCTCCCACTCACTTCTTTCGAGAGAAACTCCTTCTCTAGAAAGGATCCATTCTTACTAACGAATATCTTGCCTTCGGATCTGTGATAGAAGGTGTACCCAAGAGTCTCCTTTGGGTATCCTATGAAGACACATTTCTCCGACTTGGGTTCGAGCTTATCAGGTTGAAGTTTTTTCACATAAGCATCGCAGCCCCAAACTTTAAGAAACGACAACTTTTGTTTCTTGCCAAACCACAGTTCATATGGCGTCGTCTCAACGGATTTAGATGGTGCCCTATTTAACATGAATGCAGTTGTCTCTAAAGCATAACCCCAAAACAATAGTGGTAAATCAGTAAGAGACATCATAGATCGCACCATATCTAATAATGAATGCAGTTGTCTCTAAAGCATAACCCCAAAACGATAGTGGTAAATCGATAAGAGACATCATAGATTGCACCATATCTAATAACGTACGGTTAGGACGTTCGGACACACCATTACGCTGTGGTGTTTCGGGTGGCGTGAGTTGTGAAACCATTCCACATTGTTTCAAATAAAGACCAAACTCATAACTCAAATATTCGCCTCCACGATCAGATCGTAGAAACTTTATTTTCTTGTTACGATGATTCTGTACTTCACTCTGAAATTGTTTGAACTTGTCCAATGTTTCAGACTTGTGTTTCATCAAGTAGATATACCCATATATGCTCAAATCATCAGTGAAGGTCAGAAAATAACGATACCCGCCGCGAGCCTCAACACTCATTGGTCCACATACATCAGTATGTATGATTTCCAACAAATCAGTTGCTCGCTCCATTGTTCCGGAGAACGGAGTCTTAGTCATCTTGCCCGTGAGGCATGGTTCGCAAGCACCAAGTGATTCATTATCAAGTGATTCCAAAAGTCCATCACTATGGAGTTTCTTCATGCGCTTTACACCAATATGACCTAAACGGCAGTGCCACAAATAAGTTGCACTATCATTATTAACCTTGCATCTTTTGGCTTCAATATTATGAATATGTGTATCACTACGATCGATATCCAAGAAGAATAGACCACTCTTCAAGGGTGCATGACCATAAAAGATATTACTCATATAAATAGAACAACCATTATTCTTAGATTTAAATGAATAACCGTCTCGCAATAAACAAGATCCAGGTAATGTTCATGCTTAACGCTGGCACCAAATAACAATTATTCAGGTCTAAACTAACCCCGAAGGTAGATGTAGAGGTAGCATGCCGACGGTGATCACATCGACTTTGGAACCATTTCCCACACGCATCGTCACCTCGTCCTTAGCTAATCTTCGTTTAATCCGTAGCCCCTGTTTCGAGTTACAAATATTAGCAACGGAACCAATATCAAATACCCAGGTGCTACTACGAGCATTAGTAAGCTACACATCAATAACATGTATATCACATATACCTTTGTTCACTTTGCCATCCTTCTTATCCGCCAAATACTTGGGGCAATTTCACTTCCAGTGTCCAGTCCCTTTGTAGTAGAAGCACTCAGTTTCAGGCTTGGCTCCAGACTTGGTTCGTCGGAGTAGCAACTGTCTTGCTATTCTTCTTGAAGTTCCCCTTCTTTCCCTTGCCCTTTTTCTTGAAACTAGTGGTCTTGTTAACCATCAACACTTTATGCTCCTTTTTGATTTATACCTCCGCGGCTTTGAGCATAGCAAAGAGCTCGGGAATTGTCTTCTGCTTCCCTTGCATGTTATAGTTCATCACGAAGCCTTTATAGCTTGGTGGCAGTGATTGAAGAACTCTATCAATAACACTATCGTCGTCAACTTTGCATCCAAGTTGAGTCATATGATTATGGTACCCGGACATTCTGAGTAAATGTTCACTGATAACACCGTTCTCTTCCATCTTGCAGCTGTAGAACTTATTGGAAATCTCATATTTCTCAATCTGGGCATTTGCTTGAAATATCAACTTTAACTCCTGGAACATCTCAAATGCTCCATGACATTCAAAACATCGTTGAAGTCCCGGTTCTAAGCCGTAAAGCATGGCACACTAAACTATTGTGTAGTCATCAGACCGCGTCTGCGAGACGTTCAAAGCGTCTACATTGGCGGGAGGGGGCTTGTCACCTAGGAGTGCTTCAAGGACATAATTCTTCTGTGCAACAATGATGATAATCCTCAAGTTACGGACCCGGTCCGTGTAATTGCTACCATCATCTTGCAACTTAGCTTTCTCTAGGAACGCATTAAAATTCAAGGGAACGGTAGCACGGGCCATTGATCTACAACAACATAGATATGCAAAAACTATCATGACTAAGTTCATGATAAATTAAAGTTCAATTAATCATATTACTAAAGAACTCCCACTTAGATAGACATCCCTCTAGTCATCTAAATGACCACGTGATCCAAATCAACTAAACCATGTCCGATCATCGCATGAGATGGAGTAGTTTTCAATGGTGAACATCTTATGTTGGTCATATCTACTATATGATTCATGCTCGACCTTTCGGTCTGCAGTGTTCCAAGGCCATGTCTGTACATGCTAGGGTTGTCAAGTTGAACCCGAGTATTCTGCGTGTGCAAAACTGGCTTGCACCCGTTGTATGTGAACGTAGAGCTTATCACACCCGATCATCACGTGGTGTCTCAGCACGACGAACTTTCGCAACGGTGCATACTCAGGGAGAACACTTGTACCTTGAAGTTTTTGTACGGGATCATCTTATAATGCTACCGTTGTACTAAGCAAAATAAGAAGCATAATAAGATAAACATCACATGCAATCAAAATATGTGACATGATATGGCCATCATCATCTTGTGCTTTTGATCTCCATCTCCAAAGCATCGTCATGATCTCCATCGTCACTGGCTTGACACCATGATCTTCATCGTAGCGTCATGGTCATCTCGCCAACTATTGCTACTACTATTATCGCTAACTCATAGTGATAAAGTAAAGCAATTACATGGCCTTCGCAATTTATACAATAAAGAGACAACCATACGGCTCCTGCCGGTTGCCGATGACTTTACAAAACATGATCATCTCATACAATAACGTATAACTCATCACGTCTTGACCATATCACATCACAAAATGCCCTGCAAAAAAAATTAGACGTCCTCTACTTTGTTGTTGCAAGTTTTACATGGCTGCTACAGGCTTAGCAAGAACCGTTCTTACCTACGCATAAAAACCGCAACGATTTTTCATCAAGTATGTGATGTTTTAACCTTCACAAGGACTGGGCGTAGCCACACTCGATTCAACTAAAGTGAGAGAGACAGACACCCGTCGGTCACCTTTAAGCAACGAGTGCTCGTAACGGTGAAACTAGTCTCGCGTAAGCGTACGCGTAATGTCGGTCCGGGCCGCTTCATCTCACAATACCGCCGAATCAAAGTATGACATGCTGGTAAGCAGTATGACTATTATCGCCCACAACTCATTGTGTTCTACTCGTGCATATCATCTACGCGTAGACCTGGTGTAATGCCCCGGATGTAACAATTCCATTTATGGCAATATATGCAACGTTGACTTCATCAATTCCATTCTGGGCTCCTCCTTCATTTCGGGTTTCTTCGTTTTTGTCGCGTGCATGTGTGCATATCATCCATGTCATGTTATCATGTGCATTGCACTGCATTCGTGTTGTCACTTGCACCCGGTCATGCTCGTCTCTTCCCGTTGTCCGTTTCGAGTTCCGACACTCACACACGTGCTCGTGGCACCCCCGAGTCCTTCTTTCATGTGTGGCCGTAGAACGTTCTCGGAATGAGGTGAGACTTGTCGTACGTCGTTGTTTTAGTACGTGGAGACCGCCTGTCAAGTTTCGTCGCGTTTGGAGGTCGTTTGATACTCCAACAGTTAACCTCGTGGGCTAAAAGATCCTCTTTCTTTTGGCCCAACACCCCTCCATAACAGCCCACTAACCCAGCACAACCACTTCCATCCTCTCGGTCATCGGATCGTGATCGTGTGGGAGAAAACCGCTCCTCATTTGGACACTCCTAGCTCCCTCTACCTATAAAAGGCCCCATCTCCTCCATTTTCGGGCGAAACCCTAGATCCGAGCTCCACGCACCGCCGGACACGTCTGCCGACGGCCGGACGCATCCGTCCCCCGCCCCGCCGCGAACCGCAGCCCGCCACGTGGTCGCCCAGCCGCCGGCCTCCGCCGCGCCGGGCCCGCTCGGCCCATCTCCAGCCCCCGCGGCCCCAGCCGCCCTCCGCCTAGGATGCCGCCGCCCCCGCGCGCCCCAGCCGGCCCGTCCGCCGCCGGTCGCCGCGGCTCCCTCCGCCGCCGCCATCTTCATCGGCCAGCGCCACCGCCTCCCGCGTCGGCCTCCACCTCGAGCCGACGCGCTGCCCCGTCACCACCTCGCCGTGCCGCCTCACGCCGCCGCGGGCCCCGCCGGCGCCGGCGCCGGCCGACTCCGCCCCGCCAGCCATCGCCTCCTTGCCGCCGTCCTCCCCAACTCCGGCGAGCCGCCGCCGGAGCTCTGGCCGATCTGGATTTGGATCCGTGGATCGGGATCAGATCCACCCGTCCCTCCATCCAAACGGACCCGCACCGCCCAGATCCCTCCGTCCCGCGTTGACTTTCACGGAGGTAAAATCCCACTAAGTCCCAGATCCGTGTAAATTTGTTGCCCTCTTTGACATGTGATAATTTTGTGCTCGGTGCTCTGTTTTGCGCATATAATATGTCGAAATGTTCATCTCGTCGTGCTCTATATGTTAGCATCAGTTTCATGCATGATTGGGATCATGTAGTTGACTTAATCTTCGTGACAAGAGTGCTTCGTGATGAAACTATTTCAACACTTGTTGTCTGTGTAAATTTGTTGGCATGTTTGTGACCTAGTAACTTTGTGCGTGTTGGTCCAAATGGAGTGACTGATATGTCCAGATGTTCATTGTGAAGTGCTCTACATGATGGTTGTTGTAGCATTCATGTTAGGTGTCATATTGCCATGTTTATCTCTGTTGCAAAAGTGCATTTGGCTGATAAGTTTCTACACTTGTTATGAGATGAGGTTTTGTCTTGCTTGTGTATATTGGTCCATGTGTCATATGAGCTAAGTGTCAACATGAGTTTTGCTCTTTGGAATTTGCTCTACATGATAGATTCATTTGCATGCCCTGAAATGTCTTGAGATGAGTGCAACGAGCTTGTTAACATGTCATCGTGATGTTAAATTTCTGCTAAGTAAGAATCTGTTAATTTTATTGCCATGTTTCCATGATGCCACCGTCTTTGTTGTGCATGTTTAGAGTTGTCCAGTGGGTGTTCCGTGATGTATAGATTATGCTCTAGCTATCCATACTCTTGTTTGCCTTGATATCTTGCTGTAGCTTGTTGTTTTCATGATCTCAAGATGCTATCAAATGTTTCTGTAAGCATGTTATCAACAAGTTCAGTTTTGCCATGTGAATAGCTAGTGTTCTATGCACCCTATGACAATGTTCTTGCAACGAGTAGTTTCTCAAATATGTCTTCTTGCTGTTGGTTATCTTCACAAGTCATGCTATGCTTTGAGTTGAGTTGCACAAGCTTGCAAACATGCCTACTCGTTGTAATTTCTACCATGCCTTGTAATTTTCACTAAGTCTGAGAAATTTGTAAACTTATTGAAACTTGCCATGCTTGTTTAATTGTGTTCCAACAAGTTTTTGGGTGTGCTCTAAGTTCATGCTTGTTTAGTATCATGTCTATTTCACATCCATGCCTTTTGTCTTCATGTTTGGGTCATGTAGCTTAATTATTTCTTGCTCCAAAGATGCCATGTTGCTGTAAACTGCAGTTTTGCATTGCATCTTGTTTTGCTTGTCATTTGCAAACCGTGCATCCGTTTCCAGTGATCTTTATATCGATTTCAACCGAAATCTTCTCCTCTATCCAATGGATTGCTTGGATGCCCAGGATGAAGCCATTTCCATCATCTTCTCCTTAGGCTCAAGAGCATCCTCATGCATACGCACTTCATACTTGCATTCCATGACATGTCATGCATCATGTTGATTGTGCATTGCACCGTGTTTGATATTGTGCCGTTGTTGTACTCTTGTGTTGGGTAGAGCCGGGAGCCGATTCCGAGTTCGAGGATCTTGTCGAGATTGAGTTCGAGGAGCCATCTTACCATCCCACCGACGACTTACCAGGCAAGATGACCATTCCCCGATATCACTTCTATCTTTGCCTATGCTAGATGTCTCGTTCTTTTAGATATGCCTCGATGCCCATCCTTGTTTGTCAGCCCCCCTATTGTTGCCATGAAACACTCTAACCGCCTTCCTAGCAAACCGTTGTTTGGCTAAGTACGCATCGCTCAGCCCCTCTTATAGCGTTGTTAGTTGCAGGTGAAGTTTTGAAGACTGCTCCATGATGAACTTGTTTAGGATAACACAATATAAACCTGTTATAAACTAATGCACCTATATATTGACAATGGGTGGAAGGCGAAGCCTTTTTGCTTGGTGTTTTGTTCCACTCATGCCACCTTAGGACCCGATAAACCGGTGTTATGTTCCTTGATTTTGCTTTCCTAACACGGTTGGGGTTTATGGGCCCCCCCTTGATAATTCCTCTGTTTAAAGCTTTTTCCGGCAAGGCCCAACATCGGTTTTACATTTTCCTAATAACTAAAACTTGCATAGGGCATTGCAAACCCGAGTTCTTTATTAACAACCTGAGCCAGTGCTCCTCATGAGTGTTGGTCCAAACTGGGCAGCCTACGGGGCTGACTTGAGGCAACTCAAGGTTCTGGTTCTACCGTAGCTTTTCCCATCCTGACGTGGCCTGAGACGAGATATGCGCGGCTACTATCAGGGTGTCGGCACGCCGGGAGGTCTTGCTGGATTAGTTTTACCTTTGTCGAAATATCTTGAGCACGGGATTCCGAGAATACTCGGGTCTTCCCACTTTGAAGTTGCGACTCGGCAGATCGTGAGCTTGTGATGGGCTAAGTTGGGACACCCCTGCAGGGTTTGATCTTTCGAAAGCCGTGCCCGCGATTCTGTGGCAGATGGGAATTTGTTAATATCCGATTGTAGATAACTTGACACCTTATTCATAAGAATACACTACCTATGTGAGTAACCGTGATGGTCTCTTTCCGAAGGGCTTCGGGAAGTGAACACGGTGGGGTTATGTTTGATCGTGAGTAGCTAGGATCACTTCTTGATCAACTTGGCGACCTTTGGCACTTGTTCTCTTCTCGCTCTGAACTCGTAAGCTAGTGCTTAGTGCTGCTGCAAACACTTTTATAGCCTTTCCACACCTAAGGCTTTGGTAGTTTTGATACCTGGGAACGGGATTGCTGAGTCCTTTGTGGCTCACAGATTCAACACACACCAGATGCAGGTACCGCTGAGATTGATGCAAGAGATGGTTCAGAACTTCAGTGGGAGTTCGATGAAGAGCGAGGACGTTACTATGTTTCATATCCCGACGATCAGTAGTGGTTCCTACTAGGGGCGATTAGGCCTTCTGTTTTGATATCTTTCTCATTTGGATTTTCGTCCATACTCGGACCCTGATGTTCTTTGGATGATGTATGCTATTGTATTCATTGTGTGACATGGCGAGTGTAAGCCAACTATCATTTTACAATTTCATCCCTGAATTTTACATGAGATGTGCAAAGATACCATACTTGAGGTCATTCTAGTATGCGTTTATGTCCTTAAGTCATGCCTCGACATGTGGGGGACATAGCCGCATACTAGGCATTATAAGTTGGTATTCAGATCCTTCTCCGACCTAGGAGCCCCCTGATTGATTGAATCGCTGACGGTTGAGTCTAGGCACACACACAAAATGTTTTGAGTCCTATATATATAGGAGGGTAGGATTTCTTATACTCCTCACCCCCTTCATCGCTCTGATGAGGACTCCTGACGTTGTACTTTCTCCTCTACTCTCAAAAATTCACTAAAATGTTTTTTAGGATCACGCGGGTATTGTTTGGATTGTTCCAATATCTTTGTGACGAGAACATTGTTCTCGATGCCTCCTGTCATTTAGGGGTTGTGGTAGTGTCCCGGGGAGTTGAGCTCTGAGGTGTTGTCGTCACAAATGTATCGTAGCGGTTCTAGAATACCAGAGTCGGCCGACATCGAAAACTCTTCTATGTGGTTAGTGGTGAGATAACCCCGACGTCACCCAGTACTGGTGGGATAGTTCGGGAGTATTGCCACAACTAGTATAACGGATGCGTTTCGAAGGTCCGAGGTAAACAGATTCCGAAGATGACTGGTTATGTGTTGACGGATGGATACAGCTGGATGTAGGTTTAGAGTTGAGTGCATGGTGCTTCCCCTATATCCCCAACACCAGATTGCATAACCGAAAAGCTTCGGGAATTAATAGGTGGGTTTCAAGTAGCTTGTAGGAAATCTTCCAACGAGTGCATGGTGTGAGGTTTGGGGTTAAACATCGAGTGAAGAGGTTTCATGGGCGTTGTTCCAATTGGGAGTTGCATCTTAAAGGGTCCTTGGCTATGCCGATCCGGGGATTGCAAGACCCTTTGTAACACGTAACATGGGGCATTCAGCACGAACATGTGGGACGAAACTTCTATCATGTATTTGTTCCATCTGCACCTTGTTGATTTTATTTTATCTTTTTGTCTCCCAAGTGGCTTCTCGACAAGATTGTTGTACCATTAAACTGTGGAATTCATTCGTTCATGTTGTTCGAATGTTCATTGTGAAGACTATTATTGCAAATATCTAGCCGATGATTCAGCTCATCTGTTTTGCATCAATGTCTAATGGTTGTCATCATATTCAGGATGGCTCCTAAGAAGGTTCCCAACCCAAACCAAGAGGGTGAAGAAGAGCATCCTCCTGAACGTCCTCCTTCCCCTCCTCCTCCGTTTGAGGCATGGAGAGCGATCATGCAAGCAACCAACCAGAACACTCAGATGCTCATGCAAATGATGCAGAATTTCCAAGCCAATCAAGCAAATCAAGGCAATCATGGGAACCAAGCCAAGGCTATCTGTTCAATCAACCTCACTTTGCGACACTGAACCAATTCTTGGCAAACCAACCAAAGTCTTTCAGTTACTGTGTGGACCCGCTAGATGCTGAAGATTGGATCACAGACATCAAAAAGCACTTTGAATGCAGTAACATGAGGCCTGAGGATTATGTCAAGTTTGCCACTTTCCAACTCAAAGACCAAGCTGCTGATTGGTGGCAACAGTACAAAGACTCCAGAGGTGGTCGTGAGATCTCGTGGACTAATTTCTGCAAAGATTTCCGTTCCCATCACATTCCAACCAGTGTCATTGAAGGCATGTGTGAGCAATTCCGCAACCTGAAGCAAGGCACCATGTCCGTCTATCAATACAATGTCAAGTTCCAGAATCTTGCCTGTTATGCGAAGCAAGACATCCCCGATGCCAAGAGCAAGATATACCAGTTCCGAGGTGGTCTGAAAGATGAACTCCAACTAGCTCTCACCTTGTTTGAGCCGGATGAATTTGATCAATTCTACAATATGGCTCTCAAGCAAGAGGCAGCTCAGCTCAAGTGTGAAGCTTCAAAAAGAGGATAAGAGATGTTGTTCACTCCTCCTCTTCCTCTCAAGTGGTTGCCAAGCAGCAGAAGTTCTGGCTACCACCTCCTCTAGTGCTCCGTCCTCCAAGCAACAACAAGCACTAAGGTGGTCATGGATTCTCCCACCCACCCACCCAACCCAAGCAACTAGTCCAAGTCGCAGTACCAAGCTCCAAGACCAAGTGTTCCTCCTTTCCGTCTAGTTTCTAAGGTCACTTGCTACAAGTGTGGTCTAAAGAGCCACTATTCCAACAAGTGCACTCAAAGGCACCTTTCGCCTCCTCCACCTGTCAGCAATGCTATTGTCAAGCACAACCCCAAGTCAGCAAGAGTGAACCCGATGAATGCAGCTCAAGCAGAGAATTCTTCTGATGTGATAATTGGTAATCTTCCAGTTAACTCTAGTCCTGCAAAAGTCCTGTTTGATTCGGGTGCATCATGTTCTTTCATATCTCACCCATTTGCATCGAAGCACAATGTTGACACCGAAGCCTTGCCACGGCCATTACATGTTGTTTCTCCGGGCAAGAGGTTGTGTTCCAATATGTTTACTCCGGATATATCTATTCATATGGGTGATTACAGTTTTTTGGTTTCCCCGGTTGTTCTCGGCAACTCGGACATTGATCTTATTCTTGGGATGGATTGGCTCTCCAAGCATGATGCAAATATTGATTGTGCAAACAAGGAAGTCAAGCTTACTCATCCTGACGAAGACGTGATTATCTTCGCAGCTCGAGATAACACAATGAGGCTATTCTCTCTCAATGATAAGGGCGAGATTAATGCCATTTCTCAGATTCCAGTGGTTTGTGAATATGAGGATGTATTCCCTGAAGAGCTTCCAGGCATGCCTCCCAACCGTCCAGTTGAATTCGTCATTGAACTTGAACCTGGTACCGAGCTAGCCTGTCAGCGTCCGTACAAGCTTTCTCCTGATGAGTTGAAGGAGGTGAAGAAACAACTTGATGAGCAAGAACGAATGGGTCTAATCAGACCAAGTACTTCTCCTTGGGGTTGTGGTGTTCTATTTGTCAAGAAGAGGGATGGCACGGAACGCCTTTGCGTTGATTACCAGCCATTGAACAAGAGGACAATAAAGAATAAGTACCCGCTCCCCAACATCAATGAATTGTTCGAGCAGCTCAAACGAGCAAAGGTTTTCTCGAAGCTCGATCTCCGGATGGGTTACCATCAGATTCGTATCCGTGAAGAGGATATTCCCAAGAACGCATTCAGAACAAGCTATGGCTCCTATGAATACACGGTCATGTCTTTCGGCCTTGCAAATGCTCCACCCACTTTCTCTCGGATGATGCACTTCATATTCAACCCCTGCACCAATGAATTCGTTCTCGTCTATCTAGATGATATCTTGGTATTCTCCAAGAATAAAGAAGACCATGCCAAGCACCTCCGTTTGGTCCTTGACAGACTCCGTGAGCATCGATTCTATGCGAAGTTCTCCAAATGTGAATTCTGGCTCAATAAAGTCCTCTATCTTGGCCATATTATCTCTGCCGAGGGCATTTCTGTTAATCCCAAGAAGGTTGAAGCTATTGTCAACTGGGAACCTCCTCAGAATGTCAAACAACTCCGAAGCTTCCTTGGTCTCGCAAGCTATTGCAGAAGGTTCATTGAGAACTTCTCCAAGATTGCCAAACCTCTTTCCAACCTGTTGCAGAAGAATGTCAAGTACTCGTGGACTCCTGATTGTGATGTGGCATTCAATACCCTCAAACAGAAGCTCATTTCTGCTCCGGTTCTTACTCCTCCGAATGAGTCCAAGCCTTATGAAGTCTTTTGTGATGCTTCATTGCAAGGTCTTGGTGGTGTTCTCATGCAAGACAAGAAGATTGTGGCATACACTTCTCATCAGCTGGAACCAAATGAGAAGAATTACCCCACACATGATCTTGAGCTAGAAGCAGTTGTTCATGCCTTGATCACGTGGAGACACCTTCTGTTGGGCAGAAAAGTGGACATCTTCACCGATCACAAGAGCTTGAAGTACATCTTCACCCAGCCAAACCTTAACCTTCGCCAGACTCGTTGGGTTGAGATGATTCAAGAGTACAATACAAGCATTGAGTATACTCCTGGCAAGGCCAATGTCATTGCAGACGCCTTGAGTAGAAAGGCTTATTGCAACAGTCTCCTCCTCAAACCGTTCCAACCTGAACTTTGTGAATCATTCAGGAAGCTCAACCTCCAAGTCGTTCCGTAAGGCTTTCTTGCAAACCTTCAAGTTGCTCCTACCTTGGAAGATCAAATCCATGAGGCCCAACTCGGTGATGCTATGGTACAGAAGGTGAAACATGGTATTGCAAAGGGTAGTTCCAAGTACAAGTGCTATCACATGATGACAGAGACACTTTGTTCTTTGAGGACAGGATTGTGGTTCCCAAAGGTGATCTCAGGAGGCTCATAATGAATGAAGCACATGACTCACTCCTCTCGATACATCCAGGTAGCTCCAATATGTACCATGACCTCAAGCAATCATATTGGTGGACTCGCATGAAAAGGGAGATTGCCCAATTCGTGAACGGATGTGATGTCTGCAGAAGAGTGAAGGCAGAGCATCAACGTCCAGCCGGACTCCTTCAACCTCTACCTATTCCCGAGTGGAAATTCGATCACATTGAGATGGATTTTGTCACCGGTTTTCCCAAGTCCAAGAGAGGAAATGATGCTATCTTTGTGGTGATTGACAAGCTAACTAAAGTTGCTCATTTTCTTCCAGTCAAAGAATCCATCAACGCAGCTCAGCTGGCAGAGCTGTACACATCTAGAATTGTCTCTTTGCATGGCATTCCTCAAGTGATCTCCTCAGATCGTGGAAGCTTGTTCACTTTCAATTTCTGGGATTCTTTTCAGTCAGCCATGGGCACAAAGATTCGCTTCAGCACTGCATTTCACCCTCAAACTAGTGGTCAAGTCAAAAGAGTGAACCAGGTCCTTGAAGATATGCTAAGAGCTTGTGTCAACTCCTTCGGTATGAAATGGGAAGATTGCCTTCCATTTGCCGAATTTTCCTACAAAAACAGCTTCCAAGCAAGTGCAGGCAAAGCTCCGTTTGAAATTCTCTATGGCAGAAAGTGTCGTACCCCTCTCAACTGGTCAGAGACTGGTGAACATCAACTCCTTGGAAATGATTTGATCTCAGAAGCCGAAGAAATGTGCAAAGTCATATGTGAGAATCTCAAAGCCGCGCAATCACGTCAAAAGAGCTACTATGACGACAAGCATCGTGACTTGGCTTTCGACAATGGAGATCGTGTCTATCTCCGTGTTTCTCCCATGAAGGGCACTCAGAGGTTCAGTATCAAGGGCAAGCTTTCTCCAAGATACGTGGGCCCTTTCAAGATTCTTGGCAAGAGAGGCGATCTAGCCTACCAACTCGAGCTTCCCTCCAACTTTGCCAATGTGCATGATGTGTTTCACGTGTCTCAACTCCGCAAGTGCTTCAAGACGCCTGAATGCACCATTCCGTTCGAAGAGATTGATCTTCAACAAGACTTGTCTTATCGTGAGCACCCCGTTGCTATTCTTGAAGAAACTGAGCGCAAGACCCGCAAGAAGTCCATCAAATTCTTGAAAGTGAAGTGGTCACACCATACCGTCCGAGAAGCTACATGGGAACTAGAAGATCATCTCCGTTCCGAGTATCCCGCCTTCTTTCGGTCCTAGATCTCGGGACGAGATCTTTTTGTAGTGGAGGAGAGTTTGTAACGCTCCGGATGTAACAATTCCATTTATGGCAATACATGCAATGTTGACTTCATCAATTCCATTCTGGGCTCTTCCTTCATTTCGGGTTTCTTCGTTTTTGTCGCGTGCGTGTGTGCATATCATCCATGTCATGTTATCATGTGCATTGCATTACATTCGTGTTGTCACTTGCACCGGTCATGCTCGTCTCTTCCCGTTGTCCGTTTCGAGTTCCGACACTCACACACGTGCCCGTGGCACCCCCGAGTCCTTCTTTCGTTTGTGGCCATAGAACATTCTCGGAATGAGGGGAGACTTGTCGTACGTTGTTGTTTTAGTATGTGGAGACCGCCTGTCAAGTTTCTTCGCGTTTGGAGGTCGTTTGATACTCCAACGGTTAACCTCGTGGGCTAAAAGCTCCTCTTTATTTTGGCCCAACACCCCTCCACAACAGCCCACTAACCCAGCACAACCACTTCCATCCTCTCGGTCGTCAGATCGTGATCGTGTGGGTGAACTCTGCTCCTCATTTGGACACTCCTAGCTCCCTCTACCTATAAAAAGGCCCCATCTCCTCCATTTTCGGGCGAAACCCTAGATCCGAGCTCCCCGCGCCGTCGGACACGTCCGCCGACGGCCGGACGCGTCCGCCCGCCGCCCCGTAGTGAACCGCAGCCCACCATGTGGCAGCCCAGCCGCTGACATCCATCTCCGCCGCACCGGGCCCGCTCGGCCCATCTCCGCCCCCCGCGGCCCGAGCCGCCCTCCGCCTAGGACGTTGATAACCCTCAACCGTAAGGGATCGAGATAGTCTTCGCGGGTAAGAATAACCCAATTTATAGATTCGACACACGGGGAGCCAAAGAGTATTTATAAGCTTTGACAGTTGAGTAGTCAATTCAACCGCACCTGAAATATACTTACTCGCAACAAAAGATAAATGGTAACGGTGATATGATAGTGATGGTGGTGACAGTAAAAGTAAACAGCAAAAGTAACAACTAATAACCAGCAGGATTGAAACACTGTAGGCTAGGGAGACGGATGGTTGGGCGCTGCATGGATGAGATACATCATGAATCTAACTTGGGGCAAGGCACACGGGAAAGTAATGATCATCTAGGCAAATATCAAACATTAGGCATGTATCCCACAGGTAGTTGTACGTGCTTGCAATAAGAACTTGCACAACATCTTTTGTCCTACCATCCCGCTACGAACGGGGCCAAAAGGAACTTATGGAGATTAAGGTGCTCCCGTCAAAGAGCACCGGAACAAAGCAATGAACTCATTGGATACATGGAATCCTCAAATTATGGACCATCCCCTTGGTGTCCCAAGCTGTCACCTTTGGGATCGCCGGTTCCGGACTATAATAGGTGCAGACAACTCATAGATAGGATCAAGAACACAAATATATTCATGCAAACACATAGGGTTCAGATATGAAATCATGGCACTCGGGCCCTAAGTGACAAGCATTAAGAGCAACAAGTTGAAGCAAAGATGATAAACACCATAGTAGATGATAGGCAACATGCCCCCAACAATCTGATAAACTATTACATGATCTAACTCATCCAATCCCTACCATCCCCTTTGCCTACAGCAGGGAATTACTCACACATGGAAGGAGAAGCCATGGAGGGAGGATGGAGTGGTGATGATGATGACGATGGCGACGATCTCCCCTCTCCGGAGGCCAAATCAGCCTCCAGATTAGCCCTCCCGAAGAAGAACAGAGGGTGGCGGCGGCTCCGCAACGGAAACTGGAAAAACGACTTTTGTTCTGGGGTTTTCTCATCACGGGGATAAATACGGGCCAAGTTAGGGCACCAGAGGGGGAAGGACCCGCCCAGGCGGCCTCCCGGGGCGGCCAGGGGTGGGGCCGCGCCAGCAGGGCGCCTGGGGCCCCCCGGGCCCCACTTCTGGCACAAAGGCCCTTCGAGTGCATGGATTTTCTGTGATTTTTCTTGGAATTTTCTGAGATACCTAAAAATCCATTTTCCTGCACACAATAAAACCATACAGGCAGCTCTGCTGAAAACAGCGTCAGTCCGGGTTAGTTTAGTTCAAATCATGCAAGAATGAGGGCAAAACAATAGCAAAAGTGTTTGGAAAAGTAGATACGTTTGAGACGTATCAACTCCCCCAAGCTTAGCATATTGCTTGTCCTCAAGCAATTCAGTTCAACGAACTGAACGCGACAAAGAAAACTTTGACAAACTCTTTTGCTTCATTAGGTGTATATAAGCATGTACTACGAAAAGAGTCTAGCGAGTATTGAAACAATGCTATGAGGACAATGCACGAAGCAATCCTTCTTTCAAGTGACCGATCACAAATAATTAAAAGTAAACAATATGCTACTGAAAATCAAGACAAGATTACATTGCACATAGCTTGAACATATTAGAGTGGTATCTCGCTAGCCTCCATGAGTGAAGCAAAACATAAATGCAAAAACTCCTCCAGAGTTTTAAAGGAGACTAGAACTAAGAATTTCTGAATAAATAATACCACAAGCATGCAGAAGACAATGTAATACTTTGGGACAATGCACATTACACTCAGAATGACAATCATGCTCTCCTAGTTGGTGCTTTGAAGAAAGAAGGTGGAGACTCTCGAACCGTGGAATTTGATGGCGAGGTTGAAAACCCGTGGTTGGAAGCAAAGACTAAACATGTACCAGATCTCTTGGTTTTGAAAACAGAGGTAAAAAATGATTTTGGGAGGTGCATATTTCGTCAACGAATGTTAGTAGACAACCCAATCACTTCTCGAACTGGACAAGTTTCGAGGAACGGCTCCCGCACGGGGATGATCACATCCCCTTAATCTCCTTTGTTTATCACTGCCAAAAGTTTTCTGATTTCTCATGAACAAAGCGTGAAGGAGGGTTTGTTTGTTGTATTATCTTTTATGAGCCGGGCGCACTCATGCCAGTTCCTTCTCGTATTAGGGGTTTGCAGATTAGACATGCAATCCCGGGATAAAACTCGTCCAACTTAAAAAGATCATGAATTAACTACTACTTCCTCATGAGCTAAAACAGAGGCACAAAACAGGAGTAAATTTGAATAATTTCGAGATGGTACAAGAAAGTCTTCGTTAGGATGGCCGGTAAATACCACATAGGAAGGTATGGTGGACTCATATGGAATAACTTGTTTGAAAGGATTTGGATGCACAAGCAGAATTCCGCTTAGTACGAGCGAAGGCTAGCAAGAGACTGGGAAGCGACCAACTAGAGAGCAATAACGGTCATAATCATGCATAGCGACAAAGCAACATTGAATAGGGCATGAAAGTGATATAACTATTCTGAAACTCAAAGATCATCAAGGCAAAGCAGACTTTTTAGTCTTAAACATGTGTAAACATGTGCCAAGTCAATCCAAGAATTCTCCAAAGGGAAATACCACCTTAGTATACCAAACTATGAACAATGCAATGCATGTAAATCATTTCAATAACACATTCTATACTCTAGCTATTTGAGATTAGCCACAAGGAAAGCATGAACCACTGGGAAAGCATTGTGAACATAGCACTATGTTGCTACAAGCTGGTCTCTAGATCATAAGTACATGCATATGTACAAAAGTAGAAACAAGAAGAGTTCATACCGGTTTCCTTGTTGCTTCCCTTCCATCGATCTTCGTCATTACTGCCTTGTCACTTGCACGATCGAACGTAGGAAATATAATTAAATGCCATCACGGACTCGAGCTGAACTCTGAAAACAAAGCAAACTAAAGAGAGAAAGGAAATCTTTTTGTTTTTTTTTCAAAGGTTGAACTAAAGCAAAAGAAAGAGAAAATATTTTTGTTGTTTTTGCAAAGAAAGAAACAAAGAAGAACGGGCAAAAACTTCGAAAAGATCAAAGAGAACAAAAATAAAACGGATAATACAATGGAAAAGTGAGAAGGGCACGTACTCCCCCAAGCTTAGGCTTTTGGCCTAAGTTGGATGTAGCTACTGCCCCCAAGAGCCTCCTGCTCCGGGGTGGTACTGGTGAGTCCAAGGGTCGTAAAAGGATTCCGGCACGTACACCGAAGTCCTCGGATCCTCCCACGAAGAAGGGTCCACACTCCAAGCAGAGGAAGACCCTTCACCAAACTGGGTGACAGTCTCCCCCTGAAAAGGTGGTGACTCACCGTGCTCCTCCTCGTCGGGCACAACCCCCTCCATTGGGTTATGAAGCTGATGCTGGACCATGAACTCATCGAACTGGATAACATCAAAGGACCATCCGTTCCTGCGAGAAAAATCAAACAAAAGAGGTGCAGGTAGACGGATCTTGCGTTCCGCGGTAGTTCTGAAACGCAAGATATAAACAAGGTTACCAAACTCAGAAGTCATGGTAACAAACTTATGCCTTTTCATAGCAGCAAGATCAAAACTTAAATAAGTAAAAGGCTTATCATCAGGGTGTGGGGTGCCTTTAAGATACACTAAGATAAGTGTGGCATAAACGCCACCAAATAAATCTCCCCTGTTACCATTCATAGCAAGGCGTCGAGCAATCACCCAAATTATAATCAAACCTCCCTGAGAGGGCGGTTGCCAGGATAGCAATATCCGGCGTAGAAATGTTGCTCGTGTTGTCACGAGCTAACACCCCTCTAGCAACATAATACGCAAAATACCTGAGGTGAGGGAATAAGATGCTGGAGATTTTTGACCGATGAATATCCCTCGTACCCATGCTGCAGAGAGAGTTGAAGACGGTTCTCAGCTCGGAGGGCTGAGAGGTCATCTTCGCCGTCCGCCCAACGTTTGGCACACCTATTATTTCACAAAACTTTTCCAAGGGCATGGTCAAAAGATTATTGTAAATTTTAAACTCAATAGAACCAGTATCAAGGTTATATCTAAAACTGTTAATGAAACCGGAGGTGAGTTTTTGATACTGAACAACACGGCACGTGACGAGCCGTGTCAGACCTGCATTAGCACAAAGGTTATAAAACTCATCCTTAATTCCTGCAGCTTCAAGGAATTCATCACATGGGAACATCATCGCACGTGCTGGACTTGTGTCTTCCAACAACTCTAGGGGCACATGATCTTCATTGTAGCTCACCCTAGCAGTCGAGGGTGAAGCTGCGGCTCTAGTAACTCGATCGGAGCGCGCGGGCTTCTTCTTCTCAAGCCACCCTTTTGCCCTTCCTAACAAACTCATTTCTGAATTTTTTGACAAATTACAAAAACAAGGATTTGAACAAAGTGGGTTAAGGCAAACTACTCAACTCACTTACCTAAGGCATAAACTTGCATCAAAACTTGGAAAATAAATTTCTACACATGCATGCAAGCTCATCTACACAACACCAAGAACTACTAAATACTCACAAATGAAGCCACCAACCAAAAATCTAATTGGAGGGGTGGAGGAGTTACATACCAGGGAGTATTTGTTCAAAATCTCAGCTCGAATGATAGGCTGTAGAGAGAGATCGAAAATCGCTTCCAAGAACAGCAAGAACGCAAGAACAGGTGCAGAACTCGTGTTTTCAGAGAGAAAGAGAGAGAGAGAGAGAGGAAGAAGACTCACCTGGAGGCGGGGCCTGTGGGCCCCAGGCGCCCTATGGGCGCGGCCAGGGGGCAGGCCGCGCCAGCTGGCCGCCTGGGCCACTGGTGGCCCCCCCTGGTCAGCCCCAGGTGCCTCTGGGTCACTCTCGGCATGGAAATTTTTATTTTTATTTTTCTGGAATTTTTCTGAAAACTTCACTGTTGAAATTTTTTCGAAGTTCAAAAAGCTGCAAAACTTTCTGAAAACTTAAAGCAGTGATTAGTATTGTGAAGCTTCAAAAACATAAACACTTGGTACAGCAAGGAGAACAAAAGCTAAAACAAATGAAAACATAACAAGCTCAACTTTTTACTTATATAAAACATGCTCACTAGTAAGGTTGATCAAGTCTTACCAACAAACTGGCGATATATAGAGCAAAAAGTCCCACCTCTTACGAAGTGATCATTGCACCTTTACTTTAATGGACATTGTCCCCACCATAATAGTTTTGTATTTGTGGTGCACATGTAGTGGACAGTCCCATTCTCCAATCTTCACGGTCTCGATATTTTCTATAGAGTTGAGGCCATGCCTCTTGTCGGTCTTCTTTGGAAAATACACCGTGTGTTCTTTATCATTCACATTGAAGGTAACCTTTCCTTTATTGCAATCAATAATAGCACCTGCGGTGTTAAGAAAAGGTCTACCAAGAATAATGGACATGCTCCCATCCTCGGGCATGTCAAGCACGACAAAATCAGTAAGGATCAAACAATTAGCAACTTCTACGGGAACATCCTCACAAATACCTATCGGGACGGCGGTTGACTTGTCAGCCATCCGAAGAGAGATATCTGTAGGAATTAGTTTCTCTAAACAAAGCCTCTTGTAAAGAGAGAAAGGCATAACACTCACTCCTGCTCCAAGATCACATAAAGCAGTTTTGACATAATTATTCTTTATGGAGCAAGGAATGGTAGGTATCCCTGGATCACCAAGCTTCTTAGGAATGTTGCCACTGAAAGAGTAGTTAGCAAGCATAGTAGATATTGCTTCATTAGGATTTTTTCTTTTATTAGTAACAATATTTTTCATATATTTTGAATAGGGAGGTAACTTAATAGCATCAGTCAAAGGGATTTGAAGAGAAAGAGGTTTCATCCACTCACAAAACTTATTGTAATGCTCTTCTTCTTTAGATTTGAGAGACTTACCTAGAAAGGGCATGGGTTTCTGTATGCATGGTTCTCTTTCCTTCCCATGTCTTCTTGCGACGAAGTCTTCTCTAGTGTACTTCTTGCGTTTGTCAGGTGCTTCTTCTTCTCGAACCTCAGGCTGATCATTCTTCTCCTTATCCTTATCTTCAAGTTCGGCACCGTCTTCTGTCTCAGCATCGGAGGTAGATATATTGTTGGGATCAACAGCTGGCTCTTCACTTGTAAAAGGATCATTGGAATTGTTAGCCTCCTTGTGTTTCTTCTTCTTCTTCTTCTTTGGAGAGCCAATAATTTCTTCTTCCTGCATTTGAGAATCTTGCTCGATTCTCCTCGGATGCCCCTCTGGATAGAGAGGATCTTGAGTGCTAGTTCCTCCTCGGGTCTTAATCCCGAAGGCCTGCAAATCATCTTGTTTGGCATTGTTAGCAAGCAAATCTTTTTGCACATTAGAAATTTGTTCAAGCTGAGTTTGAACCATATGAAAATGCTTCACAAGACATTTAACATCATTAACTGTTCTACCTAGAACATCAAGCAAACTTTTGATAGCAAGGGAATTATCATGCAATTGACTTTGTATCCTCTCATTAAAATGACTTTGTTTCATAATAAAATTATCAAGCTCATCTAAACATTGATCAGGAGGCTTACCATGAGGGATGTCACTTGCGTTGAAATCTAAAAGAGAGTGTACCTCTACCATAGGAGGGTGAGTGGTAGGCTCACACAACTTCTCAATAGGGGGTAGATTCTTCACGTCTTCAGTTTTAATACCCTTCTCTTTAATAGACTTCTTTGCTTCTTGCATATCTTCGGGGCTTAGAACAAACATGCCCCTCTTCTTTGGTGGTGGAGGTGGTTCAGGGACGGACCCATCTTCATGGTTTTTGGCAATCCTGCCCATCAAATCCTCTGCATCGTCCGGTGTTCTTTTCCTGAAAACACAACCAGCACAATTATCCAAATAGGACCTGGATTCACCAGTTAGACTAGCATAAAATATATCGATTAATTCATTCTTAGGGACTCCATGTCCTGGTCTAGCCTGGATTAGACTACAGTACCTCCCCCAAGCTTTAGGGAGGTGCTCATCCTGCAACTGTTTAAAGTTATAAATTCTTTGTAAAGCAGCATGTTGCATATGAGCAGGAAAGTACTTATCAACAAAAGAGTGAGCTAAGTCTTGAGGACTCTTAATGGAACCACATGGTAGTGCATCATACTGAAAGCACATTTACTCCCTGGGTGGTTTTGGTAATTAATGACAACATACTCTGTGGTTGGACTAATGCTCTTATCAAGTATGTTTCAGGAAATCCAATCACATTGGTATGGCTAGAGGACTGAAGAAGTGGACCCCTCAAAATGCTAAGGCAAGCATTGGCAAAAGCTCAAGACTCCATTTTTGGTTTAGTGATCCAAGATCACATTGAGTCCATAGGAAAAGCCAATACTATTAAAAGGGGATGAGGTAGTGTTGATGATCTGGTTGCTCAAGTGCTTAGTGATATATCTCCTTCAACTATCAGCAACTTTCACTACAATACACACTCATAAGTAATCTCGGACAAACCGATTTTCCAAACTCAGTCCCACCGAGATGAACCACCTCAGCCATAAGCCAAACCCTAGAAAAATCGGTCAATCCGAGTTTGAGTTCGGTCTCACCGAAACACGGGCTGCCAACCTTCTGTAACCGTTTGACATCATTTCGGAATAACCGAGTTGATGATTTCGGTCCCACCGAAACTGGCAAGTTCCTATCTTTACTCAAATCGGACAAACCGAGATGGTATTTTCGGTCCCACCGAAAACCCCAACGTTCACTATATTTGAACTTTCGGTCTGACCGAGTTTCCACTCCGGTCTCACCGAGATTGCTCAATTATGTGTGTAACGGTTGGATTTTGTGTGGAGGCTATATATACCCCTCCACCCCCTCTTCATTCGTGGAGAGAGCCATCAGAAAGAACTACCACTCCTACCTTACACTTTCTGAGAAGAGAACTACCTACCCTTGTGTTGAGATCAAGTTGCTCCATTCCTACCATATGAAACTTGATTTCTAATCTTCCCAAGTTGCTTTCCACTCAATCCTTTCTTCCACCACAGCCATATCAGTGAGAAGAGTTGAGTGTTGGGGAGATTATCATTTGAAGCACAAGAGCAAGGAGTTCATCATCATCTACAACATCTATTACCTTTTGGAGGGTGGTGCCTCCTAGATTGGTTAGGTGTCGCTTGGGAGCCTCCGTCATCGAGATGTGGAGTTGAACCAAGAAGTTTGTAAAGGCAAGGAGATCGCCTACTTCGTGAAGATCTACCCCGAGTAAGGCTAGCCCTCCGTGGGCGTAGGCCATGATGGAATAGACAAGGTTGCTTCTTCGTGGACCCTTCGTGGGTGGAGCCCTCCGTGGACTCGCGCAGCCGTTACCCTCCATGGGTTGAAGTCTCCATCAACGTGGATGTACGATAGCACTACCTATCGGAACCACGGGAAAAATCATTGCGTCTCCAAATTGCGTTTGATCTTCTCCACTTCTCTTTACTACTTGTGCAATTTACTTTCCGCTGCCCATACTCTAGAATTGCATGTGTAGTGTGCTACTTGACTTGTGTGTTATGCAAAATCTGCCAAAATCTGTCCTTGATAAAAGACAAATTTTTTATCTTGTCGAGTAGTCTAATCACCCCCCCTCTAGACACTCTCACCTTCTTCGATCCCTCAATTGGTATCAGAGCTTTGGTCTCCATTGCTTTGGTTTACACACCATTGGAGGAAGATGGACGTGTCTACGTTTGGGAGTATTAGCCATAGAGTGCCTATTCTTAATGGAGAGTCATATAACTCATGGAGGTTTGAAATGCTTAGTATCTTTAAGAAGTACAATTTGTGCAAATATATTGAGTACCCCTATGTGCCTCCTTTTGATCCCTTGCACCCTACCATGGATGAAGAGCTTGATTTGCTTTGTAACCTTAGAACTGTAAATCTTATCATTAGAGGGTTACCCGATGATTTGCTTAAGCTTGTTACAAGCTTTGAGTGTGCCTATGCTATGTGGAAGTTCTTGGAAGAACTTTATCCGGACTACTCTATGAGAGGTCTTGATAAAATTCTATACAAGACTATTGAATTTGATAAGATGCACCCGAATGATCCTAACTTTGATAAATGCTTCTTTGAGCTTCGTGATCTTATGAAAAAGAAGGGTGATCCCGCTCTTATCAATGTTTTAATTAGAAATGCTCTTGCATTACATTCCGAAGATTATTGTCACATTGACAAAACTAATGCAAGTACTTATCAAATTGACCTAGGTGTTGATGATGAACAATCTATGGGTCAATATGATAATGAGCATGAGCATGATGATGATTACTTCGATTCGGACGCCAAGCTAGACAAGATCATGAAGAGTCTCAATCTTATGGCAAATCTAGAGACTACATGTCCGGCGGAAAAGAGTGGATTCTTGATAGTGGATGCACCGATCACATGACCGGAGATAAAGACATGTTTCGAGAGCTTGCAAAGAACGATGGTCCACGCAAGTATGTAACTTTTGGAGACAACTCCAAGGGTAAGGTACTTGGCCTTGGTAAGGTGGCCATATCTCATGATAGCTCTATTCAAAATGTCATGCTTGTAGAATCTCTTGGATACAATTTACTTTCCGTGTCTAGATTAGCTGACTTTGGATTCAATGTGCTATTCACCAAAGTAGATTGCCAAGTCTTTCGTCGTGACAATCAAAACATGGCATTTATTGGTATCCGTAGAGGTGATCTATATATTGTTGATTTCACTAAGAAAGCCCAACCTAGAGCTTGTTTCATTGCAAAATCTTCTAAAGGTTGGCTGTGGCATAGAAGGCTAGGACATGTTGGTATGCGTAATCTAGACAAGCTGATCAAAGGTGATCATATTCTTGGTGTTAAAGATGTTCTCTTTGACAAAGATAGACTTTGTAGTGCTTGTTAAGCAGGAAAACAAGTAGGTGGAAGTCATCCCGTGAAGAACATCATGACCACAAGGAGACCGCTTGAGCTTCTTCATATGGATCTCTTCGGTCCCAATGCTTACAAAAGCCTTGGTGGTAACTCCTTTGGTCTAGTTATAGTTGATGATTATTCCAGATTTACGTGGGTATTTTTCCTTGATGATAAATCGCAGGTGCAGAGAATCTTCAAGACCTTTGCCAAAAAGGCCCAAAATCAATTTGAGGTGAAGATCAAGAAAGTTCGGAGTGACAATGGAACAGAGTTCAAGAACGCCAATGTAGACTCTTTTCTCGATGAGGAAGGGATTCTACATGAGTTGTCGGCTACGTACACTCCTCAACAAAATGGAGTTGTTGAGAGGAAGAACCGAACGCTCATAGAGATGGCGAGAACGATGCTTGATGAATACAAGACACCGAAGCATTTTTGGGGAGAAGCGGTCGAGACAGCTTGTCATGCTATCAACAGGCTTTATCTTCATAAGCTTCTCGGCAAGACATCATACGAGCTCCTCACCGGTAACAAACCCCAAGTGGGATACTTTCGTGTCTTTGGTTCAAAATGCTATATCCTTGATAAGCATCGTCGGTCTAAATTTGCTCCTAAATCTCATGAAGGCTTTCTCCTTGGTTATGGATCAAACTCCCACACCTACCGTGTCTACAATAATTTCACCCGAAAGGTTGAAGAGACGGTAGACGTGAAGTTTGATGAATCTAATGGCTCGCAAGTAGAGCAAATGCCTATTGATGTAGGAGACAAGGACCCATCGGAAGCAATCCAAGATTTATCTATTGGAAAGATTCGTCCCATGGAAGTGAAGGAGAGTACCTCATCTACATATGTGGAGCCACCTACCTCACGGCAAGATGAACCTCAAGGCAATATGGAGGCCTCCACAAGTGGAACTCACCAAGATGAGGAAGTGCAACAAGAAGATCCACCACAACCTCCTTCTCCACCGCCTCAAGACAACACCAACAATAATGAAGAAGAAGAAGAGGAAGATGAAGATGATGAGGAAGCTCAGCCACAACATCAACAAAAGCTATCCCGAGTTCGAGCAAGAGTCAAGAAGAATCATCCCGTGGAACAAATGATGAACGACATCAACTCCGGGAGAATTACTCGCTCTAAAACTCGCTTAGCTAACTTTTGTGAGCATTACTCATTTATCTCTAGTATTGAACCTATGAAGGTAGAAGAAGCACTTGAAGACCCGGATTGGGTGAATGCTATGCACGAAGAACTACACAACTTCGAGAGGAACAAGGTATGGACTTTGGTAGAGAAGCCCAAGGATGATCAAAACATCATTGGAACCAAATGGGTGTTTCGGAACAAGCAAGATGAAGATGGACAAGTCATCCGCAACAAGGCTCGTCTCGTAGCTCAAGGTTACACACAAGTCGAAGGTATGGACTATGGTGAGACCTATGCCCCCGTTGCTAGACTTGAGTCCATACGCATTCTTCTTGCCTATGCCAATCACCATGATATTACTCTCTATCAAATGGACATCAAAAGTGCTTTCCTAAATGGTGAAATTGAGGAGGAAGTATTTGTGAAACAACCTCCCGGATTTGTGAATCCCAAAAAGCCTAATCATGTTTACAAGTTGCACAAAGCTCTTTATGGTCTTAAACAAGCTCCTAGAGCTTGGTACAAATGCTTAACTAGCTTTCTTCTTGAAAAAGGCTTTGAGATTGGAAAGATAGACTCAACGCTGTTCACGAAAAGGGTTAATGGTGAACTATTTGTGTGTCAAATATATGTTGATGATATTATCTTTGGTTCAACTAACCCCCATTTTAGCAAGAAGTTTGGACAGCTCATGTCGGAGAAGTATGAGATGTCCATGATGAGTGAACTCAAATTCTTCCTTGGGTTGCAAATCAAGCAATCTAAGGAGGGTACCTTTGTCTCACAAACAAAGTACACCAAGGATCTCTTCAAGAAGTTCAACATGCAAGAAAGCAAAGGTATGAGTACCCCCATGCCTACAAGTGGACATAATGACTTGACAAAAGATGGAGAACCCGTTGATCAAAGGGTTTACCGATCTATGATTGGTTCTCTACTATATCTTTGTGCTTCTCGTCCTGACATAATGTTAAGTGTATGCATGTGTGCGCGATATCAAGCAGCCCCTAAAGAATGTCATCTTAAAGCTGTTAAAAGGATAGTGAGATACCTGATACACACACCAAACTTTGGCATTTGGTATCCTAAGAGAGCCTCTTTCGACCTTGTTGGCTATTCCGACTCGGACTATGCCGGTGACAAGGTTGATAGAAAGTCAACTTCGGGTACATGTCAATTCCTTGGTCGATCCCTTGTATCTTGGTCCTCCAAGAAACAAAATTCGGTATCATTATCCACTGCTGAAGCGGAATATATTGCTGCTGGTTCGTGTTGTGCTCAATTGCTATGGATGACACAAACGCTTAAAGATTATGGGATACATGTGAGACATGTTCCCTTGCTTTGTGACAATGAGAGTGCAATTAAAATTGGACACAATCCAGTGCAACACTCTCGAACAAAGCATATTGAAGTTCGTCACCATTTTATTCGTGATCATATTGCCAAGGGTGACATTAATCTTAAGCATGTTCGTACTGACAAACAACTTGCTGATATCTTTACAAAACCTCTTGATGAGAAGGTATTTTGTCGCTTGAGGAGTGAGTTGAACATCATTGATGCTTCAACTTGGAGTGATAACTCCATTGATGCATGCAAGGCATGAGCTCACTTGACTAATCCTTGATATTTCTCTTATGATGATGATCATATGTCTTGGACACATTTGCCTCCTTGTATTGCATCTAACTCCTTGCAGGTACTTGGATGATCTACATTCCACAAGATTACCACACACTCAAATCATGAGTAATCTTGTCATTAACCAAGTATCTACCCCTTTGGGATGTTGAGTTCAAGGAACAAAATTCCACATATCCTTTTTGACACCTTATACATCTTGTATCTCACTCTTGTCATCTTGGACATCCTCGAGTATTTCCTTGCTTGCCTAACCCATGTAGGAAGATGAACTACACAAGTAGAAATGGCGCTCCAACTTCACATTCAATGAGCACCTACATCGAGCTTACCTACATGAGCAAAGCATCAACAAGCCCATGGTATGTTCTTCACATCTTTAAGGAGCTTTACTCAAAGTCATGAGTACAAGCAGCTTCATAAGATGTGATCACATCAAATGCTTAATCGAAAAATGGCAACCCCATTTTGAGCTTAAATGATGAGTATGACCTATGATCAAATGTCCTCATTTGACTCCTAAGTCAACATACTCAAACATAGGTGACCTTGTCGCCGACCTTTATCTAGATGAAGTACATATGTTTTTGGAGTCTTTCTGTTTTCTCTTATGTTCTCTCATTGAGTTTTCTTTAAACAAAAAAAAACTTCATCTAGGAATCTTTTTCATTTCTATTCTTATGTTTCTTTGAATATCCTTCTGGCTCTGATCAATTCCCCGAAAATCTTTTACAAATTCCTTGCAAATCTTTTGAAACATTCCTCGCAAAGTGAGCTGAATTATCTCTGTATTTCCTTGGAATTAAACTCGGCGTCACCGATTTATTTATTTCGGTCTAACCGAAAAGGGTCTACCCTAACTCAATTCGGTGTCACTGATTTATTTCCTCCAGGATATCATCTCCTGCAGCTCCACTCATTGTTTCTCTATGCATGTTCTTATTTGCCCTGTTGTGATTCTTAAGGATCCCACTTCTTTCCTTCCATCTTTCCTGTCCTTCCTAGTTGCTGTCCTTTTCGGCACTTGATGTCAAAGGGGGAGAAGACTTAGGGGGAGTAGGGGAGAAGAGAAGACTTAGGGGGAGAAGAAAAGCAATCCTATCTTAAGGGGGAGAGAATCACATCAAAGCTTTGTCGTGTCTTACATTGGACATCATTCTCTTTTGGCATCATTCTTTTGATTTTGCTGTTTCCATCACATCCCTATTCTGAGAGAACTCAAAGGGAGAGGAATCTTCACAATTGATATCTTATGGAAAGCAAAATCTCTCAGCGTTCATTGAAAATCTTTTAGTTTCGGAGACATGTTTGCTGATTCAAGCTTGTGCTCAATATGAGACACCCCTTATACATGTCATCCCTGGCTTGGTACTCTTGATGTTCTTGCAGTTGGTTGAAGGAATACTCTTGTGTTATCTAACCTTGTTTTCCCAAGTTTATCCCTTCAAGTACAATGCCAAGGAAACTCAAGGTAAGTATATGCATCTTGCAGAATGTGCATGATGGTGACTTGCTTGTAAATACTTGTTTGTAAGAAATCACCATGCACATATGCATTATCACTCACTTCTTTTCATCTGCTCTGATACATATAGCCAAGCTGCATGTAGCACATCTTGCTTATCTCTCTTGTGTGCTTGTGGTAGTCCAAAACCATAATCTATGAAAATCTTGCACACTTGTAGGGGGAGCCTGTGTACTACATGCTTGTCAAAGCTTTCGTGATAATTCTGTCTTTCTTTCAATAAGCTTTGATGTCTTGTTTAGTGTGATTTTAGTGTGTTGCCATCAATTACCAAAAAGGGGGAGATTGAAAGCACATTTGCTCCCTGGGTGGTTTTGGTAATTAATGACAACATACTCTGTGGTTGGACTAATGCTCTTATCAAGTATGTTTCAGGAAATCCAATCACATTGGTATGGCAAGAGGACTGAAGAAGTGGACCCCTCAAAATGCTAAGGCAAGCATTGGCAAAAGCTCAAGACTCCATTTTTGGTTTAGTGATCCAAGATCACATTGAGTCCATAGGAAAAGCCAATACTATTAAAAGGGGATGAGGTAGTGTTGTTGATCTGGTTGCTCAAGTGCTTAGTGATATATCTCCTTCAACTATCAGCAACTTTCACTACAATACACACTCATAAGTAATCTCGGACAAACCGATTTTCCAAACTCAGTCCCACCGAGATGAACCACCTCAGCCATAAGCCAAACCCTAGAAAAATCGGTCAATCCGAGTTTGAGTTCGGTCTCACCGAAACACGGGCTGCCAACCTTCTGTAACCGTTTGACATCATTTCGGAATAACCGAGTTGATGATTTCGGTCCCACCGAAACTGGCAAGTTCCTATCTTTACTCAAATCGGACAAACCGAGATGGTATTTTCGGTCCCACCGAAAACCCCAACGTTCACTATATTTGAACTTTCGGTCTGACCGAGTTTCCACTCCGGTCTCACCGAGATTGCTCAATTATGTGTGTAACGGTTGGATTTTGTGTGGAGGCTATATATACCCCTCCACCCCCTCTTCATTCGTGGAGAGAGCCATCAGAAAGAACTACCACTCCTACCTTACACTTTCTGAGAAGAGAACTACCTACCCTTGTGTTGAGATCAAGTTGCTCCATTCCTACCATATGAAACTTGATTTCTAATCTTCCCAAGTTGCTTTCCACTCAATCCTTTCTTCCACCACAGCCATATCAGTGAGAAGAGTTGAGTGTTGGGGAGATTATCATTTGAAGCACAAGAGCAAGGAGTTCATCATCATCTACAACATCTATTACCTTTTGGAGGGTGGTGCCTCCTAGATTGGTTAGGTGTCGCTTGGGAGCCTCCGTCATCGAGATGTGGAGTTGAACCAAGAAGTTTGTAAAGGCAAGGAGATCGCCTACTTCGTGAAGATCTACCCCGAGTAAGGCTAGCCCTCCATGGGCGTAGGCCATGATGGAATAGACAAGGTTGCTTCTTCGTGGACCCTTCGTGGGTGGAGCCCTCCGTGGACTCGCGCAGCCGTTACCCTCCGTGGGTTGAAGTCTCCATCAACGTGGATGTACGATAGCACTACCTATCGGAACCACGGGAAAAATCATTGCGTCTCCAAATTGCGTTTGATCTTCTCCACTTCTCTTTACTACTTGTGCAATTTACTTTCCGCTGCCCATACTCTAGAATTGCATGTGTAGTGTGCTACTTGACTTGTGTGTTATGCAAAATCTGCCAAAATCTGTCCTTGATAAAAGACAGAATTTTTATCTTGTCGAGTAGTCTAATCACCCCCCCTCTAGACACTCTCACCTTCTTCGATCCCTCACATACCATGTTTTAGCACCTTCCTTCAAAGAGAAAGGAAGAAGCTTAGTCACATAAAAGTTTCGTATCTTTTCATCCGTGGTAAACAAGCCACCCAACTCAGTGAGTTTGGTCAGGTGTGCAATAGCATCATCATTTTCTCTGCCATAAAAGGGGTCAGCTTCAACCATAGATATAAGTGAAATATCAACAGAGAAATCATAATCAGGATCATTGATGCATATAGGAGATGTAGCAAATTCAGGATCAGGAACAGTCTTGTTTTTCAAGGAGTGTTTTTCAAGCAGCTTCTTAATAGCTTCAGGGTCAGAGTCGGCAAACTCTGTCAGTTCCCTACATAAATCATCATCAAGCATAATGTAATCATCATCAAGGAGTCTCTCATTGAGTTTACTCAAATCAGGATAATCACAAGTTCCACCAATGGGGTAGCGAGTAACAGGAATTTCAATTCCAGATTTTTTTGCAGCAGCGATCTATTTCTCAAGAGCATAACCAAGTGAACTAATATCATCAAGAGTAGTAGAAGCATCATCAAAAGTATCGTACATAGTAACATATTTAGTAGAAGCATCATGTGGTGGTGGTGAGGCAAACTTACTCATAACAAAAGGTGAATCAAGTGTAGCACTAGTGTTCAGAACATCACCTCTTCTTGTAGTGGATAGTAAGATCGGAACCTTGGGGTCTCCTTTCTTACCCATAGTGGATGAAGTGCAGTAGGTAGGATACTTCAAGTAGACTTGTAAATATTGCTATGCTCCCCGGCAACGGCGCCAGAAAATGGTACTTGATAACCCTCAACCGTAAGGGATCGAGATAGTCTTCGCGGGTAAGAATAACCCAATTTATAGATTCGACACACGGGGAGCCAAAGAGTATTTATAAGCTTTGACAGTTGAGTTGTCAATTCAACCGCACCTGAAATATACTTACTCGCAACAAAAGATAAATGGTAACGGTGATATGATAGTGATGGTGGTGACAGTAAAAGTAAACAGCAAAAGTAACAACTAATAACCAGCAGGATTGAAACACTGTAGGCTAGGGAGATGGATGGTTGGGCGCTGCATGGATGAGATACATCATGAATCTAACTTGGGGCAAGGCACACGGGAAAGTAATGATCATCTAGGCAAATATCAAACATTACGCATGTATCCCACAGGTAGTTGTACGTGCTTGCAATAAGAACTTGCACAACATCTTTTGTCCTACCATCCCGCTACGAACGGGGCCAAAATGAACTTATGGAGATTAAGTTGTTCCTGTCAAAGAGCACCGGAACAAAGCAATGAAATGAATGGATACATGGAATCCTCAAATTATGGACCATCCCCTTTGGTGTCCCAAGCTGTCACCTTTGGGATCGCCGGTTCCGGACTATAATAGGTGCAAACAACTCATAGATAGGATCAAGAACACAAATATATTCATGCAAACACATAGGGTTCAGATATGAAATCATGGCACTCGGGCCCTAAGTGACAAGCATTAAGAGCAACAAGTTGAAGCAAAGATGATAAACACCATAGTAGATGATAGGCAACATGCCCCCAACAATCTGATAAACTATTACATGATCTAACTCATCCAATCCCTACCATCCCCTTTGCCTACAGCAGGGAATTACTCACACATGGAAGGAGAAGCCATGGCCATGGAGGGAGGATGGAGTGGTGATGATGATGACGATGGCGACGATCTCCCCTCTCCGGAGGCCAAATTAGCCTCCAGATTGGCCCTCCCGAAGAAGAACAGAGGGTGGCGGCGGCTCCGCGACGGAAACTGGAAAAACGACTTCTGTTCTGGGGTTTTATCGTCACGGGGATAAATACGGGCCAAGGTAGGGCACCAGAGGGGGAAGGACCCGCCCAGGCGTCCTCCCGGGGCGGCCAGGGGTGGGGCCGCGCCAGCAGGGCGCCTGGGCCCCCCTGGCTGCCCTCTGGCCCCACTTCTGGCACAAAGGCCCTTCGGGTGCGTGGATTTTCTGTGATTTTTCTTGGAATTTTCCGAGATACCTAAAAATCCTTTTTCCTGCACACAATAAAACCATACAGGCAGCTCTGCTGAAAACAACGTCAGTCCGGGTTAGTTTAGTTCAAATCATGCAAGAATGAGGGCAAAACAATAGCAAAAGTGTTTGGAAAAGTAGATACGTTTGAGACGTATCAGACGTCGTCGCCCCCGCGCGCCCCGGCCGGCCCGTCCGCCGCCGGTCGCCGCGGCTCCCTCCGCTGCCGCCATCTCTGATGGCCGGCGCCACCGCCTCCCGCGTCGGCCTCCACCTCCCGCCGGCGCGCCGCCCCGGCACCACCTCGCCGCGCTGCCTCGTCCTTCGTGTCGCCTCGCGCCGCCGCGGGCGCCGGTCGCCTCGCCGGCCGACTCCGCCCCGCCGGCCATCGCCTCCTCGCCGCCGTCCTCCCCAACTCCGGCGAGCCGCCGCTGGAGCTCCGGCTGATCCGGATCTGGATCCGTGGGTCGAGATCAGATCCACCCGTCCCTCCATCCAAACGGACCCGCACCGCCCGGATCTCTCCGTCCCGGATCCCTTCGTCCCGGATCCCTCCGTCCCGCGTTGACTTTCGCGGAGGTAAAATTTCACTAAGTCCCAGATCCGTGTAAATTTGTTGTCCTCTTTGACATGTGATAACATTGTGCTTGGTGCTCCATTTTGCGCATATAATATGTCGAAATGTTCATATCTTCGTGCCCTACATGTTAGAATATGTTTCATGCATGATAGGGATCATGTAGTTGACTTAATCTTCATGACAAGAGTGCTTCATGATGAAACTATTTCAACACTTGTTGTCTGTGTGAATTTGTTGGCATGTTCGTGAGCTAGTAACTTTGTGCATGTTGGTCCGAAGGGAGTGAATGATATGTCCAGATGTTCATTGTGAAGTGCTCTACATGATGGTTGTTGTAGCATTCATGTCAGGTGTCATATTGCCATGTTTATCTCTGTTGCAAAAGTGCATTTGGCTGATAAGTTTCTGCACTTGTTATGAGATGAGGTTTTGTCTTGCTTGTGTATATTGATCCATGTGTCATATGAGCTAGGTGTCAACATGAGTTTTGCTCTTTGGAATGTGCTCTACATGATAGATTCATTTTCATGCCATGATATGTCTTGAGATGAGTGCAGCGAGCTTGTTAACATGTCATCGTGATGTTAAATTTCTGCTAAGTGAGAATCTGTTAATTTTATTGCCATGTTTCCATGATGCCACCGTCTTTGCTGTGCATGTTTAGAGTTGTCTAGTGGGTGTTCCTTGATGTATAGATTATGCTCTAGCTATCCATACTCTTGTTTGCCATGATATCTTGCAGTAGCTTGTTGTTTTCATGCTCTCAAGATGCTATCAAATGTTTCTGTAAGCATGTTATCAACAAGTTCAGTTTTGCCATGTGAATAGCTAGTGTTCTATGCACCCTATGACGATGTTCTTGCCATAAATAGCTTCTCAAATATGTCTTCTTGCTGTTGGTTATCTTCACAAGTCATGCTATGCTTTGAGTTGAGTTGCACAAGCTTGCAAACATGCCTACTCGTTGTAATTTCTGCCATGCTTTGTAATTTTCACCAAGTCTAAGAAATCTGTAAATTTATTGAAACTTGCCATGCTTGTTTAATTGTGTTCCAGCAAGTTTTTGGGTGTGCTCTAAGTTCATGCTTGTTTAGTATCATGTCTATTTAACATCCATGCCTTTTGCCTTCATGTTTGGGTGTTGTAGCATAATTATTTCTTGCTCCAAAGATGCCATGTTGCTGTAAACTGCAGTTTTGCAATGCATCTTGTTTTGCTTGTCATTTGCAAACCGTGCATCCGTTTCAAGTGATCTTTATATCGATTTCAACCGAAATCATCTCCTTTATCCAATGGAATGCTTGGATGCCCAAGATGAAGCCATTTCCATCATCTTCTCCTTAGGCTCAAGAGCATCCTCATGCATACGCACTTCATACTTGCATTCCATGACATGTCTTGAATCATGTTGATTGTGCATTGCACCGTGTTTGATATTGTGCCGTTGTTGTGCTCTTGTGTTGGGTAGAGCCGGGAGCCGATTCCGAGTTCGAGGATCTTGTCGAGACGGAGTTCGAGGAGCCGTCTTACCATCCCACCGACGACTTACCAGGCAAGATGACCACTCCCTGATATCACTTCTATCTTTGCCTATGCTAGATGTCTCGTTGATACGTCCAAAACGTATCTATAATTTCTGCCTTCTCCATGCCTCTTTTGGGTGATATTGCTATGATATTTATACACTTCCATACACTTTTGATCATATTTGGACTAACCTATTAACTCAGTGCACCCCAGTGCCAGTTTCTGTTTTCTGCTGTTTTTGTATTTCAGGTTTTCCCATTACGAAAACTGCCAGAAAAATCCCGGAAAAATTATATAAAAAATCAGCGTTCCAGAAGCTTCCCGGCACCCGAAGTAGAGCC
>LR738715.1:675339918-675380618 GCA_902687465.1 Secale cereale | reverse complement strand
GGGGGGGGGGGGGGGCGCCTGGGCTCCCCAGGCCTCCGGTGATGTCCCCCTTTGGCATATATTTATATCGTGTCCCGAAACCCTCGAGACGGGAACCCTTTTTCGCGATCTCATCTCTGTTCCGCCACCGCCACGCTTCCAAGATCGGGAGCACTAGGAGAACTCTTTCCGGCACCCTGCCGGAGGGGAGGATCACCACCGGGAGCCTCTCCACCACCATGGACGCCTCCCGGATGAGTTGTGAGTAATCTCCCTTGGACCATGGGTCCATGACCAGTAGCTATGTGATGTTCTCCTCCCGTTCTTGTGCTTCACTAATTAAACCTCGTGAGCTGCCCTACATGATCGAGGCACATATGTAATCCTTATGCTGTTGCTATGATGAGTTTGCTGGGATCCGATGGATTGTGAGATTATGTTCAGATTGTGTTTGAGTAATATATTTTATTTACCTCTTTTATATTTATGTTCGTAAGTAATTCTTGCATGTTCTCCGTTGCTATTTATTGCTTTGGCCAAGTAGTAGGTAGTGACTCCAAGTGGGAACGTTATGCTTGATTGTGGGTTCATGCCCCTCGATGACTAGCTTGAGTGACAGAAACATGAGTCTAGGGGATGTGCTGTTGCCACAAGGGGGAAAACAACGGTGCTTGTGCCCGCGGGTGCAAGGACTGTTTACTTTACGCAAAGTTCTTTTAATGCAGTTGTCTGTTGCTTTGAGTTTACACTATGGGTGGGACTCGCAACTTAATACCAGCGAGATGTTCTGGATAGATATCTCAAGGTGGATGATTAGTAGTAGATGCAGATGGATTTCGGTCTACTTGCCTTGGCGTACCGCCCATGCTTTGAACCTCTACCTTTCTTGCAACATAGTTAGCATTGGTTTGCGCACATAATTCTGTCAATTGCCCAGCTGTAAATTGTTTACCTCACATAGCTGTTTTATCGTCTTCTGGGAGAGAGACATCACTAGTGAACATCATGGGACCCCGGTCCATATTTCCATCACTGATCACATCCGCTATTTACTTTCTGTTTTTACTTACTATTGCAGCAATACCTATCACTATTATCACTTGCGTTTGACCCTTTGTAAACGACAAGGCCGGAGGGATTGACAACCTCTCTGTACTCGTTGGAGCAAAGTTATTGGTATATGTGTGCAGGTCCACGTTGATTGCTAATATCTGGCGTCGTTAGCAGTTGACACCTTCTTGTTGAAACTGGGAGTCTTAGGGGAAATCGATCCTTGGTATCTTTGCCAAGGGAAAACTTCCGCTACACTGCATCTCAAACCTTCCACTTGGGGTAACCAACGAGGGGCGAGAAGCCATCAGGCAAAGTTTTCTGGCGCCGTTGCCGGGGACTCCACTCTTCAGGATAGGGGAGTTGCACACTATCTTTTAACTTTGCTTTTAGTCTTGTTAGTTTACCTTTCACTTTTGCTTTAGTATCCTTTATCAAAAATTACAAAAAAAAATTATTTGCTTTTCTGTTAGTAGTCCTTTTTGTTTAGCCAAACATGTTAGGATTTGGTGGTTTGAGGGAATCAGAAGTTCTAGATTTCTATCAAAAGGATGGATAAAATATGAAGAAGGCATGGGACAAAATTTCTGATGCACATAGGAGAATTATGCCTTGGATACCTATAAAAATTGTGCTTAGAAATTTTTACCATGGTCTTTTTAAATGGTGTAAACACTCTCTTGATATTATAGCTGAAGGAGATTTCCTAGAGTGTGATGAAGCTAGAGCTCTTGAAATTATACATGGTCTATCTAGTTACTTCGTTTATGATCATAACTTCGATACTGTCATAGATAGACTTGCTACTATTGAGAAGAGAATGGATGCTCTAGACTTGATGAAGGTAGAGAAACCCAAACCCAATAAGAAAGACATTTTGGAAATAGACAATGATTGGGAGCCTTTTGTTAGGATTAGCATCTCTAATCAAGACTTCCTTGCTTATTGTGATATTGGATCTATGGTTTGTACTATGCCAAAAATTGTTCATGATTCTTTAAAATTTAACATGGATAGATTGCCATCTTATCATGAACACACTAATGGAGATATTTCCGAAATCCAGGGAAGAATAAAAGACGTGCCAGTTAAATTCCTTAAAGGGATTACAATGGTTGATTTCTTCATCATGGAGCCAAACCAAGGAAATATAGTGCTTGGAAGGGACTTCCTCCGAGCGGTAAAAGGCTTCATCGATATAGGTAAGGGACAAATCCGCTTGCACAGGAAGGCAAAAGGTGTGTACCCCTTTCCTAGAAGGAACAAGAGTGAACTTGTTGAGGAACCATTTGAAGCAATTTATAGCTCCGATTATTCTGATGGTTATTGATTCCTCTTTGCATTATGCCTAGCTTAAAGGCATAAAAGAAAGCGCTTTTGGGAGGCAGCCCACATTAATAAATTTTATTTTGCTTTTGTTGTATCTTGATGTTGTTACTACAGTAGCATCATCATTGTATCTTTACTTTTCAACTTTGTGCCAAGTGTAGCCTCTGATTGCAAGAAAGTTCAAAAGTTGTGACGTGCTGTCCAGGAAAAAGATTCTGTCCTTGGATAGAAAAATTCGTATAAAATCACCAGATAATCTTTTTGGTCTGAATTTTTTCTACAGCGTGCTCTATACAATTGTATTTCGTGCGTCTGTTCTGAGTTTTTTTATTAGAGTTGCAGAAGTGCCCCGAAAAAATCATTTACTACCTGCTGTTCTGTTTTTTCACAGATTTTGTCCTGTTTTGCCTTTCCTTCATTTTGCAAACCTAGAGCTTGCTTTTTCTTTGCAAAAACCTTTTGGCAATCTTGAGAAACAGTAGACCTTCAAGAATATCCTTATTTCCAGCAAGGAACAATTATTTTATTATGGGTACTAACCTCGCTAATCAGATTATGATGAGTTATGTATGAAGGGAGTTTTCAAGTTTGCGAGGGAAGATGATAAAAAGATTCAGGAGTGTCGAACGCTCAAGCTTGGGGATGCCCCATGCACCCCCAAGAAATATTCAAGGAGACTCAAGCGTCTAAGCTTGGGGATGCCCCCGTGCATCCCCTTCTCCATCAACATTATCAGTTCGTCTTTCGTTCCACTATATTTTTATCACTTCATGTGTTATGTGCTATGCTTGGAGCGTCTTGCTTTTAGTTTTCCTTTTTAGTTTTCTTTAGCTTTTCATAACGAGTCGGAACTCAGCTTTCTTTATGTGGGAGAGAAACACGCTCCACTTCTACCTAGAACATAACATAGAATTTTCATGTCTATCTTTGCTGTGTGTGTTCTTTGTCTTTCAATATGCTTAGCTTTTAGTTTTCATGCTTATCTTTTTAAAGAGCTTTTGTTTAGTTGGTTGCTTGAACTCTCTTTAGTTATCATGCTTATCTTATTAAGAGAGTTTGCTTCCGTTGCATTGGTTGGTATGTCTATGATAAAGATGCTACGCGCATAATGGTGCTTAGTAATTCATGTTTTCTTATGGTTAGTCTCAAATAGCTGGGGGATTCCCAATGTGTTATTGGAGTACCAACATGATTTGTTTGCCTATGATGTGGTATGGTTTAGTAATATCTTCCTTCAAGAATCTATTTTGATTGACTTGGCGTATGCTCACGCATATTTAAGACTGTAAAGAAAGTCTGTCAAGCCTTGATGATCTTTTGTTTCTGAGTAGCGATATAACTTCCATGCCTAATTCAATGTTGCTTTGTCGCTCTGCATGATTATGACTGTCGTGGAATTAACACGGCAGATGTCCGGTTTAACGGACTTGATGATGGAACCATCGCACGGGTTAGCTTGAAAGGGTTCATGGCACACAAAGGACACAAGGGGGTTTATACTAGTTCGGCCCCTTCAAGAAGGTAAAAGCCTACGTCTAGTTGGTTTGGTATTGCTTGGGCGTCGGATTACAGGGAGCAGAATCGCTTGCCTGCGTCTCGACGGATCGATTGTTGCTTGTCCCTGAACCGTGCCGGATCGTCCCTTTATATAGAGGTGACGCCGGGTCCGGTTTACAGAGTCCCGAGGCCGGCTCATAATCGTGTCCGCCTCGGTCTCTGCTCTTTCTTTCTTATCCCTCAAGTTACATCTCTTTGGCGGTTTACCAACCGTATTTCTATACATGGGCCTTGAAATCTCATGGGCCGTAATCTCTACTAATAATAAACCAAGTACGATATAACTAAGCCGGTTTACAATATCCGGTTTATACCTATTAACCATATCCCTGACATTAGGCCCCAGAATGATTTGAACTTGTTCATATCAGTCTCCATCGTCTTCTGCAACTTCTCTTCTGTCTTCATTTTTTGTAAACCGGCTCTGACGTCATCCTCCAAAATCATTAAAGTCTGACAATGACATCATCTCCGCATTTAACGCCGCGAGCTGTACTGCAGCTTGTTTTTAATGGTTATCCCGAGAATCGAGGCGCTCAACGGATCTTTATCCGATTTTTCTCCCTTGATTACCGCACCTGTCGCTTCATATCTGCCTCTCTGTCTATAAATAGTGCCGCCCCTCCTCATTCTTCCTTCTCGCTTCTTCTTCCTCCTTCCGCTTCCTGACCCGCAAGAACTCCATTGCTGCTTGAGCTCAAGAACGCCGCCGACGTCCGCAGGACCTTCAGCCTTCGACCGGCCGCTGCATCAACCTGAGCCTTGACCAGATTCTCTCCGCCGCCGATTCTCGCTGTCCCTGGTACGTTTATCCACCTCTCTGTAGATCTGTGTCCGCCATTGCCTCGCCTGTGTTCTTCCGCCATTAGGGCTGCCGATGAAACTCCGTTTCTTCGTAGATCTTTTTCTCATAAAAACCTTGTAATCTTTAGGCCCTAATCTGTAGGTCTCCCGCTCAGCACCAGATTAGATCTCACCATAATAACCCCGTAGTTTTATCCATTCCACCATTAGAGCTTCCGCCTTTTAGAACTCAGCATTTAGAACTCCACCATTAGAACTTTTTGCACTAGTTCCGCGGATTTAGCTGTTGCACCTTGCCCTTTAGATCTTGTTGTTTTTATTTCCGCCGTTGCCTGCTTTAGGTCTCCTTTTATGCACCTCCTGTAAACTCATCTGCTCTGGACTGGACCTCTGTAGCTTTCCCGTGTAATTTTCGTTTCTTTATCTCATTATGCTCAGATCTATTCCTTCTTAGCAATGCGTTGAAAACCTGTTTTTCTCTTCAATAGATCTGCTAAGTATGCTCCGGTTTAGATCGTCTTGTCATAAACCGGAAATGATGTAACCTGATGCAATAACTTTAAACTATTCCTCTTCAACTGCCATTTAAACCGGAAATGATAAAACTCTGTTTCATAATTGCCGGTTTAATCTTGCCAAATAATTCTCCGTTTTAACCATTGCATATCATGAATAAATCCCGGATCGTTGCTTTTTCATAATCCGTCTTTGCACTTTCTCTTCTTCAGCACTTTGCTCAAATGGCTAAGCAGTATGTTTCGTGCGACTGGGTTCGTTCTGTCGTGACTGAAGAAGATTTAGTCAAATTATCAAGCATTGGCACGTTAGGTCCTCGGGCCGAATTGAAATGGCGCGCTCCGGGTAATGAGTGTCCTCCCACTCCTAGGTCCGGGGAAGTGATCGTATTTCTGGATCACATCTCCAGGGGTTTCTCTCCCCCCGGTTCAAAATTTTTCCGGGACGTCCTTGCCACTTTCCAGCTGCATCCACAGGACATCGGGCCGAACTCCGTTTCCAATATTTGCGATTTCCAAGTTTTTTCTGAAGCGTATCTGCAAGAAGAGCCTTCGGTTGATCTTTTTCGGGATTTCTTCCATGCAAACCGGCGTACTGAGTTCACCAGCGGGCCTCACCAAGAGCTTGGTGGTATCAGTATTCAGAAAAGGAGGGATGCAGTTTTCCCTCACGCCTCCTTGCACACTCATCCAAAGGACTGGAACAAGTCCTGGTTTTATTGCGTAGACACATCTCCTGAAGGTGAAAACCCCTTGCCGGGTTATCGTGAAACTCGTATCCCGGCAAATCACCCCCTGCCACAACGACTAAGTGCTACTGAACGGATCCAGTTTTCTCCTCAACTCTCCAAGCTGAGAGCTTTCATGGCCAATGGCCTGATCGGCACAGATTTCCTTCGCTGCTGGTTATCCTGGAGTATCCTTCCCTTAAGCCGGCGCCCTGATTTGATGTGCAATTACTCCGGTAAATCGGATGACCCTCAGAGATTTTCTAAGGAGAAGTTGTCTGAATCGGAAGTAATTGAATCGGCCAAGAAGATTGTCAATCCTGCTCTAACAGACTGCACTAAAGTTGGCTTGGCCCCATACTTCAAGAAAAATAAGCTGCCTGATGTAAGTGTCTTTAACTTGTACTTTATAAACCGTCCTTTTTGAACCGTCTTTTACTTGCCTTCCCTTTTTTCATTTAGGCTGATGATCCTTTCTGGAGGAGGAAACCTCAGGAAAAACCCGCAAGGCAAACTCGCCGAAAGACTCCTGCAAATAAGAAAAGGAAAGCAGCCGTTGACGCCGGTTCTCCTTCTGAAGATGATGATCCGGACTCCGAGGTACGCCTTACTCCGGTTTACATTTTGTCTTTATATACTTGTTCATATCTCTAATGATGCCCTTTTCACAGGATCCACTCGAAGGTGATAACCCGGCGGAGATTGAGGTAACCCTTATTTCTTCCGATTCAGAACCCCCTCCTCAAAAGAGCCGTCGGACTGTTAGAAAGTATCAATTTTCTCATCCTTATGCTAAGTTGGATCCCAATTTTACTTTGAAGAAACAACAGCACGAAGCCTTGCGCCGGACCACTCGCCATAGCGGCTTGGCAGTGGAATCCTCTGGAATTTCGCTAACTCCGGCTCGAAAACGCCGCGCTGAGGTGATGCTCTCTCCAACTCTTCTTCACCCCAAGGCCGGTCTTATCAGAAAACCACTTAAACCGACTGATCCTGATTATCAGGAAACTCCACTGTCTTCATCTGGCGAATCAACCGCGACACAGCTTCCACCTTTGAAGACTGTCCCAGGGTAATTCTCTTTACTTCTTCCGGTTTATAATCTTCTTTTTCTTTATAATGCTGACTTATCTTTGCTTGTTTTTCCAGCAAACCGAAACCCAGCAAAAGAGCTAAGGGTAAGAAGCCTGTTGCTGATCCTTCTACTGATGAACCAGTAATTGAGCCGTCAACAGCTATCCCTCCTGAAGGTACTCCTGTCACTCCGGTTCAAGAACCTGTTCTTGATACTCCTGCTACTGATGCTGCCCAAGATCCACCAAGTCCGGCCCGGGTTAGTTCTCCTCAAGTTAACCCGGGGTCTCCTGATCCGGCTCAAGCTGAAGTTACACCTCCAAATGCACCCACTTCCCCTGACGTTGTGGTTACTGGCGCTGCTTATGTTGCGCCAGCCAAACCCACCGTTTTAGCAAAACATACTGCTAAAGCGGAGAAAGTAACTCAGGAAAAGGGGAAATGGAGTACGGACATATCCAGTCTTTCGAGTATGAGTGCTCAAGACATTTATTCCGGATATTTGAGCCGGCTCCACAGCAGCCGGGACTATGAAGCCAACTTAGTAAACTTGATGAGAGAGAAATACGAAGTAAGTTTTCCTGTTCTGATTTTGCTTTGTTTTGACGCATCTTTATCTTCTACCAGCCCCCAAGTTCCGGTTTATCTTCTTTATTGAAGGTAATCCGGAACTTTGTAGTTTTTAACTGCTGATCCATACATTAGCCCCCAAGTATCAAGTAGATAACTTGGTTATGTAGTTGATACTTGTAAAAATTGTCTCTGATGTATTGCTTCAACTGCCATTAGCCCCCAAGTGTCAAGTATACAACTTGGTTGTGTGCTTGAGACTTGTAAAAATTTATCTCTGATGCATTGCTTCAACTGCCATTAGCCCCCAAGTGTCAAGTATACAACTTGGTTGTGTGCTTGAGACTTGTAATTTCTAATCTTCCCTTTGAACTTTTGTCTACAGGCTGAGCTGAACCGGAATGCTGTAGAAAACAGTGAACTTCGAAGCCGGCTTATAGAGACCGAGGCAGCCGCTTCAAAGGCGAAGAAAGAACTTCAAGTGAGTTTAAAAACTGCTGAAGACTTGAAGAAGTTCTTTGATGAGGAACGGACTGCTTTTGAAGTCCAGAAGAAGGACCTTGAAAAACGTATTCAGGATGCCGAAGGAGCACTTAACCCGGTTACTGAAGAATTGACCGGGTTAAAATGCCAGATTGATTTGATGACCTCTGCTATCTTTGGTAAGCATAACCTGAATTCTTGTCTGTTATCTTTGCAAACTGTGTTTTGTACCGGTTTAACTTTTCTTGTTGTATGTAGGACGCCGTGTCTCCCATCTTGGGGATGACGTACGGAAGAAACTGAAGGCCTGCTATACTTTGGTGGAGCAACTATACTCTGGAGCGCAAAGGATTATCAGCGCTACCTCCTTTGGTAAACCGGCTCCTTCAACCATCAAGGCTACTTTGAACAGCTTGTCGATTCTGCCAACTCGTCTTGAAGAGGTGAAGAAATCGGCTGCCCGAGGAGGTGCTCTTCTGGCCCTGACAAGGGCTAAAGCTTGGGTTCCAGACATTGATCCGGCAGAAGTTTTAACCGGGTTTCCTGACACCAAGGAAGACGGTTCAGCATTTGGTGAGAGAGATCTGTATGCTCTGACAAAGGAAATGCGTCCACTTTCTAGCAAGATTGCGGTGGAAACTGATTTGTCCCGATACCACCCAACATATGACCTTCAAAACGAGCGTGTGGAACGACCGGTTTATGATGTTGCAAACTTAACTCCGCCGGTTCGTCCTCACACTTTTGCTCCTGATATTGATCCTGCTGAGTTGATCAACGATGAAGTGTATTTCCGTGCCTTGGCCAAGATTGATTGGCGTGCACCAGATTTCCCGCCGCTTCACGAGGAGGAAGATGTTCCGGAACCAGATGGTGGCCAGTCATCCCGGCAGGGAGGAACGGAATCTTGAATGTTATTGCTGTAATCACAATTGCTATCCCATAAACAATGCTTCCAACTATTTGGCTTTCATGCCTTGTAATAGGCTTTAGCTGAAATTTAATGCACTGTGATCCGGCTCTTGGTCTTTATAAAGTATTCTTTCGCTGACTTGTTGATTGATGCGGATCTCTTGCCCTGTCCATAAAAAAGATGAAAAATATGTCCTAGTGGTGTGACCACTGGACGGATTAACTTGCTCTCTTGGTATAATAAACAAGCATACCTTTGATAAATAACTTTGATACCTTAATTGCATGTAGCCAAAATACCTTAAACCGGCAAGATGTTTAAAATTACCTTAATCAGCCTTCCTTTATTCTAATAAGCCCTTGGAACTCTTCAGTCTTAACTTGTCCATGAATTTTTCTTTTTTTTTTGGTTGAGCAATTTGTAACTTGTATCTGACCTCGTGCTGCCAATTGTCAGCTCATCATGAAGTCGAACCGGGTTACGATGAATGCCGGTTTAACTTTCTCTGGTGTTCATGACCCAGACTTATAACACTAGATATACGGTCAACTTCTAGAGTTGTTCCCCTTGGTTAAAAAGGTTTATGAAACACAGAAATCATCAAGAAAACACATAATTATTGTAAATCAAACTATGCAATCGAGGCTTTTTCAAAGAGCTGCCAGGCTCAAAACTGTTCAGGGAGCCGGGTCATCATTTGAACGTGGACGATACCATTATTCAGGGAGCCCAAAATTTCATAACATAGCCATTCAAGGGGTGTGTGGGTGAACCACTGTCCCCAGGGGCCGGGCCATCATTTGAATGTGGGCGATACCACTATTCAGGGAACCCAAATATTCATAACATAGCCATTCAAGGGGTGTGTGGGTGAACCACTGTCCCCAGGGGCCGGGCCATCATTTGAATGTGGGCGATACCACTGTTCAGGGAACCCAAATATTCATAACATAGCCATTCAAGGGGTGTGTGGGTGAACCACTGTCCCCAGGGGCCGCTGATATTCCTCTTTTTCCTTTCTTTATATAGGGCTTTTCTCTTCCTGAACCGGACATGATTTTTTTTTGTTTCTGTGAGTTCTACCGCTCCTTCACATACCCTGTAAAGCTTAGTTTCTGAAAACCAGCTAACATTGAAATATGATTCTTTGATAACAACTGATATGGATATTTACCGCAAAATTTATGTATGTGGAAAAAGGCTGAACCCCCGGTTTACCGAGGGTGCCGGTTTATTCATTATTCATAATATATACATAGGATACATGGGAGCCTATGGCTCAAGTGTAATATGGCCGTAGATGAGCAATATTCCATGGCCTTTTCGTCTCCTCTTCTGATGTCCGTGAATCTTTGTGCTCTCGAATGTCCACCAAATAGTATGACCCGTTGCGTAAATTTTTGCTGATTACAAAGGGCCCTTCCCATGGCGGGGATAGCTTGTGCATGTCTGTTTGATCTTGGATAAGCCGGAGTACCAAGTCACCCTCCTGGAATGTCCTGGTTCTGATCCGGCGGCTGTGATATCTGCGCAGGTCTTGCTGATAAATCGCCGACCGTGCTGCAGCTATGTCACGCTCTTCATCCAACCGATCCAAGCTATCCTGTCTTGACTCTTCGTTGATGGCTTCTACATAGGCCGCCACCCTTGGGGAATCATGGCGTATGTCACTTGGAAGAACTGCTTCTGCCCCGTAAACCATGAAGAAAGGTGTATAACCTGTAGACCGGTTTGGTGTAGTGTTAATGCTCCAAAGGACTGAGGGTAATTCTTCAACCCAACACCCTGGGGTTCTCTGCAGAGGTGTCATAAGCCGGGGCTTGATTCCACGCAAAATCTCCTAATTTGCCCTTTCTGCCTGCCCATTGGATTGGGGGTGAGCCACAGAAGATACATCCAAACGAATATGCTCTCATTGACAGAATTCTTCCATCTCACCCTGAGATAAATTGGTGCCGTTATCTGTGATGATGCTGTGTGGAAAACCAAACCGGAATATTACTTTTTTGATGAACTTAACCGCCGTTGCCGCATCACACTTGCTTATAGGTTCCGCTTCAACCCACTTTGTAAACTTGTCTACTGCCACTAGTAGATGAGTTTTTTGATCTTGGGATCTCTTGAAAGGACCAACCATGTCAAGCCCCCAAGTTGCAAAAGGCCAAGTTATTGGTATCATCCGGAGTTCTTGTGCCGGAACAAGGGCACGTCTTGAGAATTTCTGACAAGCATCACACTTGCGGACCAGGTCTGCCGCATCTGCATGTGCGGTTAACCAATAAAAGCCATGTCGGAAAGCTTTAGCCACTAAAGATTTTGATCCGGCGTGATGACCGCAATCCCCTTCATGAATCTCCCTTAGAATCTCACAACCTTCCTCAGCTGAAACACACCGTTGAAATACTCCAGAGGTGCTACGATGATGCAACTCCCCATTGGCAATTGTCATAGATTTGGAACGCCGGATTATCTGCCGTGCTTCACCTTCGTCCTCTGGCAATTCTCCCCGGCTTAAATATACCAAATAAGGTATCGTCCAATCCGGAATAACATGGGTTGCCGCAACCAACTGTGCCTCTGGGTCCGGAACTACCAGATCGTCCTCTGAAGGTACTTGCACCGAAGGATTGTGCAACTCATCCAAGAAGGTGTTCGGTGGTACCGGTTTACGTTGCGACCCTAGCCGGCTTAAAGCGTCAGCTGCTTCGTTCTTCCGCCGGTCTATATGTTCCACCTGATACCCTTTGAAGTGACCTGCCACCGCTTCAACCTCTCGTCGATAAGCCGCCATGAGGGGATCCCTTGAATCCCACTTGCCCGAAACTTGCCGCGCCACTAGGTCTGAATCGCCCAAGCACTTAACCCGGCTTAAATTCATCTCCTTTGCCAACCGCAAACCATGAAGTAGTGCTTCGTATTCCGCTGCATTATTAGTACAAGGAAATAACAACCGGAGGACATAACAAAATTTATCACCTCTGGGGGAAGTTAAAACCACTCCGGCCCCTGAGCCCTCCAACTGTTTCGAACCGTCGAAGTGAATTGTCCAATAAGTGAGATCCGGCTTCTCCTCCGGGGTCTGCAATTCTGTCCAGTCGTTGATGAAGTCCACCAGTGCCTGAGATTTGATAGCAGTACGTGGTACATATTTCAATTCATGTGGACTGAGCTCAATGGCCCACTTGGCTATTCTGCCTGTTGCCTCTCTATTCTGGATTATATCTCCCAACGGAGCCGAGCTGACCACAGTTATCGGATGCCCCTGGAAATAATGCTTCAACTTCCGGTTCGCCATGAACACCCCATACACCAATTTCTGCCAATGAGGGTATCTTTGCTTGGACTCGATGAGTACTTCACTCACATAGTAAACCAGACGCTGAACCGGATGTTCTTTCCCTGCTTCCTTGCGCTCGACCACAATTGCAACGCTAACTGCCCGTGTGTTTGCAGCAACATATAGCAGCAAAGGCTCCTTGTCAATAGGAGCAGCTAAAACCGGCGGTTTCGCTAGTTGCTGTTTCAGATTCTCAAACGCTGTATTCGCTTCATCACTCCAGATGAACCGGTCCGTTTTCTTCAACATTTGATAAAGCGGGATCGCCTTTTCTCCTAAGCGACTGATGAACCGGCTCAGAGCCGTGATCCGTCCAGCTATGCGCTGAACATCATTAATGCAAGCCGGTTTCGTCAAAGATGTGATGGCCTTGATCTTTTCCGGGTTGGCTTCTATTCCCCGGTTTGAGACCAGGAACCCCAAAAGTTTACCAGCTGGGACACCAAAAGCACACTTCTCCGGATTGAGCATCATCTTGTAAGCCCGAAGATTATCAAAGGTTTCTCTGAGATCTTCTATCATTGTCCTCTCCTCCTTTGACTTAACCACAATATCATCCACGTAAGCATGCACGTTCCTTCCTATCTGTCCTTTCAAACAATTCTGAACACAACGCTGATAAGTTGCCTGCGCACATTTGAGGCCAAAGGGCATAGATACATAACAAAAAGCACCAAAAGGGGTTATGAATGCCGTCTTCTCTTGGTCTTCAACTGCCATTTTGATCTGGTGATAGCCTGAGTACGCATCCAGAAAGCTCAGCCTCTCACACCCTGCTGTGGCATCAATAATTTGATCAATGCGAGGTAGAGCAAAAGGATCAGTTGGGCAAGCTTTATTGAGATCTGTGTAGTCCACACACATCCTCCACTTCCCGTTCTTCTTTAGAACCAGCACCGGATTTGCCAACCATTCCGGATGAAATACTTCTACTATGAAACCTGCCGCCAAAAGCTTAGCCACTTCTTCTCCTATGGCCTTGCGCCTCTCTTCGTTGAAGCGGCGCAGATACTGCTTTACCGGTTTAAACTTCGGATCAATATTTAACTTGTGCTCAGCGAGTTCCCTCGGTATACCCGGCATGTCAGAGGGCTTCCATGCAAAGATATCCCGGTTCTCACGGATGAACTCGATGAGCGCGCTTTCCTATTTAGGATCCAAGTTAGCACTGATGGTGAACTGTTTGGACGAATCTCCGGGCACAAAATCGACCTGCTTAGTCTCTTCCGCTGATTTGAACTTCAAAGCCGGATCATGCTCAGTGGTTGGCTTCTTCAGCGGAGTCATGTCTGCCGGAACAACATTATCCTTGTAAAATTTTAACTCCTCCGCGGCACATACCGCTTCTGCATAAGCTGCATCACCTTCTTCACATTCCACTGCTATCTTACGACTGCCGTGCACCGTAATCGTGCCTTTATGACCCGGCATCTTGAGCTGTAGATAAACATAACATGGCCTAGCCATAAATTTAGCATAAACCGTCCTTCCAAACAAAGCATGATACGGACTTTTGATTTTGACAACTTCAAAGGTGATCATCTCCGATCTAGAATCATGCTCATCCCCAAAAGTGACTTCTAAGTCAATCTTACCAACTGGATAAGCTGACTTACCTGGGACCACCTCGTGAAACACTGTGTTTGATGTCCTTAACTGTTTATCTGTCAGACCCATACGGCGAAAGGTCTCATAGTATAATATGTTGATACTGCTACCTCCGTCCATGAGGACTTTAGTGAACCTGTATCCTCCTACCTGAGGTGCCACCACCAAGGCTAAATGTCCCGGATTATCTACCCGTAACGGGTGGTCCTCCCTGCTCCAAACAATGGGCTGCTCTGACCATCGTAGAAACTGCGGTGTCGCCGGTTCTACCGCATTAACAGTCCGCTTTAAAACCTTCTGGTCTCTTTTGCATAGACTTGTGGTGAAAACATGATATTGGCCGCTGCTCAACTCCTTTGGATTACTCTGGTACCCGGATTGCTGTTGTTGCTGCGGACGCTGCTGCTGCTGATTTCCTTGGTTATTGTGACTCCCTTGGCCCTGCTGCTGATTATTCTGATTGTTGTAACCACCTTGATGATACGGCTGATTTCCCTGATTCTGATAACCACCTTGATAATGTGATTGGTTTCCTTGACCATTATAGCTTCCTTGACCGCCTGGGCCGCCTGGCCGGGATTGATAACCACCGTTGTTCCCTTGATAACCGCTGTTGCCCCTATATCCTGAACCGAAATTGTTCCCTTGGTAACCCGGGCCATAAAACCCGGGCCCTAAACCGGCATTCGGGGGCCGGCTATGAGGATTAAAACGGCCGTTCCCTGCTATCGTGGGGTTCAGACATTCTCTTGCAGTGTGCCGTGCAGGCCCCTTACTCCCGCTATGCTTTATACAGGGCTGATCCAAATCCTGCTCCCAACCCGGATTTCCTCCACCGGCTTGGCGAGCGGGACCCCGCTGATTTCCCTGAAAACCGCCTTGAACCTGTGTATTAGCCACAAAATCGGAGCTGCTTTCCGGTTTCCGTTTGCCCAACACACCTGAAGCGATCGGACTGGCTGAAGCCGGTTTACCAGTCTTGCTGGCCTTTCCCGCTTTATCTCCTTCTGGCTCCGGATACTTGGTATTATCTGAGTCTCCGTACTTCACCAAGGCACTCATCAAAGTCCCCATGTCATTGCACTCTCGTTTGAGTCGTCCGAGTTTTAATTTCAAAGATTCAAACCGGCAATTGTTCTCCAAGGTTACAATTGCGGTGCTCGGATTAATACCGTTTGAGGAATGCAAGATCTCTGCCACTCTGCGTACCCAACCTGCTGTAGATTCCTGCTCTCCTTGCACACATGCTGCTAAATCTATCACCGACATAGGTTGCTTGCATGTATCTTTGAAATTTTTGATGAACTGACTACGCAGCTCCCCCCATGATCCGATGGAATTCGGAGGAAGTCCCTTTAGCCAGGTCCGGGCCGTTCCTTCAAGCATCATAGTGAAATATTTGGCACAAGCCGATTCATCCACGTCCAGCATCTCCATAGCCATCTCATAGCTTTCCACCCAAGCCTCGGGCGGTAAATCGGCTATGTAATTAGGCACCTTGCGAGGTCCTTTGAAATCCTTGGTCAGCTTAACGCTCCGAAGGGCCGGGACAAGACACTGTATCCCAAAACCGCTCGCTGTCGCTCCTGTCCCCGTAACGCCGGTGTGAACTGGCGTCGACTGGCGGATCTCCTCCCTGGCCTCCGATCTAGGCCGGTTTCGATCCGGGGCGGGCATCTCTGTCCTTGCCGGATTATCTTGCCTGTGCTGATGTCTCCTCCGTTCGCTGCTAGATACTTCGGGCTCCTCCCAATGTCTAGAGTAACTTCGGTTGGGACGTGGTGTTGAATGCAACCTTTCCCTGCTGTGAGAGTACGCTTGCTACTGTATTAACGCCGTGTTGAGTAACCTCTGGGCCCTACGCGCCTCTATCGCTACAGGGGATGTTTCATCCACAGGTAAAGCGGCCAACCGCGCTGCCGCTGCAGCGATGTTATCCACAGGGTTTGAATAGTGCCCCGGGGGGACCGGAACATAAGGCGCCGATGTAATCCGTCGCTCCCGCTCCGTGGCGGGTTGCTGAACCGGTTCCTCTCGAGCCGGTGGGCTTCTCCGGTTTAAGATTGGGTTGTTACTGGCCCCAGCCCCCGGTGTTCTGAACAAATTCGCAGATTCATAACCCGGCGGCAGGCGGGATCGATATTTTCGTCCTCTTACCCCTTCCATGGAAGCCTGTTCCATCCTTAAGTGAAAAGCTTGTTCATCCAACTCCGCTTGCCTTATCGCTAGCATCTCTCCTTCTGCCTTTAGATCCTCCTTTAACTGATCGATCCGGGCCTTCAACTGGAGAAGCACTGCATCATGTTGCGCCTTGTCTGCTGGAGCTACGACCTCTACTGCCTTAGCCGCGAACTCCTCCATCAAGGTGGATAGAACCGCAGTAACAGAGGGATTTGAACCGCTTCCTCCTGCGCCAGCCTCTGCTGTTGTTCCGTTCGTCGGGGGTTGTGAACCGGCCATGAAAACCGCCACCCGGTTTGGCGGGTCGGAGGGGCCCGGAATACTGTTTCCATCGGACTCACCCTCAGACCGGCCGTCCCGCAACTGATACAGAGATCCAGTTTCCCCGGACGAAGATTCGTCATCTGAATAGGCGACGGTTGCACCATCAGATTCCGACCCGTCCTCAGCTTGTCCTCCGTGAATCGCTCCGACCAACACATGCTTCATAGCAGGTTGAATCCGGGTCGACCTCGCACGCTGAGCCGGCTCGACGATGTTGGGGAAGGTGTCCGGCTCAGGTCCCGGTTCACCGATTTTGCCGATGAAGACTTGGATGCTGCCAAAGGGAACCCGGTACCCGTATTCGATCGAATCGGCCTCCGGTCCCCAACCTGCGTCGTCGATGTAGATCCGGCCGCGACGACTCTTGGTCATCCGGCCGACCGCGTAGCCCTTTAACCCCTTGAGGCCGCCTTCCAAGAACTCGAAACCATCGTGCGCGGGCCCCACGGTGGGCGCCAACTGTCGTGGAATTAACACGGCAGATGTCCGGTTTAACGGACTTGATGATGGAACCATCGCACGGGTTAGCTTGAAAGGGTTCATGGCACACAAAGGACACAAGGGGGTTTATACTAGTTCGGCCCCTTCAAGAAGGTAAAAGCCTACGTCTAGTTGGTTTGGTATTGCTTGGGCGTCGGATTACAGGGAGCAGAATCGCTTGCCTGCGTCTCGACGGATCGATTGTTGCTTGTCCCTGAACCGGTGCCGGATCGTCCCTTTATATAGAGGTGACGCCGGGTCCGGTTTACAGAGTCCCGAGGCCGGCTCATAATCGTGTCCGCCTCGGTCTCTGCTCTTTCTTTCTTATCCCTCAAGTTACATCTCTTTGGCGGTTTACCAACCGTATTTCTATACATGGGCCTTGAAATCTCATGGGCCGTAATCTCTACTAATAATAAACCAAGTACGATATAACTAAGCCGGTTTACAATATCCGGTTTATACCTATTAACCATATCCCTGACAATGACCGTCATTGCTCTTTTAGTTGGTCGCTCCTAGTCTTTTGCTAACCTCCACCTGTACTAAGCGGACTGACTGCTTGTGCATCCAAATTCTTTTAAACCAGTTATGCCATATGAGTTCACCATACCTTCCTACATGGTATTTACCTGCCATTCCTAACGGAGACTTTCATGTACCATCTCGAAATTATTCAAAAAAATGCATTCCTATTTTGTGCCTCTGTTTTAGTTCATGAGGAAGTAGTAGTTAATTCATGATCTTTTTAAGTTGGACAAGTTTCACCCCGGGATTGCATGTCTAATGTGCAAACCCATAATACGAGAAGGAACTGGCAAAGAGTGCGCCCGGCTCAAAAATAATATAACAAACAAACCCTCCTTCACGCTTTGTTCATGAGAAATCAGAAAACTTTGGCAGTGATAAACAAAGGAGATTAAGAGGATGTGATCGTCCTCATTCGGGAGCCGTTCCTCGAAAATTGTCCATCTCAAGAAGTGATTGAGTTGTCTGCTAGCATTCGTTGACGAAACATGCATAATCTAAAAAAAATTATTACTTCTGTTTTTAAAACCAAGAGCTCTGGTACATGCTTTGTCTTTGTTTCCGACTATGGGTTTTCAACCTTGCCAACAAAAGCCACGGTTCGAGAGTCTCCACCTTCTTTTAAAGCACCAACTACTGAGAGCATGATTGTCATTCTGAGTGTAATGTGCATTGTCCCAAAGTAGCATTGTCTTTTGCATGATTGTGATATCATTTATTCTGAAATCATTGTATCTAGTCATCACTTAAACCTTGGAGGTGCCCCTGCATTTATGTTTTGCTTCACTAAAGGGGGCAAGCGAGATATCACTTTATCATATTTGCACACCATGCTCATTGCAAATCTATTTGATGTTTTAGTATCATATTGTAAAACTTTCAGTTCTTTGTGATTTTCTCATGAGGCAACTTAATTACTACAGATTCATTGTCTCAGTAAGCTTTTGTCATATGACTATGAAAAGTCCTATATGGTTAATAGCATGTCACCACAGAAATTATTCTTGTTATCATTTACCTACTCGAGGACGATCAGAAATTAAGCTTGGGGATGTTGATACGTCCAAAACGTATCTATAATTTCTGCTTGCTCCATGCCTCTTTTGGGTGATATTGCTATGATATTTATACACTTCCATACACTTTTGATCATATTTGGACTAACCTATTAACTCAGTGCACCCCAGTGCCAGTTTCTGTTTTCTGCTGTTTTTGTATTTCAGGTTTTCCCATTACGAAAACTGCCAGAAAAATCCTGGAAAAATTATATAAAAAATCAGCGTTCCAGAAGCTTCCCGGCACCCGAAGTAGAGCCGTAGGGGGGCCACCAGGGCTCCAGGCCCCCCTTTGGCATATATTTATATCGTGTCCCGAAACCCTCGAGACGGGAACCCTTTTTCGCGATCTCATCTCTGTTCTGCCGCCGCCACGCTTCCAAGATCGGGAGCACCAGGAGAACTCTTCCCGGCACCGTGCCGGAGGGGAGGATCACCACCGGGAGCCTCTCCACCACCATGGACGCCTCCCGGATGAGTTGTAAGTAGTCTCCCTTGGACCATGGGTCCATGACCAGTAGCTATGTGATGTTCTCCTCCCGTTCTTGTGCTTCACTAATTAAACCTCGTGAGCTGCCCTACATGATCGAGGCACATATGTAATCCTTATGCTGTTGCTATGATGAGTTTGCTGGGATCCGATGGATTGTGAGATTATGTTCAGATTGTGTTTGAGTAATATATTTGATTTACCTCTTTTATATTTATGTTCATCAGTAATTCTTGCATGTTCTCCGTTGCTATTTATTGCTTTGGCCAAGTAGTAGGTAGTGACTCCAAGAGGGAACGTTATGCTTGATTGTGGGTTCATGCCCCTCGATGACTAGCTTGAGTGACAGAGACATGAGTCTAGGGGATGTGTTGTTGCCACAAGGGGGAAAACAACGGTGCTTGTGCCCGCGGGTGCAAGGACTGTTTACTTTACGCAAAGTTCTTTTAATGCAGTTGTCTGTTGCTTTGAGTTTACACTATGGGTGGGACTCGCAACTTAATACCAGCGAGATGTTCTGGATAGATATCTCAAGGTGGATGACTAGTAGTAGATGCAGATGGATTTCGGTCTACTTGCCTTGGCGTACCGCCCATGCTTTGAACCTCTACCTTTCTTGCAACATAGTTAGCATTGGTTTGCGCACATAATTCTGCCAATTGCCCAACTGTAATTCGTTTACCTCACATAACTGTTTTATCGTCTTTTGGGAGAGAGACATCACTAGTGAACATCATGGGACCCCGGTCCATATTTCCATCACTGATCACATCCGCTATTTACTTTCTGTTTTTACTTACTATTGTAGCAATACCTATCACTATTATCACTTGCGTTTGACCCTTTGTAAACGACAAGGCCGGAGGGATTGACAACCTCTCTGTACTCGTTGGGAGCAAAGTTATTTGTATCTATGTGCAGGTCCACGTTGATTTCTAATATCTGGCGCCGTTAGCAGTTGACACCTTCTTGTTGAAACTGGGAGTCTCAGGGGAAATCGATCCTTGATATCTTTGCCAAGGGAAAACTTCCGCTACACTGCATCTCAAACCTTCCACTTGAGGTAACCAACGAGGGGCGAGAAGCCATCACTCGTTCTTTTAGATATGCCTCGATGCCCATTCATGTTTGTCAGCCCCCCTATTGTTGCCATGAAACACTCTAACCGTCTTCCTAGCAAACCATTGTTTGGCTAAGTACGCATCGCTCAGCCCCTCTTATAGCGTTGTTAGTTGCAGGTGAAGTTTTGAAGACTGCTCCATGATGAACTTGTTTGGGATGACACAATATATACCTGTTATAAACTAATGCACTAATATATTGGTAATGGGTGGAAGGCTAAGCCTTTCTGCTTGGTGTTTTTTCCACTCATGCCACCTTAGGACCCGATAAACCGGTGTTATGTTCCTTGATTTTGCGTTCCTAACACGGTTGGGGTTTATGCCCCCCTTGATAATTCGCTCTGTTTAAAGCTTTTCCAGCAAGGCCCAACATTGGTTTTACATTTGCCTAATAACTAAAACTTGCATAGGGCGTTGCAAACCTGAGTTCTTAATTAACAACCCGGGCCAGTGCTCCTCATGAGTGTTGGTCCAAACTGGGCAGCCTGGCAACTCAAGGTTCTGGTTCTACCGTAGCTTTTACCATCCGACCGTGGCCTGAGACGAGATACGCGGGGCTACTATCAGGGTGTCGGCACGCCGGGAGGTCTTGCTGGATTAGTTTTACCTTTGTCGAAATATCTTGAGCACAGGATTCCGAGAATACTCGGGTCTTCCCACTTTGGAGTTGCAACTCCATAGATTGTGAGCTTGTGATGGGCTAAGTTGGGACACCCATGCAGGGTTTGATCTTTCGAAAGCCATGCCCGCGGTTATGTGGTAGATGGGAGTTTGTTAATATCTGCTTGTAGATAACTTGACACCTTATTCATAAGAATACACTACCTATGTGAATAACCGTGATGGTCTCTTTCCGAAGGGCTTCAGGAAGTGAACACGGTGGGGTTATGTTTGATTGTGAGTAGCTAGGATCACTTCTTGATCAACTTGGCGACCTTTGGCACTTGTTCTCTTCTCGCTCTGAACTCGTAAGCTAGTGCTTAGTGCTGCTGCAAACACTTTTACAACATTTCCATACCTAAGGCTTTGGTAGTTTTGATACCCGGGAACGGGATTGCTGAGTCCTTTGTGGCTCACAGATTCAACACACACCAGATGCAGGTACCGCTGAGATCGATGCAAGAGATGGTCCAGAACTTTAGTGGGAGTTCGATGAAGAGCGAGGACGTTACTATGTTTCATATCCCGACGATCAGTAGTGGTTCCTACTAGGGGCAATCAGGCCTTGTGTTTTGGTATCTTTCTCATTTGGATTTTCGTGCGTAGTCGGACCCTGATGTTCTTTGGATGATGTATGTTATTGTATTCATTGTGTGACGTGGCGAGTGTAAGCCAACTATCATTTTACAATTTCATCCCTGAATTTTACATGAGATGTGCAAAGATACCATACTTGAGATCATTCTAGAATGCGTTTATGTCCTTAAGTCGTGCCTCGACACGTGGGGGACATAGCCGCATACTGGGCATTACACCTGGCTCAAGATGCCACTGTTGGGGAACGTAGTATTTCAAAAATTTCCTAGGAGCACGCAAGATCTATCTACTAGATGCATAGCAACGAGAGCGAAGAGTGTGTCTACGTACCCTCGTAGACTGAAAGCGGAAACGTCTAGTGAGACGGTTGATGTAGTCGAACGTCTTCGCGATCCAACCGATCCAAGCACCGAACGTACGGCACCTCCGCTTTCAGCACACACATTCAGCTCGTTGACGTCCCACGAGCTTTTAATCCAGTTGAGATTCACGGGAGATTTTCGTCAGCACGACGGCGTGGTGACGGAGATGATGAAGCTACCGACGCAGGGCTTCCCCTAAGCACTGCAATGATATGACCGAGGTGTGTTTCTGTGGAGGGGGAACCGCAGACGGCTAAAACAATGTTGCTTGTGTGTCTTTGGGTGCCCCGTGCCCCCGTATATAAAGGACCAAGGGGGAGGTGCGGCCGGCCCTATAGGGTGCGCCAGGAGTAGGATTCCTACTCCTAGTAGGAATAGGAATCCCCTTACCTATTCCTACTAGGAGTAGGAAAGGAAGAAGGAGGAGAAGGAAGGAGAGGGGCACCTCCCCGCACTCATAGTCCAACTAGGATTCCTAGGGGGTGCGGCCAGCCCTATGGGCTGCCTCTCCTTTTTCTCTCAAGGCCCACTATGGCCCATACTCCCCCCGGGGGGGGGGGGGTTCCGGTAACCCCTCCGGCACCCCGGTTTTCTTCGATAACACACGGAACACTTCCGGTATCCGAATATAGTCGTCCAATATATCAATCTTTATGTCTCGGACATTCCGAGACTCCTCGTCATGTCCGTGATCTCATTCGGGACTCCAAAATACCTTTGGTACATCAAAACTCATAAACTCATAATACCGATCGTCATCGAACGTTAAGCGTGCGGACCCTACGGGTTCGAGAACTATGTAGACATGATCGAGACTCATCTCCGGTCAATAACAAATATCGGAACCTGGATGCTCATATTGGCTCCTACATAATCTACAAAGATCTTTATCGGTCAGACCGCATAACAACATACGTCGTTCCCTTTGTCATCGGTATGTTACTTGCCCGAGATTCGATCGTCGGTATCACTATACCTAGTTAATCTCGTTACCTGCAAGTCTCTTTACTCGTTCTGTAATACATCATATCGTGACTAACTCATTAGTCATTTGCTTGCAAGGCTTATTATGATGTGTATTACCGAGAGGGCCCAGAGATACCTCTCCGACATTCGGAGTGACAAATCATATTCTTGATCTATGCCAACACCACGAACACTTTCAGAGACACCTATAGAGCATCTTTATAATCACCCAGTTACGTTGTGACGTTTGATAGCACACAAGGTGTTCCTCCGGTATTCGGGAGTTGCATAATCTCATAGTCATAGGAACATGTATAAGTCATGAAGAAAGCAATAGCAGTAAAACTAAACGATCATAGTGCTAAGCTAATAGATGGGTCTTGTCCATCACATCATTCTCCTAATGATGTGATCCCGTTGATCAAATGACAACTCATATGTATGGCTATGAAACTTAACCATCTTTAATCAGTGAGCTAGTCTAGTAGAGGCATACTAGGGACACTCTGTTTTGTCTATGTATTCACACATGTACTAAGTTTCTGGTTAATACAATTCTAGCATGAATAATAAACATTTATCATGATATAAGGAAATAAATAACAACTTTATTATTGCCTCTAGGGCATATTTCCTTCACTCTCCCACTTGAACTGGAATCAATAATCTAGATTACATAGTAATGATTCTAACACCCATGGAGTCTTGGTGCTGATCATGTTTTTCCCGTGGAAGAGGCTTAGTCAACGGGTCTCCGACATTCATATCCGTATGTATCTTGCAAATTTCTATGTCTCCCTCCTTGACTCGATCGCGGATGGATTTGAAGCGTCTTTGGATGTGCTTGGTTCTCTTGTGAAACCTGGATTCCTTCGCCAAGGCTATTGCTCTAGTGTTGTCACAAAAGATTTACATTGGTCCTGATGCACTAGGTATTACACCTATATCGGATATGAACTCCTTCATCCAGACTCTTGCATTTGCTGCTTCCGAAGCAGCTATGTACTCCGCTTCACACGTAGATCCCGCCACGACGCTCTGCTTGGAACTACACCAACTGACAGCTCCACCATTCAATAAAAATACATATCCGGTTTGTGACTTAGAGTCATCCGGATCAGTGTCAAAGCTTGAATCGAGATAACCGTTTACGACGAGCTCTTTGTCACCTCCATAAATGAGAAACATATCCTTTGTCCTTTTCAAGTACCTGAGGATGTTCTTGACCGTTGTCCGGTGATCCACTCCTCGATTACTTTGGTACCTCCCAACTAAACTTATAACAAGGCACACATCAGGTCTGGTACACAACATTGCATACATTATAGATCCTATGGCTGAGGCATAGGGAATGACTTTCATTTTCTCACTATCTTCTGGAGTGGTCGGGCAATGAGTATTACTCAACGTCACACCTTGTAACACAGGCAAGAACCCTTTCTTCGACTGGTCCATTTTGAACTTCTTCAAAACTTTATCAAGGTATGTGCTTTGTGAAAGTCCAATTAAGCATCTTGATCTATCTCTATAGATCTTGATGCCTAATATATAAGCAGCTTCACCGAGGTCTTTCAATGAAAAATTCTTATTCAAGTATCCTTTTATGCCATCCAGAAATTCTATATCATTTCCAATCAATAATATGTCATCCACATATAATATCAGAAATGCTACAGAGCTCCCACACACTTTCTTGTAAATACGGGCTTCTCCGAAAGTTTGTATAAAACCACATGCTTTGATCACCTCATCAGAGCATATATTCCAACTCCGAGATGCTTGCCCCAGTCCATAGATGGATCGCTGGAGCTTGCACACTTTGTTAGCACCTTTAGGATCAACAAAACCTTCTGGTTGCATCATATACAACTCTTCTTTGAGATATCCATTTAGGAATGTAGTTTTGACATCCATTTGCCAGATTTCATAATCATAAAATGCGACAATTGCTAAAATGATTCGGACAGACTTAAGAATCGCTACGGGTGAGAAAGTCTCATCGTAGTCAACTCCTTGAACTTGTCGAAAACTTTTTGCAACAAGTTGAGCTTTGTAGACTGTAACATTACTGTCGGTGTCGGTCTTCCTCTTGAAGATCCATTTATTTTCAATGGCTTGCCGATCAACGGGCAAGTCAACCAAAGTCCACACTTTGTTCTCATACATGGATCCCATCTCAGATTTCATGGCCTCAAGCCATTTTGCGGAATCTGGGCTCATCGTCGCTTCCTCATAGTTCGTAGGTTCATCATGGTCTAGTAACATGACTTCCAGAACTGGGTTCCCGTACCACTCTGGAGCGGAACGTATTCTGGTTGACCCACGAGGTTCGGTAGTAACTTGATCCGAAGTTTCATGATCATCATCATTAGCTTCCTCACTAATTGGTGTAGAAATCACTGGAACTAGTTTTTGTGATGTACTACTTTCTAATTCGGGAGAAGGTACAATTACCTCATCAAGTTCTACTTTCCTCCCACTCACTTCTTTCGAGAGAAACTCCTTCCCTAGAAAGGATCCATTCTTAGCAACCAATATCTTGCCTTCGGATATGTGATAGAAGGTGTACCCAACAGTCTCCTTTGGGTATCCTATGAAGAAACATTTCTCCAACTTGGGTTCGAGATTATCAGGTTGAAGTTTTTTCACATAAGCATTGTAGCCCCAAACTTTAAGAAATGACAACTTTGGTTTCTTGCCAAACCACTATTCATAAGGCGTCGTCTCAACGGATTTAGATGGTGCCCTGTTTAACGTGAATGCAGATGTCTCTAAAGCATAACCCCAAAATGATAATGGTAAATCGTTAAGAGACATCATAGATCGCACCATATCTAATAAAGTACGGTTATGACGTTCGGACACACCATTACGCTATGCTGTTCTGGGTGGCGTGAGTTGTGAAACTATTCCACATTGTTTCAAATGAGGACCAAACTCGTAAGTCAAATATTTGCCTCCACGATCAGATCGTAGAAGCTTTATTTTCTTGTTACGATGATTCTCTACTTCACTCTGAAATTGTTTGAACTTGTCAAATGTTTCAGACTTGTGTTTCATCAAGTAGATATACCCATATCTACTCAAATCATCAGTGAAGGTCAGAAAATAACGATACCCGCCTCCGCGTTCAGCACATGTTCAGCTCGATGACATCCGACGAGCTCCTGATCCAGTTGAGCTTCCCGGGAGAATTTCGTCAGCATGACGACATGGTGACGGAGATGATGAGGCTACCGACATAGGGCTTCGCCTAAGCACTGCAACGATATGACCGAGGTGTGTTTTTGTGGAGGGGGGCACCACACACGGCTAAAACAATGTTGCTTGTGTGTCTTTGGGTGCCCCCGGCCCCCGTATATAAAGGAGCAAGGGGGAGGTGCGGCTGGCCCTATAGGGCGGGCCACGAGTAGGATTCCTACTCCTAGTAGGAATAGGAATCCCCTTTCCTATTCCTATTAGGAGTAGGAAAGGAAGAAGAAGGAGGAGAAGGAAGGAGAGGGGTGCCTCCCCCCACTCCTAGTCCAACTAGGATTCCTAGGGGGGTGCGGCTAGCCCTATGGTCTGCCTCTCTTTTTTCCCTCAAGGCCCACTATGGCCCATACTCCCCCGGGGGGTTCCGGTAACCCCTCCGGCACTCCGGTTTTCTCCGATAACACCCGGAACACTTCCGGCGTCCGAATATAGTCGTCCAATATATCAATCTTTATGTCTCGGACATTTCGAGACTCCTCGTCATGTCCGTGATCTCATCCGGGGACTCCAAACTACCTTCGGTACATCGAAACTCATAAACTCATAATACTGATCATCATCGGACGTTAAGCGTGCGGACCCTATGGGTTCGAGAACTATGTCGACATGACCGAGACTCATCTCCGGTCAATAACCAATAGTGGAACCTGGATGCTCATATTGGCTCCAACATATTCTACCAAGATCTTTATCGATCAAACCGCATAACAACATACGTCGTTCCCTTTGTCATCGGTATGTTACTTGCCCGAGATTCGATCATCGGTATCACTATACCTAGTTAATCTCGTTACCAGCAAGTCTCTTTACTCGTTCCATAATACATCATCTCGTGACTAACTTGTTAGTCATTTGCTTGCAAGGCTTATTATAATGTGTATTACCGAGAGGGCCCAGAGATACCTCTCCGACATTCAGAGTGACAAATCCTATTGTTGATCTATGCCAACACCACAAACACTTTCGGAGACACCTGTAGAGCATCTTTATAATCACCCAGTTACGTTGTGACATTTGATAGCACAGAAGGTGTTCCTCCGGTATTCGGGAGTTGCATAATCTCTAGTCATAGGAACATGTATAAGTCATGAAGAAAGCAATAGCAGTAAAACTAAACGATCATAGCGCTAAGCTAACAGATGGGTCTTGTCCATCACATCATTCTCCTAATGATGTGATCCCGTTGATCAAATGACAACTCATGTCTATAGCTAGGAAACTTAACCATCTTTAATCAATGAGCTAGTCTAGTAGAGGCATACTAGGGACACTCTATTTTGTCTATGTATTCACACATGTACTAAGTTTCCGATTTATACAATTCTAGCATGAATAATTAACATCAATCATGATATAAGGAAATAAATAACAACTTTATTATTGCCTCTAGGGCATATTTCCTTCAGTTAACATGTTGCATGCTAGTATCATCATATGTTCATGCCATGCTCATCTGGTATTATTCTAGTGCTATCTTGTTCACCATGTCCATGCCATGTTATTCTAATAGTATCATGTCATCCATGCTAAGTAACCTATAAATGCCATGTTGTTGATTGTCTGGAATGCTTTTGGTTGATGTGAGCTTGCAAGTACATTCAATGTACTAACATGGCATGTCATGCCAGTTTGCAGGCCATGCCTTGTTTCCTCGCTTGTTTGCCGAGGATCTTGAGTTTGCGAGCTAGGATAAACGTTCCAGCCAGAGTCCCTGCGGAGTGGAGTCCATCGTCATCGTCATTGTTCCGCTGCTAGAAGTTATTCCGCTGCTAGGTGTTGTTCTGCTGCTTGCATAGAGCAACCTTGGTAGGCGTAGTGTCGTCATGCTGATGTAATTCCCGGTTATATCGGAACCCTTGTATCCCCGAGTATTTGTAATAAAGAGCTGATTTGTTCTATGCCAAGCAGTGATGTATTCCAGAAGACTTGATCTCACTACAAAAAAAGTCACATCCGTGACATTTTGGGTCGAACGAAACCTTTTTCTGTCATACTTATGACACTTCTATGACAATAATTGTGACAAAACACGGTATCATCATAGATGTGGTGGGGTCCTACTTCTATGACAAAAAATCATGATAGAAAATGGGCTTTTCGTCCTGGGCGGGCCGGAGACGCAACTACATGACATTCTTTGGGCCGTCCATGACGGAAAAAACTGTGGTAGAAGCGAGGGCGAGGAAAATATCGGGGTGTTCTCGGTTACGGTGGGTGGTCGGGGCCGAGCGATGCGCATTTCTCTCGTACACGCACGTGCGTGGGTGTTAGGCGTTGGGCTCTAACTAAACCCGAGCGATTGCACTGCAGGCTACGCGTTACTGAACCCGATCGAGCGATTCCTTCGCTAATGCTGCTAACTGAAGCCGGTCGATGTTGCCTCTGCATGAACAGTGAGCGTTGCTGGGGAGGGGGTTTGGATGAACAGTTCCCGGTGGGGGTGGCTGAACAGGACCCCGTGGTGTTGCCTCTGCATGAACAGGACCCCGTTCGATCGAGCCGGTTGGGGCTGCATGAACAGGACCCCGTGGAGGGCTGGATGAACAGGACCACCCCGTGGAGGGCTAGATGAACAGTAGACTGCGGAGGGCTGGATGAACAGTAGCCCGTGGAGGGGTGGTTGAACAGGAGCCCATGGAGAGGGCTGGTTGAACAGTAGCCGGTGGAGTAGCGCGTGGTGGAGGCTGAACAGTCGCAGGTGGAGGCTGGAGGAGGTCGACTGTGGATGAACAGTATCTCGTGGAGGCTGGAGGGGGTCGACGGTGGTGATGAACAGTATCCCGTGGAGTCCCGTTTTGCGGTACGCCACACCCCTCCCGATGAACAGGACCCCCGTTTCGACCGTAGCGCTCCAACACAAGCCCGTTTCCTTCGTTTTGCGGTACGCCACACCCCTCCTGATGAACAGGACCCCCGTTTTGATCGTAGGGCTCCAACACAAGTCCGTTTCCTCCGTTTTGCGATACGCCACACCCCTCCCGATCAACAGGACCCCCGTTTCGACCATAGGAGGTCCGTTTCCTCTGTTTTGCGGTATGCCAGACCCCTCCCGATGAACAGAATCCCGTTTCGATCGTGGCCGGTCGAACACAAGGCCGGTTCCTCCGTTCTGCGGTACGCCAGGCCTCGTTTCCATCGGCTGCTCCGTCCAAGCCCTCTCGATGAACACGACGACGCATTTCGTTCCGACCAAGCGAGTTGGCTCCCCATGAACACGACGACGACGCCGTTTCTCCATTCCGACCCAGCCATGTACACGAGCCCTGGCCGTACGTATGCGCGAGTAGGCGTTTGAGACCCTGCCCGTATGTACGTACGTGGCCGTATTTTCTTCCTTGCACACTTCCCGTTGTACGTACGTGTACATGCTACGTGCGTGCCTCTACATCGACCAGTATGTACGTACACGTTCGCGACCAGAATGGCAACACTACGTACGCTTCGACCAGGTGGGTCCCGACTGTCAAGCACTTCCTTGCCTACGAAGATGTAGCTGGTGGGTCCCAGCAGTCAGGGGGGCGAATCGTTTTTTTGCCCGGACGCACTTCCTTGCGTGCGAAGATGTAGCTGGTGGGTCCCAGCAGTCAGGGGGATACGTTTTTTTGCGAAATACGGTGGCCCGTCCGGTGAGTCCCCAGTGTCAGGTGGAGGAATAATTATTTTGCACGTAATAAGGAGGCACTTCTTTGCTGTGGCCGTGGACCCAGCTGTCAGCCTCTCCACGTACAGTCCACGTCCGATGGAAGCCGTTCCTTGACCACATTGACCACGCCGCGCCGAGAGCACCAGGGCAGTTGACGACAGCGAGGCCTAGGAAGGGGACGACGCAGAGCCGAGGAAGACGCGGGAGTGGATGCCCACGCGTAGAGGAGTATGAGGGTTCACTGGTTCGCTGCGGTATGAGGCTGTCGTCGCCGCAGAATAACAGGGGGTGTGGGTGAGTAAAGGGATGGCCTGGCCAGCGATCGGAATAGTAGGGGGCGGTGAGGCCTCCGCGGCAGCACAGCCGGCCACGGGAGGCAGGTGCATGCGGCACGACCGGCACTGCTTTGGGCGGCTGGAGCAACAAGACCAGAGGTTGAAGAAGCACTACGGCCGTTGGATGGACATTGTACGGTCACTAGAGCTAGAATCATTCATATTGACTAAGTTGACAAAGCACTCCGTCCCTGTCAACTTAGTAGGCCCACAAGTTAGCCTCCCACCAAGGTGGGTCCCAACCAGTAGGGGGAGTATTCATTTTTTTGTGCGTAATAAGGAGGCGCTTCCGGTGGGTCCGAGCTGACAGTGGGGGGATCGTTTTTTTTGTGCAATACGGTGGCCCGTCCGTTGGGTCCCAGCAGTCAGGGGGAAACATTTTTTTCGCGAAATACGGTGGCCCGTCCGGTGGGTCCCTGCTATCAGGTGGAGGAATAATTATTTCCTGTATAATAAAGTGGCAGTGCCTTGCTGCCGTCGTGGACCCAGCTGTCAGCCTCTCCACGTATAGTCCACGTCCGATGGAAGCTGTTCCTTGACCATGTTGACCACACCGCGTCGAGAGCACCAGGGCGGTGGACGACGGCGAGGCCTAGGAAGGGGACGATGCGGAGGCGGGGAAGACGCGTCAGTGGAAGCCCGCGTGGAGAGGATTACGAGGGTTCACTGGTTCGGCTGCGGTGTGAGGTTGCCATCGCCGTGGAATAACAGGGGGTGTGGGTGAGTAGAGGGATGGCCTGGCCAGCGATGGGAGTAGAAGGGGGCGGTGAGGTCTCCGCGGCATCACAGCCGGCCACGGGAGGCGGGAGCACGCGGCACGACCGGCGCTGCTTGGGCGACTGGAGCAAGAAGACCAGAGGTTAAAGAAGCACTACGGCCGTTGGATGGACATCGTACGGTCACTGCAGCTAGAATCATTTATATTGACTAAGTTGACAAAGCACTCCATCCCCGTCAACTTAATAGGCCCACAAGTCAGCGTCCCACCAAGGTGGGTCCCAACTAGCAGGGGGAGTATTCATTTTTTTGTGCGTAATAAGGAGGCGCTTCCGGTGGGTTCGAGCTGACAGTGAGGGAACGTTTTTTTCGCGCAATACGATGGCCCGTCCGCTGGGTCCCGGCAGTCAGGGGGAAATGTTTTTTTTGTGAAATACGGAGGCCCGTCCGGTGGGTCCTTGCTGTCAGGTAGAGGAATCATTATTTTACGCGTAATAAGGAGGCACTTCCTTGCTACCGTCGTGGACCCAGCTGTCAGCCTCTCCATGTACAGTCCACGTCCGATGGAAGCCGTTCCTTGACCATGTTGACCATGCCGCGCTGAGAGCACCAGGGCAGTGGATGACGGCGAGGCCTAGGAAGGGGACGACGTGGAGACAGGGAAGCCGCGGCAGTGGAAGCTCGCGCGGAGTGGAGTACGAGGGTTCACTGGTTCGGCTGCGGTGTGAAGCTGCCGACACCACGGAATAACAGGGGGTGTGGGTGAGTAGATGGATGGCCTAGCCAGCGGTGGGAGTAGTAGGGGGCGGTGAGGCCTTCGCGGCATCACAGCTGGCCACGGGAGGTAGGAGCATGCGGCACGAGCGGCGCTGCTTTGGGCGGCTGGAGCAAGAAGACCAGAGGTTGAAGAAGCACTATAGCCGTTGGATGGACATCGTCTAGTCACTGCAGCTAGAATCGTTTATATTGACTAAGTTGACAAAGTCCTTGGTACGCGTCAACTTAGTAGGCCCACAGGCCAGCCTCCGAAACGGTGCACCCTAGATGTCAGGGGGAGGAATCATTTTTTGGGCGGCTGAAGCAAAAATATCCGAGATTGAAGAAGAAGCACGGCATCCGTTGGATGGACATCCAACGGCCACAACTGCCAGAACTGTGTGTTGTTGACAAAGCCTTGCATACGGGTCAACTTAGTTTTTTTAGGGGACGCGTCAACTTAGAAGGCCCACAAGTGTGTGGCAGAGAACATATAGCCCATTTGCGATTTGTAAGAATGTACAACCCATTTTTTAATTCTAATGGAATTTAGTAGAGCCCATTTACAGTTTGTTAAAAGTACAACCCATTTTCTAGCTAGGACAACGATTAATAATTTCAACCAACCGCTCAAAACTGAATTCAAAAAAAAAATCCCACATTTTTATGGGATCCGAAATATTTTTATCTGAAATTTCTAGTCAGATTAAATATAATTTCAAAAAAAAATTGTATTATGTTAAAATCCAACGAAATATTCCGCACGCAATAAGTAATGAAATTAAAATTTCAAATTCCGAAAATAATATAATTTTTAAACTAATTACGCGTTTGGTGCATCTTTTTATAGTTACTTCCCAGTTATTATAATTACATCCCATTTATTATTTCTTAAAGTCCATTTTCTTGTTAAGCCTAATGCATACCTCCTAGGAAAGTTTGCAGCCCAGCGGGGCGAAGAATAACAAGTTGACCCAGATATTATGTACAACTGTCGGCCCAGTTGCATTGCTGATGTTGAAAAATTAGGCCTGTGTAGTATAGTACAACCTAACATGGCTACTCACCCCACATTCAGCGATCCCGGAAAGGCCCAAACAAGGCTTCTGTACAACTTTTTGAAGTCACTGAGCTCAATTAATAACATAAGAAGAAAGTTAGATTACAGTGGAACCTAATTAAAAATTGTCACGAGCAAAGAAATAATTCAACGGGTCCCACTTGTGCGTGTGTGCGTGTGTGTGTGCGCGCGCGCGCGTGTGTGTGTGTGTGTGTGAGAGAGAGAGAGAGAGAGACCCATCGGTCGATGCTCATAAATACATCTTTCAGCCATATGCATTGCTAATGCTCAGTAAAAACTTATATAGTTGACACAATCATATAGAACATCATAGCACACTGAACTTCCATACAAAAATTTCACGCAGGCGGCACGATCAGGATGGAAGCAGTGGATCACTACAGGTAGGGCTATGTTGAAACCAACGAGCTCGTACATAACGGTTCATCGCCTTTATCAATGATAGGGAAATATCTTGAATGTTGTGCAAAGAAAACACACAAACAACACAATAAGTTCTGCTAGCACATTAAGTTGACGTACAACCCTTTCTAAAAAATGTTCAGGTACAAAATTAGAACATGTCACAATCAAATGTACTGGCACATCAGTGCTTCACACCCATAGCTCGGATTTAACTAGTATCTGACAAGATTCAGTTGTTACCTCAAATTAGAGCACATCCAGGCAGCCAGCCCTGCCTCTTCTCGCAAAGAAGCAGTGGCCTCCACCGCGCGATGGAGTAGGCCCTGTGACATCCATCGTTCCGAGCAACATGGGGAAAGTCTGACGTTGACTCCTGTAATGGACGTCGTCTACGGACCCTGGCACCAGCGTCGGTGGCAGGACTTCGATTGATGGATTGACCACTTCTTCTACATGCACGAACACTCGATACAGGTACATCCCTAACCTGGTCCGTAGCGGCCTTGGTGGCGACGAATAGTATAGCCCCGGTTCCTGCACCGGTATCTCAACACCAATCAGCTTCGGTATGGTGGACGACTTCTTCATCCATGTCATAACCGTCAGAGCCCAGCTGTCTGGAGGAACAAACATACTTACGAGCTCACCTCCATGGTCGTTGATAAGCTCATTCATGGACTCGCTGTTCCAAGCACGTCGACGCATGCCGTGGAAGGTAAGCTTTGTTAAAAACTCAAGCTCAGAGGGCACCGAGCCCCATCATGGGTGCCATCAATCAAAGCTCACCAGCGCGCCATCACAGAACAAATGCCGGGAAGATTGGAACACAAGCCTGCAGTCAAAAGTTGTCCGGAACCTGACGAAGAAATCAGCCAGTGGCGGACAGACTTCGATGAGCAAGTCACTTATTTGGATGCCGTGCGCAATGCCAAGAGCTTTGACAAGGTCGTACGGCGAGATGGGAGGCCGGTGTTCGTTGATGGTTACCATCAGCACTTTGTCGGCAAACTGGTCGTCAAGCGCCGCCATGCCACTGTTGAGAGATAACACGCAGCGACCGAAGGCAGGACGGACCTCAGGATCTCCGGCTCGGAGATCCGCGTTGACCGGCGACATGATAGTGAGCTTGAGTACAAGGAGTACAGGAGGGGGATTTGGGGGAACTGGAGTAGGAATCGAGATTCCAGAGGTGGGGGAGGGGTCAGAGATTGGGGACGAAAAGGTAGCTTGAATTTCAAACACGCGCCAATATGCTCTCTGCGCGCAAGTGCACGAAAACAATGGTGGCGCCCACATGTCGGCCTAAGAGTCCTTATTCATTCTTTTTTGGAGAGCCGACCTTTTTTTTGAGGATCTTTTGAGAGCCCGTCCTGAGAGTCATAATTGACCTATTTGGCATTGCGTTACTACTCAGCCCATATTCAACGACACCTCACTGCCCCGAACAAGTGTACATCATCGAAAAGACACTGAGCTCAAATTATATAACTTGAAATAAGGAGATACACTCTGAACACTGGAGAATGGTGATGCCCTCATTTAGCCCACCAGTAGTTCGAGATAATAAACAGTTCGAAACAACGATATATACAACATTCAAACACTGACTAGTGACTACTACTAACATAAACAGCAAGACATGATAGTTCATAAGAAGTCTTGCTACACCACCAAAACGCACCCATCCGCAGCGCTCAGACTCTCGTGATCTAGACGAGAATGACATTCTAAACACAGCCAACTATTACATAGTAAGAGTGCCATGGACGAGGATGACCAAATGACAAGGAATATGCATAACAAAAGAAAGAACTACCCATCTAGAACAAGCAGCAAAGTCAACAAAGTCATTCAAAGAGATGATCCAACACCATCATAATTTGCAGCCCCGCTTCAGCGACCAATGATCCAGAGACACCAATACTCCACCCTTTCGAAGCAACATCCCAATTACCTATCAACCCGAAGGCTTGAACCACATCACGGCCTGTCGTAATTGAGACATCCAAGGATCAAAGTTAATCCGGATGCCTTTGTCATTCTCACCTTCTTTTGGCCGCAAGCTGTATCGTTGAAAATCAGGGGAGTTTGCTCCCGAACTCCCAGGTCTCGCCGGGTAGACACAATTTTCCATAGCAAACAGAGCCTCTCTGCCATCAAGGTCCTTACCTATTGTGATCTCCTGGTTAATCGGATAATTGAGTCCGAGAAACAGAGAGTGTGAACCAAGGCTGTTTACCCACCTCCAACTAAAAAATCCTGAAGGCCCCAACAAGCTGGTATCCTGCTCATAGACGTAACAACCATTGTCCAGATACTCACATATTTCATGGTGCTTGTATACAGTGGGGGTTTTGCAATATAACTTTTCCGGCTCATGTGTCTGAATGATCATCAGTCTTTTGCCGTCGTCTGATCGAGCGAGGAACCAGTTGTGCTTCCTTGTTTTTGGCAAAGGTGGTGTGATTACAAAGGGCAGTAACTGTAGGGACACTGCATCATATCAAAAAGGACATGAATCATGTTCTGTCCTCATGAACAAATTCTTCAAGGTAACCAACAGACCATGCATTGTTATATACTCGTGTTCTGTGGGCAATTTTTTTGTGAGGATATTATTCTAGCCATTGATTGCTGAAGGGCGAATATAGGTATGTACACATGGTAAGCATTACATGATTTCACTACTTCCAAATATAGAGTTCTCCATATGCACATTTACTTCCCTAATGCATGGTTAGATGAAACCAACAGTGTGGTGCATGTTTCTACATCATGAAAATGAGGAAACTAACATGGCCATTGATACACACTTATATTTTGTAGTAGTATATAGATTACTGTAAAATAAGGAGAATATCCATATATTCCTAACCGTTTGATTATTCAGGGGGTACAAATTGGCTGTAATGACATGATCACAATCGCATGAATTAACTCATTCCAAATATAGCCGCCGTCCCAGCAATACGTTGTGCCATCTGCTTTGTCGATCGCGTAGATGATGCCATTGTGTTCAATAGCATCACAGAAGTGTGTATCAGCTTTGACGATGATCCACAACGAGCTGAGTTGTCTCCAGCTAAAGAAGGCACCGGCGTAAAGATAGGCGAGTCCGCGGGCGAACAAGGCAATTAGCTTGAAGTCTGCGTAATTCGCATGTCGTGCGGGCACTTGGCAGATTACAATCTTCTGCAAAATAAGGTCCGTCGAGCTGACGTGGTAATCTAGATGACTAGGACCGCGATGGTAAAACTCTATATAATCCAACGGAGGAAGGATAATCTCATGGGAGGTCTGGAAGTTCACGAGCACCAACTTATTACCGTCTTCTGTGAAGGCAGCCATCCAGTGGGAGTTCATGCCGACCCAGTACATACCTGCCAAGAAGTTTCGGGCGATGGTGATCAGATCGAAGTCGAGGGAAATGATGTACGACGACCCACTACATACCTGCAAAGAAGTTTCGGCTAATGGAGATCAGATTGAAGTCGAGGGGCATCACGTACACCTCCGTATCATGGTGAGCCAATCTCGCAAGACTAGATAGCAGCAAGCAGGGTGTCTTGAAAAGCTTTGGCCTCGCTTCGATGATGGCCTTATGCATGCCCCTCGAGCATGCAGCCAGCCGCAGTTCGCTCAACATATCCATAAACGAACAACAGAGGTCGAGGACATCATTAAGGAGATTGCTCCAATCGCGGTTCATATGGATCCTGCGTGGTTCGCGTTCGGCCATGGTGGAGTTTGGAAGGTGGGGTTTTGGGGGCCTTGATTTATGGGGGAGAAGGCTGCCGGTGCTGGAGCGGCTAGCGAGGGAATAGTGGTACTGGGGGAGGCAAGCGAGGCGAGGGTATGCGGGGGCACAGTGAGATAATGAAGAGTGACCTCAGGATCTTCGGCGAGACGGGGATGGAGATGGAGCGGTGCTAGGGGAGAGGGAGACGAGGCGAGGCATGCTATACAGCGGCGGTGACACTGACTGCACAGTGCACAAGGTGAGGCTGACTTTGGTAACCCGGACACGCCGCCTGGACTGGTGCCACCTTGGGCGCACGGTCTTGTCACTTCACTGTGAGGACCGGATGAATAATAGTATTTTGACCATCAAGTGTACCATAGTTGTACTACTACTACTACTACTACTACTACTACTACTACTACTACTACTACTACTACTACTACTACTACTACTACTACTACTACTACTAGTAGGAGTAGTAGGAACATGAGTAGTAATCCCGTGCTAGCATGCCTCTGGGTTCACTTCATCCTCCAGGTATCATCCATATTGTGAGCAGAACCAAATTCTCGTTTGCATAGGTCCCACCTGTCAGGAGGGGTGCATAAATAAAAAGGAATCATAAAATGTCTCGCCACGGTGATTCAAAAGAGTGACCTCAACTAGCTAGTGGCACATGTAGCGCTGGAAGGATGGGCACGTACAGGGACAGGTCCCACTCCCGAGCCTACCCACGTAACCTTTTCGTTTAGTCTACCTAGCCGTCTAATCAACTGCGTGCAGGCCACTTCTACCATTTACTTCTCCATCGGGAACCAATTTTCCTCGGCTTCTTCACTACTCCTTGATCTTCATTTGCATCCAAACCACACTGCATTCACATCGTTTTAACCTCTTCACATCCTCCTGGAGTAATTTCGAAGCCCCTATAAATAATCATCTTCTTTAGTTAGACTAGCCATCTAATCTTGATTCTCCAAACCATAGCCCTCCGGTCCAACGGTTCCAAATGGCGAAAGAGATCGAGATGCAGGTTTTTAGCGTCCAACATGTCCTCGTCGAAGGCTCGTTGAGCATAGTTGCCACAGTCACCGACCACCCAAGGGTCGTTTGGAAGTGGATCAACGATGTATCCAACTCCCTCCAAAAGGTGGAGATGAATGTCATTGGTCTCGATGCAGAGTACACAGAGCGTGCCACTGGGAAGATCCAACGTGCCGCCGTCCTTCAGCTATGCCTCGAAGATAATGTTTGGGTGTACCACATCATACATGCGCCCTCCATACCAGGTGAGCTTCACGATTTCTTGTCTTCGGAGGACATATACTTCTATGGGGCAGCCATCGCAGGGGACAAACAGAAGTTGGAGCCGTATAACCTTGATTTGAAAAGCATCGCTGACCTACAAACCAGAATAAAAATTCCTGTAGAAGATTGTGATAAACCTACACCATCCCTATTCGACGTAGCAAATTTTGTGCTAGGAACAAATCTTCAGAAGGGTGACGAGACGCTGGCACTAAGGTCATCTGGATTGGAGAATTATCCCTTGACGTACGAGCAGATAAAATATGCTGCCCTCGATGCCCGTGTGAGTTTCGAGATAGCTGCATGTTCCAGAGAGCTTGTTGTGAAGCCGTCGCCCACAGAAAATGAGAAGAAGAAGAAGAAGAAGAAGAAGAAGAAGAAGAAGATGCTGCACCAGCAGCAGGGTATTATGGATGGATGAACTATTTCCTCTCTTGTAAAAAAATATATTCCCACTCTATGTATATTGATATAGATGGACTATTTTGATGGTGTGCATGTCTTTGGAACAAGTAGTAGCGTGGGTCCGCTTGACTATAAGGAACTATTTATCCGCCTAGCTTTCTCTACTACTCCTTCCAGTGATCGGTATGCAATGCCTGTGTCCGTAGACATGACAGCTTGTCCATGGAAGTGCAACTACGGTGACCATCACGTTTCATCCACTGCCACTCACGATTCCCACGACGCCGCTCCAACCCACGGCACCACGTCCCCCGACGTACGCCACACCCGTCTCGGTCGCACCACCCCTCTGCCTTTGTGTGCATGACATGTGGGCCACCTTAAATGTGGCGAGCATCAAGTTTCTACCACAGCCACACGTGATTCCCACGACGCCACACGAACCCATGACACCACACGTCCTGCACCATTGAATTTTCATCCAGCGGCTGTGACACATTTCGTCCCGGGTATCAATCCTCAGCTGGAGTACTTCTGTACTACGGGTTGTACCCGCCGGTGTGGCCATCTATGCCTCGTAACGCCCCGACGCCCAGCTGTGGCACCCTCGCCATGGCCACGCCACCACCGGCCGGTTCATCTCGAACTAGTGAGTCGCGAACCACACCACCACCATGAGAATGACATGTGGGCCAGCCGCATTTAAGGTCCGCATGTCATTGACTCATAGGCCGGGCACTAAGCCACTGAAGTTCGGGCCCGTAGGCCCCGAGAGGGAAATGTAACTCGCGCAGCAGGCCTTGTGGTGCTCCCGCAGTACGAGCTCGTGCCAAACCCAGAATTTATTTCTTACTACTACCAACTACTAGTAAGGTACACGTGCATTGCACACATGAGATTCTGGTGGTTTGTGCATTATGCTTCTACATGTGGAGTCGTCTAGATTCTACATGTGGGAGAATCTGGTGGAATGTAGATGATATCCAACGGCCAGTAGTGCTCGGATTTGCCATCTTTTTACCGTCGGATTGGCTTCATCCAACGACCAACTTTCAAAGTTATTCACACACTATATAGGGGGTATAGATATAGATATGCTGGCCCGTTGCAATGGATCCAAAGTATATCTGTTTAGTGGAGTGCACTCTAAACACATTATGTAGTTATTTTTCTCTAACCTTTTGTAGCCATGCAACCAAGCCACATAAGCTTCATGGGTGCCCCCCACATAATATTATTCATACTACGTTGATAGAAAAAAAGATAAATCACCCAAAATAAGATCTTCTCGTTTTTTGTTCCTATGATGTTGTGCCGTGCACATACCTACTAGTTGTATAGTGGTAGTACTAGTTGTATAGTACAAACTTGGTACTAGTAGGAGTAGAGTAGTACGGAATGCTCCTATTCTATCAACGAGCCCCATCTGAAGTCAAATTTCTTGGCTTCCGTGCTACAACTAGATCTTCCTCTCGTTTCTGTTTTCCAACCCAGCGGCGGGCGGGGTGCGGTTTGCCAATAGTCCGTTTGCTCAAAGGTGAACCCACATGAAAGTGAAAATGCTAGGCAACACGCCTTCCCTAAGCTATGTGTCGTGCCGGACGGGCCGTGGAGTACTCCCGATTCCCGAGCGTGTGTGGGGGGGAGTGCGACGCGAACGCGGCAGGCCTTTTCCTTTTACTAGCAATGTGCCCGTGCGTTGCGACTGATCCAAAGTAGTAGAATAGTAGTACTTGTTCACAAACTTGAAAGAAATCACTCTTGTTTTGATATACTCCTAATATATTACTCCCTCCGTTCCTAAATATTTGACTTTTTAGAGATTTCAAATGGACTATCACATACGGATTATATAGACATATTTCAAAGTGTAGATTCACTCATTTTGCTCCGTATTTAGTCACTTATTGAAATCTCTAGAAAGACAAATATTTAGGAACGGAGGGAGTATTTTTCACTCAAAATATATTTCTCAGGCTGTTTTGATGAGGTGAGGGAGGGATGTGGTTGCTTTCAAGATAATAAGGGGATTTCTGCAATTGGAGCAGGGAAGTGGGCTATTGTTGCAAAAATACCACAACTTACCTCACATCCGTTAGATGCAGATCTAATGGTCAGAAACGACGGATGGCAGACACACCACCATCACCAATTGAGTCTTTTATAGGAGTATATATATATATATTTCTCAGACTGTTTTGATGAGGTGAGGGAGGGATGTGGTTGCTTTCAAGATAATAAGGGGTTTTCTGCAAATTGGAGCAGAGAAGTGGGCTATTGTTGCAAAAATGCCACAACTTACCTCACAGCTGTTAGATGCAGATCTAATGGTCAGAAACGAC
>LR738715.1:675220879-675334244 GCA_902687465.1 Secale cereale | reverse complement strand
GAGGGAGAGAAAGACATATCAAGAGTGTGCGCGGTAGGCACAGAGGCACAACTAGCGAGTGTGTGTATGTGTGTGTGTGTTTGAAAGAGTAGTAGATAGATTACTATCAAGATCGAGGTGCCGCCCTACTCCTTCGGTGTCGGGTAGTGTGTGTGCATGTGTGTGAGTTTGAGAGAGAAGCTAGTCGATAGATTAGTATCAAGATCGAGGTGTCACCCTACTCCTTCGATGTTGGGAAGTGTGTGTGTGGTTGTGTGGGTGTGGGTGTGTGTGTCGGGGCGGGGGGGGGGGCAGTGACACTTACATATCCATACTCTTATTAAAAACAGAGTTGGTGATGATGGTGTTCCTGCCATCCTGCAATATAGGCCATCCAATTTATGCCCGACGGATAGGAAGGAAACTGTGGCAATTTTGCAAAAAGATACCCACACCCCTCTCCGCATTTGCAAATAAAGCATTCCGTCGTTCATCCTTTTCTCCCACAAGATAAACTACTCATACAAATGCATCTTGATGTTCGGTGCAACGCATGGGCATCTTGCTAGTAGGGAGAAGGAGTTTGTGTGACACATATCTAGCTATATTAAGGGATAGGTAGATAGCATTTGTGCGAGGCATACTTAAAGCATCACGAGGATAAACAAAATTATGTGCATGCAAGTGCCGAAAAAATGAAGAGAGAAACAATGTGTGTGTGTGTGCGCGCGCGCGTGTGTGTTTGTGTGTGTGTGTGTGTGAGAGAGAGAGAGAGAGAGAGAGCGAAATCTCAAAACAAAAGGTGCTCTGTTGGAATCCCATTGTATGTATTCATATGGTTCCGGAACTCGAGTTAACCTTAGGCTTATGTGTGAGAGACATTATTATACTTTGAGACAGTAGTGGCTGTGGGTGGGCGGAATTAAAGGGGTGGGCGTGTCCGACAGAGAGAGCGTGTGTGTTTCTGTGTGAGAGACTTGTAGGACGGGGTAGAAAGACGAATTCTAACCTTGACGGAGGGAGAGAAATACATGAAGTGCGCGTGTGTGATTCCGATGCCCACAAGGAAATGAGATATGTATGCGTGTGAGAGAGATTGCACAATTCATTCACGTATCACTATCTAGCGATCGTGGACGTGCATCGCTTGAACATAAATCAATATCTACTTCGTATCGTGGCCAAAGGTACAATATCGATTCAACGGTATAAAGATTGGACACTCACATATCACTTTTTTTCTATTTAAATAAACCCTTTCAGTTGTGCATGCCAAAGTTACAGTGATGTTTCTTCAAGCAACCAATGTAGCTATCATGTACATGCACGATTGTCACTCTTGCATTCAAAATCATTAGTCTTGGATGATTTAAGGTTCTATTATGAAGTAATATATGTAATATTCATATATGAATTCAACGGGTACGGATTTTATGAAATGGAGGCTATGTAATCATATGAGGTAACACTTTTAAGTAGCGGAGTACAATATCCATTTATTTTTGTGTGCCTCTACACTAACACGTCAATGCATTATGTTTAAAGTAAATAACCAATTGCACTAAATTATATATTTACACGAGAAATACATATGCTGAGCGTTTGATCCCTTTTTTGTGAACGCGCCACTACACCCGTACGATTGGCCATGCCCGTGTGAACGTCCAAGTTATCGGCGCATCATCCCGAGTTATTGTCTTTTTTTCTGGGGTGGACTTCACACCAATTATTAACTGCTAGCGCGTGCCCCGTGTACACAGTCGCGCATGACCTTCCCGCTAGCATGGTCCAAAATTAGTCGAAACTGGATACGAACGATCCCACGGGCGGCAAAATCTCCCGCCTCCTTCTAAAATTTCCACCACCTTAGTCTTTAGGATGCGAAATTACCCTTTTGTCCTTGGTGCACGGAGACCAACAGTTACAATACCACCCTCATCTACATAATAGGTTGGGACTACTTTGGTAACTACCGGTTCCCCCCACTACACGTCACCCCCATTTCCTCTCCCCCTCCCGCAAAAACGACTAACTCCACAACACTAGAGCATCTCACATCACGCCGTCCGTACCTCATCGGCCTTTCTCCCCTTCCCTCTCGAAACCCTAGACTGCTCATCCACCGGCGTACCAGAGCCCATTCACTGCCAGCGACGTCCACCTCGCCAGATCTGCTTCTGTGGCCGCATCTACCCCTCCCACCTCCCCTAGAAACAAGTAGACTACTCATCCACCACTGTACCACAACCCATTCAGTGCCGGCCTTGTCCACGGTGCCGGATCTGCTTCGCCGGTACTCTCGTCAACTGCAGTGCATCCGCAACGGCTCATTCGTACTCCCCACCGGAGACGCTTCGTCCACACCCCCCGGAGCCGCCCCACCGACGCCCCAGTCGACGACCTCTGATCCGCTTCACCGACACCTTCCTCGACCCTACCGGAGCCGCTTTGCCGACACCATCGTCAACCCCACCGGAGTAGCTTCGCCTATACCATTTTCAACCCTACCGGGGCCGCTTTGCCAACTCACAAGTCCATGGCCTCAGATCCGCTTCATCGCACCCTCATCCAACCTACCGGAGCAGCTTCTAACGCCACATCCACGACCGTCCATCCGCATCGTCGACACCATCCTTAACCCAACCACCGGAGCCGCTTCACCTACGCCTTCGTCCACGGCCACAGATCCACTTCGCCCACACCATAGTCCACCCTACCAGAGCCGCTCCACAAACACCCTACTCGATGGTTCTAGATCTCCTTACTGGACCCCGACAGCCAGCGCAACGTCATCACCCTTGACGTTTCTATCTGGATTCCCACCATTCGACAAGATGCCAAGCACCCGCCACGGCCTAGGTACTTGTCACCTTTAAACCCGTCCAGCATCACCTGCCCGATGTACTTCAAATATACTAATAGGTCACTGTTACCTATTATGCAGCTGGCAAAAACTACAAGGACGATGTTTCTTCTAGATCTAATAGCTTGGCCAACCAAGATCCTGGACCGAGGCATTGCTATGATCTTGTAAGCGTCTCTCTCTCTCTTGTATTGTTCTGTGCCTGCCAGCGTGCTTTGCTAGGATTTTCGTCCAGTAATCCCTTTGTGCAGACAATGATTTCTACTACTGGCTGCTAAATTAGATATGTAGATGTCATACATGATACTACCTCGTACCTCTGTTCCTAAATATAAGTCTTTCTAGAGATTCCACTATAGGCTACATACGGAGCAAAATGAGTGAATCTACACTCGAAAATGCATCTATATACATCTGTATGTGGTCCATACCGGAATCTCTACATAGACATATATTTGGGAACAGAGGCAGTACATTACACAAAATCGTAGGTGGCATGTAGGAATTCCAACACACTACATTAGGCTCCCTTAGAGTGCCTGCTGGTCCAGCACACAGAGTCATGGCTAGTTTGTGCTACGCACACAATCATTAATTGGTGGTTTAAATATGCGCAAGGGATATGCAATGTATTATCATGTAGAGATGTCTGAAATTAGCCATGTCAACTTGCAGATAGGGTTACACAATGAAAAAGCACAAGATGTATGTGGCAATTCCATGGAACATCGCAAAAAAAAGGAGAGCCAATGGTGAGCCTATACAGTGTGCTATGGTACGTCACTCCTCCATTGCAATCATCGTGACATGTTATTTGTATGTCAGTTCTACTGGCCAAGTTTCTTAGGGACAATTATTACGAGTTATCCTAAGAAAATAAGCACATGTGAATATAAGCTCCATGTAATAAGCCAACCAGTTCTAATCATTGCGTTTTCAGCTTATCTTTGGTATGATAAGTGAAAAGTCTAGATTGCATTATATTTTTTCATTTTGCTGCCCATATGAAAATTAATTTGACTTGCAAACACCACAAATTGAACCCAGTGTAGTAATTAATATGATAGGAAAACAGACCATCACTATTTGCTCAAAATGCAAATACAAAGATACCATCTACTTGGCACAATCTAATTTGGTCAATGTTTTCCATAGAGACCCCATTGCCTAATTTAAACAAAAACGCATGACCATCACTGTTTGCTTTGATTACTTGCTGTTCTTGACCTAACACTCTAACAGAGCTTGTCAACGATTTAAACACTAAGGGCTGCTGTAGTGGGACCTTTTCTAACTCATAGGTGACATAAAGGTTTGGCTGTACACTAAAGTAGGCTCTCCAAGAGTACATGGAGATCCAGTTCGAAGGTATGCCTAGTTTTTACATAGTGCATACATAGTAAATTCTCATTTCATTGTGTGCAAGTGCAAGAGATGCGTCATGTTTCATTATGTGGTGTTGTTTTGTTATAATATCATCCTTTTGTGTTCACAAACTAGAAAGTATGCATATTTATCTTCCAAGGAGATGAGTAACTAGTTTGTGTCACCTTGTAGAGGGGGTGCAATGAAGATAAGATTGAGGATTTCCAAGTACAAGATGTTAGGAAGGAGCCTTGCAAGAGAAGTAGGAGCTGCGCTGAGCCTCTTCAACCAGTTAAGGTAAGTCACTGTATCCAACTTAACAGTTCAATTCCTTGTTTGTTTCAAGCATAGTTAATTTGCTCTTTTCAATTACTTTATTTGTCCTCAGTTAATGTGATGCCCAAAGAATGATGCCTCATGTTGGGTACTTGTATAACTATTAGTTGACATAATTAAAGGCCTTACTGTCGGGGATATACCCCGCGGTATGAACCGGCCGGAATTATAACCCGGACGGACTTGGCGTTTTACTTAAGACGGTTTACACTTGGCAATTACTGGTAACCCGGCAGACGGATCATGGATGACAAGGCCCAAGGCCCAGAAGGCCGGTTCATGTGTGGTGGGCCGGTTTATGAAGAAAGCATAAGGAATATTATCCTACAAAGGAAGCAAGACTAGGACTCCTTGTAATAGATCAATCCTAATCCTACTAGGACTCTACATGTAACCCGCCCCTTCAACATATATAAGGAGGGGCAGGGCTCCCCAAAGAGGGACAAGTGAGAAGAAACAATCTCTAGGGCTAGACACAGAGAGCCGGTTTACTGGCGATACCATGAGGATCATAATGAGACCCAGCCTCAAACAGCACGTAGGGCTATTACCGGATGATGTTTCCCGGGGCCCGAAGCTGTCTAAACCCTTGTTTTGCATCGCGTCTCTCGATTCCGCTCAACCCCTCTCAAGCTACTACATAGATGCGCGGCCTCACCACTAAGTCCGCTAAACCGGACATCTGACGTGTTAATTCCACGACAGTTGGCGCCCACCGTGGGGCCTGCGCACGGTGGTGTTGAGATCTTGGAGGGATCTTTCTCAAGAATCAAAATACTCATGATTGACCAGTATGAGTTTTTGAGATCAGAAGGGATTTAGGGTTTGGCGTTCTTCTATCTATCGCTAAAACAACGTGATCCGTCGAAGCCGAGTAGAGCATCAATTTTTGCTGCTACAACTACAGGAATTGGGCTGCGGACACCATCTTCTCCGACCGATCAATCTGCAGCAACACGCGCGTGTGTGCGCACGGGTCAAGCCCTGAGGCAAGCTATCACAGTACCTAGTATGAGCATGTGGAGCTCTTGGCAGTATTGGTTCAGTTTTTTCAATTACCAAAAGAAGAAGGCCACGACTTGGAGATGGACGCGGACACGGGTCAACCGGATCGCCCACGATCGAGAAGCAAATACGACCACGACCCGGATGACTCCACCGCGGTTTAGCGCAGCCACGACTGCGAGCCGCCCTTTTGGCGACAGCGCAGGCCGTTTCCTCCACAGCTGAGCCACTGATCCGATTGATACGTTGATTTTGGCGTTTGGCTCATGTACCAACTTCTGTGAGTGCCGAGGCAAACATAGGTTCACCGTTTCGTAACGCAAGACCAAAGAAAAAGTACTAGGACCGCTTATTAAACAATGCACTCTGCCACGTGAAAGCCAACATCAAATTATTGTTCTTGGGAAGAAGCCAATGCTACGTGAGTGCTACTAGAATATACGTGTTTGACCATCCATCCGAGTCGGAAGAGACCAAGTACTACTGGCGGATCATCAGAGGCCACGACCAGGAAACAGCTACGACTCGGGAACGAGTTATCCATGGACTCGGACTCCTCCGTTGACCGGCCACTTCTTCGCACGGCAAATCGCCGCCTCGCTGATCTGTCCCGTCTGCGAGCCGACCTGGAACGGACTCCTACGGCATCACGTGCGTACCCGTACCAGTTGGTCTAAAATACTGGCACATCTACATTGATATTTGGTCCGATCAAATTCTAGCCTGTGCACGGATCATCTGTCGTCCGAACAAATCCAGGTGATATCTACCCTATTTATTTTTAAGCACATGTTAATTCATCCGACAACAATTACTCTCACACGTGATATTTTTTACGCAGGATGACAATTAAAATAAAAAGGGGAGGTGGTATGCCCCGGGTGCACGCTCAGTTGTGTTGCGCGGCTTCACAAACATACGTGTCGTGGTCCGGTTTACATCAACGCGCCGGCCGACTCGTCTGTCTGCGCCCACGCGCGCTGGTCTTCAACGCCGCGGCTGACTCCCTCGCCAATGGACGTGCACACGCCACCGCTTCCGCGGTCCAGTCTATATTAACGTGCCAGTGCCGCACCCGTTCTCATAAACCGCCCGACGGACGGCCGAATCATCTGTTGTCCGGGCGAATCAGGTGATATCTATCTTATTTATTTTTAATACATATTAATTCATCCGAGCAAAAATACCTCGCCCTGCTGTATTTTATACGCGGGAAAAATAATTCATTACAAAGCGATATTATACCGCGGAGATGGAGGCCCGCCAACATCATTCGACACAAGTGGACGTCGTTACTCAACGGACTCTTGCACCGGTTTACAACGCTGTGGCCATCTCTCACGACCACGCCTGTTTAGAACGCCGTGGCCGTTCCGCGCGATCGCACCGGCTTACAACGCCGTGGCCGTTCCTCGCGACCGCACCGGCTTACAACGCCATGGCCGTTCCTCGCGACCGCTCCGGCTTACAACGCCGTGGCCGTCTCTCGCAACCGCGCTGGTTTACAACGCCGTGACCGTCTTTCGCGACTGCGCCAGCTTACAACGAAGAGGACGACTAGCTCGTCGGCGCCAGCCGACCCGTCTGTTCTTCGAGCAAATCAGGTGTTATCCCTCCTATATATTTTATCGACATATTAATTCCTCTGAGCACCATTACACTGCCCTATTTGTGTTTTTATACACAGGTAAAATTATTATTCTACTGCGAGAACAAAGCACGCGCTGGTAATATTCTACAACGGCATTTCTTCTGTGTCACACTGCCCGTTGAACGGATGGCCGGTTTACACATCCGCACCGGTTTAACAAACACGGAGGACAACTTGTTCATCTCCGTCGGATTACAGTACCGCGGCCGATACATGTGTCTATGCTGCTTCTAATGCTGCGGTCATTTTACTGTCCGCCCTGTGATCTGGTCTATTCAACATACCAGTTCAAATACATCAGGTGATATCCATCTAAATATATTTCTCTTGATATATATATCATTTTCATTAAAGAAGCAAGATGCTTTGATCAGTCTATCTGGTTGTGCAGGACAACTCCCATATATGTACTCTGCCGCTGTGATCACTAAAGAGCTTCCTGTTCAAACATAGGTCGTATTCGAACCAAAGAGAACATAGCCATTCCTGTTCAAACATAGGTCGTATTCGAACCAAAGAGAACATAGCCATTTCTGTTCAAACATAGGTCGTATTCGAACCAAAGAGAACATGGCAAAGGCCAGTAGGCGGCAGGATCGTATTCGAATCCTAGCTTAGCCCCTATGGTCCGGTTTGTATCATCGTATTCGAATCATAAGCTCAATGGATCATATCCGAATCCATTGCTTGGCTAAAATTTCAAAGGCTAGTAGGGGGCAGGATCGTATTCGAATCCTAGCTTAGCCCCTATGGTCCGGTTTGTATGATCGTATTCGAATCATAAGCTCAATGGATCGTATCCGAATCCATTGCTTGGCTAAAATTTCAAAGGCCAGTAGGGGGCAGGATCGTATTCGAATCCTAGCTTAGCCCCTATGGTCCGGTTTGTATGATCGTATTCGAATCATAAGCTCAATGGATCATATCCGAATCCATTGCTTGGCTAAAATTAAAAGGCCAGTAGGGGGCAGGATCGTATTCGAATCCTAGCTTAGCCCCTATGGTCCGATTTACTGATCGTATTTGAATCAGAAGTTTTGATTTGGAGCCTGGCAGCTCGCAAAAAGCCTCGACTACATGGTCTTATTTGCAAACCTGTGTTTTTGTGTTTGTGTTCTCATGTGTTTCTATGGTTTTTTGATCCGGAGTGGGACAACTTCAAAGTTGACCACATATCTTCAAAAGTCTGTACACAGAGCTCCAGCATTATTTAAACCGGTAGTTCTTACAAACCAGGAATAATTGGGTACGCCCCAACGGAGCCAAGAGCTTCCTCAGAAACAACAATGTTCGCCGGATTAAGGATATCAAGCATACTTAATCACAAGTATGAAGCATTTTATTTTTAATACATATTGGCAGTACATGATCAGTTATAATGACCGGTTTTTATTAAACCGGACTGGCTTTGACTATAAGTCGCCAGTATGAGACAAAATAATGACCGGTGTTTATTAACACGGCCTGGTTGTGATCAAATATCACTAGAACCGGTTTTCAAACCGGATTATATTATTCAAATCTTTAATAGCCAACATGGCTGGATTATTATTATGGTTATCAATACTATGATTGAGGTTTTCAAAGTCGCTTTAAGCGCAATGGATATTATGTCGTTGATGGAAGTGCTTTATTTTACAAAGGAATAGTCCCGAGTTGCTGCAGGCTTACAACCCGGCACTTGGGGGCTACATTATTCAAATTGAGATTACATCAAATATACAAGTCTCATGTCGCTGCAAGCATGCACCATGACACTTGGGGGCTAATGCAAAGTCGTTTTCTGCTCACTTTATTGAAGACCCGACTCATCACATTATAATGAGCCGGCCCTTGGGGACTACCAATCGCCCTGTCAACAATCCAAGGTACACAAGTATTAATCCATTATATTGAAAGGTCCACTGCTCAGTTGGTAAAGCACAAAGCTCTTAACCTTGTGGATGTGGGTTCAAACCCCACGATGGAAGTTACATTATATAATGTTATTTTCAATGATCATATTTTCAAAGTCCCTGCTCATTATTGCATACTGACCCATCACTTGGGGGCTACGTGTTGCTGTTCAAGTTTACATGATCATATTTTCAAAGTCCCTGCTCATTATTGCATAATGACCCGGCACTTGGGGGCTACATAATATGGAATATTCAGTTTCATAGTGATTTGGATGACCAATCCGGATTTCTTCAAGATTGCAACATTTATATTGAAACAAGTCTTAAGATATCACTATGTTCTCCTCTTAAGACTTGGGGGCTATAGGCAATGTGCATATAAAGGAGGAACATCTTCAAATTCTTAGTTTTGGGTAAGCCCGGAAGATTAATTGTGTGACCCGGCGTTGGCAACAATCGTAACCCGGCGTCCATAAACAGTCATGACCCGGGATCATCAGTTTTCATAACCCGGCAGTTTTGGTAATCATAAACCGGCAAATTCTACATCTTCAAGCAGGCTGGATATCAGTTGAATATTTCAAAGACCAATATTTTTTGTCAAATCGAAGTATTGAAGGCCGATTCAAATGGATTCTTGATTTACAATATTTCTTCTACAAGCAAATTGATCATGAAGCTGGACTATTGACCCGCAATTTTTAGAAGAAGTGCCTGGATTTTTTGCATTGGTGCCGGTTCAGGAAAATATTTAACCCGGAGTACAACCTATCAAATTTGTTATTGTGTTGCAGCATAAGTTTACCATGGATAAATCCAAGCTAAACTGGGGGCTAATGTCGGGATATACCCCGCGGTATGAACCGGCCGGAATTTTAACCCGGCCGGACTTGGCGTTTTACTTAAGACAATTTACACTTGGCAATTTACTGGTAACCCGGCAGGCGGATCATGGATGACAAGGCCCAAGGCCCAGAAGGCCGGTTCATGTGTGGTGGGCCGGTTTATGAAGAAAGCATAAGGAATATTATCCTACAAAGGAAGCAAGACTAGGACTCCTTGTAATAGATCAATCCTAATCCTACTAGGACTCTACATGTAACCCGCCCCTTCAACATATATAAGGAGGGGCAGGGCTCCCCAAAGAGGGACAAGTGAGAAGAAACAATCTCTAGGGCTAGACACAGAGAGCCGGTTTACCGGCGATACCATGAGGATCATAATGAGACCTAGCCTCAAACAGCACGTAGGGCTATTACCGGATGATGTTTCCCGGGGCCCGAAGCTGTCTAAACCCTTGTCTTGCATTGCGTCTCTCGATTCCGCTCAACCCCTCTCAAGCTACTACATAGATGCGCGGCCTCACCACTAAGTCCGCTAAACCGGACATCTGACGTGTTAATTCCACGACACTTACCATTTAATTACTCTGCCGAAGTGTGCATGAAGCTTTGAAGTCTATTAACCAACTATTATTGAATGAGGCTCACAATCTAGTTTATACTAGGCTAATGAGTGCATAGTTTTTCTTGCTGTAGTATGTTTGTATGAAATCCTCTGTTGTTCATTATGCTCCCTAAGTCTTTAATTGAGCTACAGAATGGCCAACTGCTTGCTTACTTCTACGCAACATGCTGTGTAAATTTGTAACTTGTCTGTGTTTTGGATTAGGCCCCAACATCATGCTCCTCTGGTGAGCTAAGAGACATTTCTGTATGCAGGCTGCACATACTACCTTTTTTTTATAATTTTTAAAATATCACCTGCTTATGCTTCATGACGTGTAACATTATTGTTAGTCCTGTTTTGCCATGTACAAAATAGTCTGTCTTGCTCACTTCACTGTTGTAACTATATTTTTGCCCTAGTCATGTGTACTTACAGAAACATTTCAGGATGAAGTGACATCAACACAAAGATCTGTGAGCAGTGCGGCATGGCCGTTATCGAATGATTATGGATTGGAATTGGAATGTGCTGATGTTCACGAGCATCAACTAGAGGTGGCAAGACAATGTGTACATGATTCTGAACGTACAATCAACAAGTTGAGACTGGACATGCAGGTATTAGATGCAGGAGTAAAAAAAATGAAACAAGACACCGAGGTAACAATGAAGGAATTGGAGATTTTGCAGACTAATATTTGTGCTATCTAAATCCGGCCAATCCTATTTTCTGAAGAGATTATAGTTCAAATGGTAAGTTATGTTGATGCGCGTCCATGATGTATGAGCTGTATTTGCCCAGTGTATGTAATTTGCTCTTTGTGTATGCTTTATTATCACATGTGCCGAACCATAATGCCCAGTGGGTATAATCGGCTGTAATTTCTTTATTGTATAGTGTAGGATTATTCTATGTTTCTATGCCTTAGTCTCTTTATTGTATAGTGTATGATTTTTAGAGGTGATAGTATAGAGTAGGATAATTCTTTGAATATGCTATATCGTTCAAACGGGGGCCAATCGCCCAAACGTTGTAGTGACCATGGCCCTCCACATGCCGTATGATCCATGGGCCATCTACGGGAAGGACGATCCATGGCCTTTTATGGACGTCAGATTTGTGGGCCTTCTATGGGCTGTCGGAACCGTGGGCCTTCTATCAACTGTCGGATCCATGGGCCTTCTATGGGCCAACGGATCCATGGGCCTTTTATGGGCCATCGGATCAATGGGCCTTCTATGGGCCGTCGGCTCAATGGGCCTTCTACGTCCCATAGGATCCATGGGCCTTCTACGGGCCTTCTCATCTATGGGCCTTGTATGTGTCGTATAAGGGGCCGTAAACTGGCTAGAGTGGAAATTGTATGTTTTATGGGCTGACCATAATGGGCCGTTAATAGGCCGTATTTGATGATGCTGTGAAAATGGCCCAACGTATTAACTGGCCACAAACGGGCCAACTATAACCACGTGATGAATTTGGTCCACAAGCAGAAAATGACAGTAACGAGCCGAAAGTAAGCGAATGCTGGAAATGAGCCCAAGAAAAAATGGGCCTTGAGAAGGCCGAAAGATATCATGGGCTGGAAAGGGCCCAACTGAATAATGGGCCGTTAATGGGTATAAAGTGATACATTGTTCATTACGGGCCAGTTTTACCACGGGCCATTAATGGGCGAGTGTTACTAAGGGCCTCATATGGGCCAAAAGACGTCATGGGCCATACATGGCCTGGAAGTTAAAACGGGCTGGAATTATATTGGACGGCCCAGATGACGCTACTGGGCCTAATTCGGATAGGCCATAAACGGGCCCTGGTTTAGCGGTCTGTAAATGGGCTATACGCGAACATGCCGTTAACAGGCTTGCCGTGGGCCAGCCCGCCACCTTTTGACCAAGTCAAATGGGCCGACCTTTTCACAGGAATGGGCCTTTGTTGGGCCGTGCCACGTGTCGACGTATCATAGGCGCTTTGGGTCCAATGAGTAGATGATGCTACTGGGCCTAATACGGATAGGCCGTAAACGGGCCCTGGGTTAGCGGTCTGTAAATGGGATATATGCGAACATGCCGTCAACAGGCTTGCTGTGGCCGGTCCGCCACCTTTTGACCAAGTCAAATGAGCCGGCCTTTTCACAGGAATGGGCCTCTGTTGGGCCGTGCCACGTGTCGACGTATCATAGACGCTTTGGGTCCAATGAGTGGATGACATCTGTCCCAACGGTGAGCCGACACGTGTTTCCTCCAGCCAATGATGATTTTACACGTGGAAAATGGTCGGGGCTGTTAACGGGTTATCGGATCCAAAACCGAACCCGATAGCTTAACGGCGTTCCGTTACGGTGGATGCCACGTGTCAGTCACCCTTGACGAAAGCACTTCTGTGACGCGTGATTTATCGTCATGGAAGTGGGCACTTCCGTGATGATAATTTTGGTAATGTCATGGAACACTTCTATGACAACACAGGTATGACTATCTTTATTCTGTCTTAAATTTGTCATGGATGTACATGCATGACAGAAAACGTGACCTACTGTGACAAACACGTATCATCACGAAAGTGTATTTTTTTGTAGTGTCTCTCGGCTGGAATACGGGGTGTTCCGGTCTCTCTGAGCCGGGGTGCCATACTACTACCGCTCACGAGCGGTACTACCACCCCAACTACCGCTCCTAGTGTAACACGAGAAGCGATGCTCTCGAATCGAGGCGGTAGTGGCACGGTACAGGAATGGTACTACTACCTAGGGCCTCGGGCGGTACTACCGCTGAGGTACAACAGTACTACCACTCTGCGCCGCGGCACTACTGCTGGATCACTATCTTGCCCATTTCTAAGACAATGAAGGATCTACAAAATATGCGGGAAAGATATGGGGGTGCAAAGGGAACATGTACGTGTTGATTCCACCCTAACATTTCCGATACGGACCCCCTCTTGATAGTACAGTGATTCCTACGACTCAAGACCACCAAAACTTGAAATTGAGGAAGCAACACCGTCTTCTCTTTAAACACCGAGGGGTAGAAATCATCTCGTGCCTTAAGATGAATATCTAAAATGCTCAATGCACACGATTAGTGCGTAAACGTATTGTCATCAATCACCAAAACCACTTAGAGAGAGACACACCCTAATAATCTCTCCCTTTTTGGTGGATTGATGACAACATGGATTTGCATAGAGATGTGACATGATAATAAGCAAACCCCAAAGGCTACAAAATATAGACAAGCCCCCATAGTTGTGTGCACTTAATTAAGAGTGCCTTTGGAATGCAAAGTACATACATTTGGATCAACACCCCCTATATTTTATAGCCTGACAACACTTGCAACTATAATAAGAGAGATATAAGCTAGGATGTGAGTGGGTAGTAAGTGAGCAAAAAGGAACATAGCATGAGCAAGCAACTCACATACTACCAAAGTAAAAGACACACATAAGATAATAATAGGATAGCATAGCATATGTCTTACACCATATGATAGGATAGTCAGGTCTCGCAAGCACAAACAAACAACTGATAAAAGAGTTCATGAGAGAAAAACAAAGACACGACAAATAAGACACGAAAAATCCCTAAACGCTCTCCCCCTTTGGCATCGAGATGCCAAAAAGAGAGAGAAAACACCACGGCAATAGGTGATAGCAACTCTAGAGATCGCCCTCCTCACAGCCTTGCGTGGTCGCCAGCAGCTCCGTCATCGGCAGAGGCAGGATGGTCGGACTCGGAATCAGTCCACAGACAGTGATGAGTGATCCACGCCTCCTCATCAGTAATCTTGTCCTCGGATCCACTTGTAACCTCCACACAAAGCTTACGCATAAGCTTCTTCTAACTGCTTCGAGAGTTCTTCTCATACACATGTGTCATATACTGCCCATGGGACTCCATGCTGAACAACTTCTTAATCTTGCGCTTAAGCTTCTTAGTCCATGAGGGCTCAACACTAGATGGCTCATCATCATCATCATCATCATCATCTATGACTTCAGCCGCATCAGCTCCAGAAGGAATCTCAGACTCAGGAATGGGAGTGCCCCAGTGCTCCATCTATCGCAGACACTTAACCTCATGAGAGGCCATGATGACCCACAAGTATAGGGGATCTATCATAGTCCTTTCGATAAGTAAGAGTGTCGAACCCAACGAGGAGCAGAAGGAAATGACAAGCAGTTTTCAGCAAGGTATTCTCTGCAAGCACTGAAATTATAGGTAACAGATAGCTGTGTGATAAGATAATTCGTAACGAGTAACAAGTAACAAAAGTAACTAAGGTGCAACAAGGTGTCCCAGTCCTTTTTGTAGCAAAGGACAAGCCCGGACGAACTCTTATATAAAGCAAAGCGCTCCCGAGGACACATGGGAATTGTTGTCAAGTTAGTTTTCATCATGCTCATATGATTTGCGTTCATTACTTTGATAATTTGATATGTGGGTGGACTGGTGCTTGGGTGCTGCCCTTCCTTGGACAAGCCTCCCACTTATGATTAACCCCTCTCGCAAGCATCCGCAACTACGGAAGAAGAATTAAGATAAACTAACCATAGCATGAAACATATGGATCCAAATCAGCCCCTTAATTACGAAGCAACACATAAACTAGGGTTTAAGCTTCTGTCACTCTAGCAACCCATCATCTACTTATTACTCCCTCCGTTCCTAAATATAAGGTGTATTAGTTTTTCAAAAAGTCAACTGTTGTCTATGTTTGACCAACTTTGCAACAAAATATATAAAGATAATAATTATATAAAATGTAAAAATATATTTCATGATGGATCTAATGATACTGATTTGGTATTCTAGATATTGATATTTTTTCCTATAAACTTGGTCAAACTTAGAGAAGTTTGACTTTTCGAAAAAATAATACACCTTATATTAAGGAACGGAGGGAGTACTTCCTAATGCCTTCCCCTAGGCCCAAACAATGGTGATGTGTCATGTAGTTGATGTTCGCATAACACCACTAGATGAAAGACAACATACATCTCATCAAAATATCGAACAAATACAAAATTCACATGATTACTTATAACAAGACTTATCCCATGTCCTCAGGAACAAACATAACTACTCACAAAGCATATTCATGTTCATAATTAGAGGGGTATTGAATAGCATTAAGGATCTGAACATATGATCTTCCACCGAATAAACCAACTAGCATCAACTACAAGGAGTAATCAACACTCCTAGCAACCCACATGTAGCAATCTGAGGTTTTGAGACAAAGATCGGATACAAGATATGAACTAGGGTTTGAGAGGAGATGGTGCTAGTGAAGATGTTGATGGAGATTGACCCCCTGTCAATGAGAGGATCGTTGGTGATGATGATGGCTTCGATTACCCCCTCTTGGAGGGAAGTTTCCCCGGCAGAACAGCTCCGTCGGAGTGTCATGCCCAAGATGTGATTCTATCCCAATCACGTGATAACTTTGTGACTAGGGCACAACCGCATTTCGGGCGCTTAGCAAGATGGATATCATTACATCGTACCATTACATAAATAGATGGGGATACATACAAGTCATACAATTGCCACATGAATACAATACATCATTCACAAGGCATCCGACTATGGATGAAAACACATGAAAAGCACAACGACATCCATCCTGCTATCCCAGGCTGCCGACCAGGAACCTATCCCAAGACTGACAAAGAAGAAGAAGAACGAACTCCAACACAGGTATACATCGCTCTCACGTCAAGTCATCGGAAACCTGCACCTGCAACTATTGTTGTAGTATTTGTGAGCCACGAGAACTCAGCAATCCCATAACCATGGGTATCAAGACTAGCATAGCTTAATGGGTATGGAAAGGATAAGTGGTGAGGCTGCAGCAGCGGCTAAGCATTTGTATGGTGGCTTTTTTTAGAAATGGAGGAGGACCCCCGGCCTCTGCATCTGGAAGATGCATGCATCCACTTTATTAATTACTCACACAAGACCTTACAAATTCATACAACAATAAGACTAAAGCCATCGTCTATGCAACATCTGTCGCTACTCCTACCCAGTTGATGAAGGGATGCTGATAGTCTGGGCCAAATACCGAACAGACCTGGCAGCCAAACCTACCTTCTAAGACCTGAGGTCCCAACCAGGACACCTGCCGGGTATGGGGCACCTACCAGTCCGGCACACTCCTCAACCAGGACGCCTGCCGGGTATGAGGCCGCCGCAGCCACCTGTCACCAATCCATCTTCAGTGTTGCACTGCTGCATCAACCTTGTCCGGTCTAACTGCCGTCAACACCACCATGACGCCGAACAACTTACGATTTCCAGAGATAGATGAGAAGCTACACAAACGGTCGCAAACTAGTAATGATCACTAAGTGATCCTGAACTACCTACGAGTCAAACATAACCTCACTGTGTTCTCTTCCCGAACTTAGTCGAAAAGAGACGATCACGGCTACACACGCGGTTGGTGTATTTTATTTCGGATCCTCTGTCAAGTTCTGTACAACCGGACATTAACAAATTCCAATCTGCCACATAGCCGCGGGCACGGCTTTCGAAAGATCATAACCCTGCAGGGGTGTCCCAACTTAGCCCAACACAAGCTCTCACGGTCAGCAGATGTAAAATTTCTTATCTTAGGGACAACCCGATCAGACTCGGAATCCCGGTGCACAAGACATTTCGACAATGGTAAAACAAGTCCAGCAAGACCTCTCGGCGTGCCGACACCCTGACAGTAGCTGCACGTATCTCGTCTCAGGCCACGTCCGGATAGGTCAGCCTACAGTTATACCAAATACCTCGAGTTTCCCCGAGGTGGCCCCGCAGTCTGCCTGTTTGGGACCAACACCATCAGCACTGGCCCCCTGTATGTGGAAAAGAATCCTCGAGGACAGGACCCCCTATGCAAATTAATTAATTAATTAATAGTTTTACTATGATGGCAAATTAAAACCAAAGTAGGACCTTGCTGGAGGAGTTTTAATCAAAGAGAACTGTCGAGGGGGCCCATAAACCCCAATCGTGTTAGGAACGCAAACTCAATGAACATAACACCGGTTTATCGGTTCTTAAGGCGGCATGAGTGGAACAAAACACCGAGCAAAAGGCCAAGCCTTCCACCCATTGCCAAGTATATATGTGTGTTAATTATAGTAAGAGATATTGTGATAATCCCAAAATATCCAAGATCCGACATGGGCAACGCTATAAGAGGGGCTGAGCAAGCGGTAACATAGCCAAACACCGGTTTGCTGGGATGGTGACAAAGGTTAGAGGTTGTTTCATGGCCTATTGGTAGGCTTGATTAATAAGTGGCGGGAGGCGCGACATAGCGATAGCATCGAGACAACTAGCATGACAATGATAGTAATGGGATCGAAGGTGACGGTCATCTTGCATGAGATCCCGCTAGGAAGAAGAACGAGTCCATGAAGAAGACGAAGAAGAAGCCGCGTATACGAACATAGTCGAACAAATCCTCATGATCACAACAAAACAGGAATTAACGAGAAGAAGCAAACAACACGGTAAACACACAACACATAACAAGACATGATGCTCAACCAAGTATGATGCATGACAAGGCTACAAGATGCTAATCATGGCAAGAGATAAACCATACAAGATCATCACATCAAAGCAAGTTTAAATGAGGCCGGAAACAACATATAACAATTTCGGTAAGTCCTCATATGCAAATTTCGAAATTGGTCCAGATCTGAACAAACCTTATGTTAAAGTTGTTAAACAGCAAGTTAACATGCACCATGTTGATCTATATGAAATTCCATTCAAGTTACATATAAAGTTCATTTAATTCGGAGCTACGGCCTAGAAGATATGAGCAAAACAAGTTACACATGGCATTGATGCAAAATGCATTGAAACATCATGCAAACACTCTCAAAACATGGATGCTACATGACATGATGCATATACATGCAAACCACACAAGTTTTATATAGAGCATGCTCAAAATGAAGCAACGGTTCAACACATACACATGAAACAAGTTTATAGGACAAGCTGTCCAAAACAGCAACTAGACATATTATAAGCATCGAAACAACATGCTACATGTACAAGATAGGCACAAGCATGGCATGAAGTCAAAGTACAGGTTACATGCTTCTAATATCAACAAGGATCAGGTTCATAGGCATCAAGAGTCAGCGAACATGATCAAGGAAACAAGCAAATTTTATATTACAGATTATGACTTAGTGAAAAATAGGGCATATACATGAGCAGAGTTAATATGTTGACATATTGGAGACAAGAAACAAGTATGCTACAGTGCAAAATCATGGCAAGCAAAAGAATGGCATTCTAGTCCATAAAATGGAGCTCAAGGAATTCAACATGGAATATACATGGGAGCAACAGGTTCATGGCATTCATCAAAACAAGATGCCAACATGATATAGCGGATTCTCAGACTTAGTGAAATCTGGGAATGCCAAACAGCAACATTATGATGCTGACTTTGGAGTCACATAACAGCAAGCATATGAATCCTAGTAAGCATACAAAGGTCACGAACATGTAGTAGGCATGGCATACTCCAAATAACTCCATAGCACAACTCCATAAGATGCATAGATCGATAGCAATGAGCTTTTCCAAATTGAACATGCTACATCAACTTAAGAGCAAGAAAGAGTCATGCGACATCAACTTATAATAGAAAACAAGGGCATGGATTTATAGGCAATTACATGGACTTCAAAACATACTAATTGGACATCTCCAACTATGCATAGATTTGGCTATAGCATCAAGCAAACATGGCATCGTAATATAACAGATATAGACTTGGCAGTTTTCGACAAGTCTCACGAAATAACAAAGAGCGAGTAGGTCACTTTGCAAGCTTGTTGCACTCACCACAAGCCATATCATGAAAAGTGGAATGCACCATTCAAATATGACATGATTGTGCTCCTCAAACATGTGGATATGATGCTCAAAAGAAAATCACACAAAAAGATATGAAAAAGACAAATGAGCAAGTTATATAGTTTTTAGCAGTTTATATCACTTAGCACTCTTGCAACAGATATTAGCATGTCAAAATGCATCCTAACATGCATGAAAATGGCACCAACATGTAGAGCATAGAGAGATGAACATTTTGACATATCATATGCTTCATTTGGGTCAACATGCAAAAAGTTACTTCAAACACAAGAAGGCAACATGCGGATGGATTTAAGGGACTTAGCAATTTTAACAGCAGAAACAGAGCGAGCACAAGATACTGTCAGACGCACTGGGGGAGGGTTAGAGATGGCGCTCACCTTGGGCCAAATGGGCTGGATCGGTGGCGGCTCGGCTTGAGGCGAGGCAGGCCGAAGGGAGGCGAGGCTCGGGCCGGAGCTGGACCGGTCGGTTGCTGCGGCCCATGCACGCGTGTGCAGCACGAGCGGGGCAGCGAGGCGAGCTCCCGCTCGAAGTATAGGGCGATGGTGGCGGCGGGAAGGTCAACGGCGGGGCCGGTGAGGGGAAGGTCCGGCGGGGACAGACGGATCCAGGCGGTGGCTCGTTGGATCTGGGCGCGACGGTGGAGGACGGAGCGCCGAGCTCGAGTGGTGGCATGAAGGACGACCGGCGATGGAGTTTGGAGAATGGCGGCGGAGTTGGAGAGGTCCGGCGGTCGGGCTGGTCCAAGGCACAGCGGCGCTGGCTCTGGTGGGGCGCTGAGGGGGGCGGCGGAGGAGTGCTCGGGCGCCAGGCGACGGGGCGGCTCGATCTGTGGGAGGAGCTCCTACGGGAGCACCGGTGGCGGATCCGGGCCCGGGCGAGCCTCGGATGGGCCACAACGGGCCCGCGCGGTGGGGAGGCTGGAGGGGCGTGCGAGGAGGCTACGTGGAGGCGCAGGATTGGCTGCGGGCGCGTCCGTGGTGAATGGGGTGATGCCAAGTGGCAGATCTGGGCTAGGGCTCACCGAAAAACGAGGAAGATGGACGAAGTGGCGGCAACTGGAGCTAGGGGAAGGAGATAGGGTAGGTTTAGGTGCTAGGGGTGCCCAAAAATGGACTAAGGGGGTGTTTATATTGGGTAGGGGGCCTAGGGTTAGGGGATTTCATCCGCTTTCGGACTGTTCGATTACCATCGGACGGTCCGGAGCGGACGGGGTATGTAGGTGGGCTTAGGCTGGTCTAGTGTGTTGTGAAGAGTGGTCTCGGGCTGAGAGGAGAGAAGAGAAGAGGCCCGGTGGGGTTTTCGAAGACCAAAAACGTCTGACGTAGGTACGTGCAACGGTACCGCTCTATGTTTAACGGTTGGGCTATCAAACAAGCTTCGAATGTGACAAAATTTGGCAGGCGGCTGTCTACACTATAATAAGACTGCACGCCAAGTTTCAGCCCATTCCGAGAACATTTTTTGGCCACTTATAAAATAAATATTTCGGAGGTGCCGCGGACGCGTGCGAGTGTGTCTCGACTCTGAACGGATAAGGGAAAGGACTTGGAGACCTGGGCTGATGCAAGTTTTGAAAACATGCTGATGAAATGCACATGATGACATGGCAAAGTGCAACACGCAAGAAGATGACATGGCAACGACAACAAATAAGAGGAAGACACCTAGCGCGTCGGTCTCGGGGCGTCACAATACTACCCTACTAACAAGAGATCTCGTCCCGAGATCTTGGGAATAAGACGGAATTGAAAAGGAAGAAGGTGAAACCAAAGAACCTTGAGAGGTTGAGCCACTTGAAAGGAAGAATGCAACGGAGATGAATGAGATTGAGAAGCTTCGGTAAGATGAGGAAACAAGGCATACGAAAAGAACCAAGATCTTAAATGACAAGAGAGACATTGAAACCACTCCGGTTAAAAAGAGATAGAAAAGGAATTCGAATGAATGAATTTGGGCAGCACTCCGGCCGAAAATGGAAGGAATAGAACATGATCTTGACAAGATGGAACGATACTTGATGAGAGGAACAACACAATGCCTCCGGAATAATTGAAAGAGTTGATTGAAAAGAACGTAGAAGACGATGACAACTTTCCGAACGAATGAATTTGAAAGCATCCTTAGAAGGAAGGATTGAACGGAGTTGTTGAGAAAATCAACAACAAAAGAATAAGCTTGTTGTGGGCTTATGGAAAACATCTCAAAATTTGAGGTGAATTATGCCACAACCAAATGGTTGAATTCGATGAGATGAAGGAGGAAATGCAAAACTCCACTTCAAAAGAATACGGAGAATTATTTGCATCTCGAGGTGCAAGAAGAATAATGCTTGAGCTTCTCCACAAGAATCTTGAAGAACACTTGAAGATTTAAATCATGAAGAACCACCATGAAGAACTCCGGTAACAAAAGGATGATGAAGGATGAAAAGAATAAGAATAAGGCCTTGCGATGATTTAGAAGGGGTTTCCGACAAGATGGCTGAGGATACTTTGAACTCCGGAAAAGAAAAGATGAAAACACTTGGGATTATAATTTATTCCTTATGAAAAATCTTTGAAGGAAGGGATTACTTAACTTGATGAAAGAAGAATATGAATTATGTTATGCTTATCCTTCATCGATTAAATTGATGAAAAACCATGGATTGCATACCACTTATTCGCGTTGAAAAAGATTAAGGGGATATATGGCGCAACACTTGAGAAAGTCTTCATGAACCACCGGTAGGATTGGAAAGAACGAATGAATTGATATGATAACAAAGGAAAAAGAATCTTGCATGAATCACCATAAGAATTGAAACCGAGTGAAGAAAAAGAATGAACCCCCGGGAAGAATTGAAATTGGGCGAAGAAAAGAGAATGAATCGCCAGAAGAATTAGAAAACAAATAAAGAGATTGAGGAAATTATATAGAAGAGAACGAAGAGATCGCGAACTGATTAAATGATACTTGGACGAAGCACCAGAAGAATATGGAGACGAACGAAGAGGCGTCAATGAAGAATATTTGAAGGACGAAGTTGAAAAACTGAGAACAAAGAAATATTCTGAATGATAGCCTTCGGAGGATCACAAAGGAAAGAATTCAAGAAATACTCCGGATGGTTAGGAAAAAAATTGTCACCAACGGAACAATTTGAGGGTATAGCATTAGGCTTGAACGACGGATAGTCGAGAGAACAGACAAGCATCAGAGGATACACTTCTTCGGTCTTCAAATGTCGATGAGAAATGCCATGAAGAATTTGTGAGATACTCCGGAAGAATGAAAGGTGGAGATGTTGAACCGAACATGAAAGAATTTGAAAGCGATCTAGGAGAAGGCAGTTGACTGATGGAATCCATTCTTACATCATACTTTGAAAATAATTTGGGAATCACTCCAGAAAATTAGAAGAGTTAGGTAGATCCTGGGAAAGACCCGTGGGTTATGAGCCCACTCGAGAAAACCACCGTTGGAAAGGATTGTAAAGAAGATGATGCACCGGAACGATTCAAAGACTTGAATCAGGTGACGACCTTGGATAAATTAGTGCACAGACGAATCTCCTGAGATGTCTTTAGAACTCCGGATCAATTGAATAGTGAGAGGCGAACAAGAAAGGGGAAAATATTTGAGCAATGTGAAAGAATATGATCAACACCGGATATTTGAATTGAATCCATCGGAGAAGAAAAGAGATGAAGGATTGTCGTACTAGACGAGAATTCACCTGTTGAAATAACTAAGGAAAGAAGGGAAGAGGATTAATCCAATGCATCTACGTCAAGATCCCTCCCTAGAGCGACGAAGGGGCTGAGGAGTAAAAAGAAATCCTACTCTCCGATATAACTAGACTCCAAAATAGTTTTTGCCAGACTCGACAACGACCAAACTATGATCAATCAAGGGGGATCCTATGTTCGGTCGAGGCTCTGATACCAACTTGTCACACCCAATATGTGATTCTATCCCGATCACGAGATAACTTCGTGACTGGGGCACAACCGCATTTTGGGCGCTTAGCAAGATGGATATCATTACATCGTACCATTACATAAATAGATGGGGATTCATACAAGTCATACAATTGCCACATGAATACAACACATCACTCACAAGGCATTCGACTATGGATGAAAACACATGGAAAGCACAACGACATCCATCCTGCTATCCCAGGCTGTCGACCAGGAACCGATCCCAAGACTAACAAAGAAGAAGAAGAACGAACTCCAGCACAGGTATACATTGCTCTCATGTCAAGTCATCGGAAACCTGCACCTATAAATGTTGTTGCAGTATCTGTGAGCCTCGAGGACTCAGCAATCCCATAACCATGGGTATCAAGACTAGCATAGCTTAATGGGTATGGAAAGGATAAGTGGTGAGGCTGCAACAGCGGCTAAGCATTTGTATGGTGGCTAACTTACGATTTCCAGAGATAGATGAGAAGCTTCAAACGGTTGCAAACTAGTAATGACCACTAAGTGATCCTGGACTACTTACGAGTCAAACATAACCCCACCGTGTTCTCTTCCCGAACTTACTCGAAAAGAGGCGCTCACGGTTACACACGCGGTTGGTGTATTTTATTTCAGATCCTCTGTCAAGTTCTCTACAATGAGACATTAACAAATTCCAATCTGCCACATAACCCCGGGCACAATTTTCGAAAGATCATGACCCACCAGGGGTGTCCCAACTTAGATCAGAAGCTCTCACGATGAGCAGAGGTAAAACCTCTTATCTTAGGGACAATCCTATCAGACTCGGAATCCCGGTGCACAAGACATTTCGACAATGGTAAAACAAGTCCAGCAAGACCTCCCGGCGTGTCGATACCGTAATAGTAGCCGCGTGTATCTCGTCTCATGCCACATCCGAATAGGTCAGCCTACAGGTATACCAGATACCTCGAGTTTCCCCGAGGCGGCCGTGCAGTCTGCCCATTTGGGACCAACACCATCAGCACTAGCCCCCCTGTATGTGGAAAAGAATCCTCGGTGATGCGATCCCCTATGCAAATTAATTAATTAATCAATAGTTTTATAATGAAGAAAAATTAAAACCAAAGTTGGGCCTTGCTAGAGGATTTTTATTTAAAGCGAACTATTGAAGGGGGGGGGGGGGCATAAACCCCAACCGTGTTAGGAACGCAAACTCAAGGAACATAACACCTATTTATCGGTTCTGAAGGCGACATGAGTGGAACAAAACACCGAGCAAAAGTCCAGGCCTTCCACCCATTGCCAAGTATATATGTGTGTTAATTATAGTAAGAGATATTGTGATAATCCCAAAATATCCCAGATCTAACATGGAGGAATCTTCATCTTCACCTGAAACTAGCAACGCTATAAGAGGGCTGAGCAAGTGGTAAGATAGCCAAACAATGGTTTGCTGGGATGGTGACAAAGGTTAGAGGTTGTTTGATGGCCTATTGGGAGGCTTGATTAATAAGTGGTGGGAGGAGCGACATAGCGATAGCATCGAGATAACTAGCATGACAATGATAGTAATGGGATCAAAGGTGACGGTCATCTTGCATGAGATCCCGCGAGTCCATGAAGAAGACGAAGAAGAAGCCGCGTATACAAACATAGTCGAACAAATCCTCACGATCACAACGAAACAGGAATTAACGAGAAGAAGCAAGCAACACGGTAAACACACAACACATAACAAGACATGTTGCTCAACCAAGTATGATGCATGACAAGGCTACAAGATGCTAATCATGGCAAGAGATGAAGCATACAAGATCATCACATCAAAGCAAGTTTAAATGAGGCCGGAAACAACATATAACAATTCCGATAAGTCCTCATATGAATTGTCCCATATCTGAACAAACCTTATGTTAAAGTTGTTAAACAGCAAGTTAACATGAACCATGATGATCTACACGAAATTCTAGTCAAGTCACATATAAAGTTCATTTAGTTCGGAGCTACGGCCTAGAAGATATGAGCAAAACAAGTTACACATGGCATTGATGCAAAATGCATTCAAACATCATGCAAACACTCTCAAAACATGGATGCTACATGACATGATGCATATACATGAAAAACCACACATATTTCGTATAGAGCATGCTCAAAATGGAGCAACGGTTCAACACATACACATGAAACAAGTTTATAGGACAAGGTGTCCAAAACAGCAACTAGGCATATTACAAGCATCGAAACAACATGCTACATGTACATGATAGGCACAAGCATGGCATGAACTCAAATTACAGATTACATGCTTCCAATATCAACAAGGATCAGGTTCATAGGCATCAAGAGTCATCCAACATGATCAAGGCAACAAGCAAACTTTATATTACAGATTATGACTTAGTGAAAAACAGGGCATATACATGAGCAGAGTTAATATGTTGTCATGCTGGAGATAAGAAACAATTATGGTACTGCGCAAGATCATGGCAAGCCAAAGCATGGCATGCTAGTCCATAACATGATGCTAGTCCATAAAATGGAGCTCAGGGAATTTAACATGGCATATACATGGGAGCAACATATTTATGGGAGTAATATATTCATGGCATTCATCAAAACAAGATGCCAACATGATATAGCAGATTCTCAGACTTAGTGAAATTTGGGAATGCCAAACAGCAACATTATGATGCTGACTTTGGACGCACCTAACAACAAGTATATCTATCCTAATAAGCATACAAAGGTCATGAACATGTAGTAGGCATGGCATACTCCAAATAGCTCCATAGGCACAACTCCATAAGATGCATAGATTGATAGCAATGAGCTTTGCCAAATTGAAAATGCCGTTGAGAGGCTGACAGATTTATCATGATGACAACTTAAGAGCAAGAAAGAGACATGCTACACCAACTTATAATTGAAAACAAGGGCATGGATTGATAGCCAATTACATGGGCTTCAAACATACTCATTGGAAATCTCCAACTATGCATAGATTTGACTGTAGCATCAAGCAAATATGGCATCACAATATAACATATTCAGACTTAGCAGTTTTCAACAAGTCTCAGGAAACAACAAACAGCGGGTAGGTCACTTTGCAAGCTTGTTGCACTCACCACAAGGCATATCATGAAAAGTGGAATGCACAATTGCAAATATGACATGATTGTGCTCCTAAAACATGTTGACATGATGCTCAAAAGAAAGTCACGCAAAAATATATGAAAAAGACAAATGAGCAAGTTATATTAGTTTTCAGCAGTTTATATCACTTAGCACTCTTGCAACAGAGATTAGCATGTCAAAATGCATCCTAACATGCATGCAAATGGCATCAACATTTAGAGCACAAAGAGATGAACATTTTGACATATCATATGCTTCATTTGGGTCAACATGCAAAAAGTTACTTCAAACACAAGAAGGCAACATGCTGGTGGATTTCAGGGACTTAGCAGTTTTAACAGCTGAAACAGAGCGAGCGCAAGATACTGTCAGACGCACTAGGCGAGGGTTAGAGTTGGTGCTCACCTTGGGCCAAATGGGCCAGTTCGGTGGCGGCTGGGCTTGAGGTGAGGCAGACCAAAGGGAGGCGAGGCTCGGGCCGGAGCTAGGCCGGTCGGTTGCTGCGGCCCGTGCACGCGTGTGCAACACGAGCAGGGCAGCCAGGCGAGCTCCTGCTCGAAGTAGAGGGCGATGGTGGCGGCGGGAAGGTCAACGGCGGGGCTGGCGAGGTGAAGGCAGCGGAAGGTCCGACGGGGACGGACGGATCCGGGTGGCGGCTCGCCGGATCCGGGCACGGCGATGGAGGACGGAGCGCCGAGCTCGAGCGGTGGCACGGAGTACGACCAGCGGCAGAGTTCGGCGAATGGTGGCGGAGTTGGAGAGGTCCGACTGGTCCAAGGCACGGTGGCGCTGGCTCCGGTGGGGCACTGAGGGAGGCGGCAGAGGAGTGCTCGGGCGCCAGGCGACGGGGCGGCTCGATCTGCAGGAGGCGCTCTTGCGGGAGCGGCGGCAGACGGATCCGTGCCCGGGCGGGCCTCGGATGGGCTGCGACAGGCACGCGCGGTGGGGAGGCTGGAGGGGCGCGCGGCACAGGATTGGCTGCGGGCGCGGCTGTGGTAAATGGGGTGATGCCAAGTGGCAGATCTAGGCTGGGGCTCGCCGAAAAAGAGGAAGATGGACAAGTGGCGGCGGCTGGAGCTAGGGGAAGGAGCTAGGGTAGGTTTAGGGGCTAGGTGTGCCCAAAAATGGACTAAGGGGGTGTTTATATAGGGTAGGGGGCCTACGGTTAGGGGATTTCATCCGCTTTGGGACCGTTCGATCGCCATCGGACGGTTCGGAGAAGAGGGGTATGTATGTGGGCTTAGGCTGGTCTAGTGGGCTATGGAGAGAGGTCTCGGGCTGATAGGATAGAAGAAAAGAGGCCCGGCGGGGTTTTCGGAGACCGAAAACGTCCGACGTAGGTACCGGCAACGGTACCGCTCAATGTTTAATGGTTGGGCTATCAAACGAGCTCCGAATGCGACGAAATTTGGCAGGAGGTCTTTCTACACTATAATAAGACCGCACGCCAAGTTTCAAACCATTCTGAGAACATTTTTTGGCCACTTATAAAATTAATATTTCGGAGGTGCCGCGGGCGCGTGCGAGTGTGTCTGGACTCAGAAGGGACAACGAAGAGGACTGGGAGACCTGGACGCATGCAAGTTTTGAAAACATGCTGATGAAATGCACATGATGACATGTCAAAGTGCAACACGCAAGCAGATGACATGGCAACGACAACGAATAAGAGGAAGACACCTGGCGCATCGGTCTCGGGGCGTCACACGGAGCCCTAGATTGGTTTCGCCCAGGTTCCGCCTCGAGACGGCGGTGCTTCATCCCGAAAGCTTCCTCCTTATTTTTGCAGGTAAAAAGCCTTCATATAGCCAAAGATGGGCACTTGGGGCCTGCCAGGCTGGCGACAAGGTAGGGGGGAACGCCAAGGGGGTAGGGCGCGCCCCCCACCCTTGTGGATTCCTGGTGGGTCCCCTCAGGTGCTTTCTTCGCCCAATATTTTTTATGTATTCCAAAACAATTCTCCGTGAAGTTTCAGGACTTTTGGAGTTGTGCAGAATAGGTCTCTCAGATTTGCTCCTTTCCGGTCTAGAATTCCAGCTGCCGGCATTCTCCCTCTTTGTGTAAACCTTGTAAAATAAGAGAGAAAAGGCATAAGTATTGTGCCATAATGTGTAATAACAGCCCATAATGCAATAAATATCAATATGAAATCATGATGCAAAATGGATGTATCAACTCCCCCAAGCTTAGACCCCGCTTGTCCTCAAACGAAAGCCGAAATCGAAAAATATGTCCATATGTTAAGAGATAGAGGTGTCGATAAAATAAAATACGCACATGAGGGCATCATGATCGTCTTTAGAACATCAACATATATTGTCATATAATTTCTTATGCCTAACAATTCGTTCACAAGGTAAAGTATGAATCAGAAACTTCATTGAAAACTAACAAACTATGATCTCAGTCATTGAAGCAATTGCAATTTATCATAACATCGGAAAGAGTGAATGTAAGAGCTTTTCAGCAAGTCCACATACTCAACTATCATTTAATCTTTGACAATTGCTAACACTCACGCGATACTTATGAGTTCAAAGCTTCAGTCGGACACAGAGAAAGATAGGGGCTTATAGTTTTGCCTCCCAACATTTTACCTCAAGGGTAATGTTAACAATAATACTCTATGATAACCTATATCCGAGTGGGTATATATATCTGGATCTTTCTCCAACACACAATGCTTGCCAAAAGTAAAAAAGTGCAAAAAGGAACGGTGAAGATCACCATGACTCTTATATAAGGGTATGAGATAAAAGTATAAGATAGGCCCTTCGCAGAGGGAAGCAGAGGTTGTCATGCGCTTTTATGGTTGGATGCACAAAATCTTAGCACAAAAGAACATCAATTTATATTGCCACTTGTGATAAGGACCTTTATTATGAAGTTTGTCGCTTTTTATTTCTTCCATATCAAAAGTTCACATAAACTTTAAGTTTTTCGCACTAATAGATCATACATATTTAGAGAGAAATTTTTATTGCTTGCATCGATGATAACTTACTTGAAGGATCTTGCTCAATCCATAGGTAGGTATGGTGGACTCTCATGGCAAAACTGGCTTAAGGGATGTTTGGAAGCACAAGTAGTCTCTCTACTTGGTGCAAAGGATTTTGGCTAGCATTTGAGGGAAAGGAAAGATCAACATGTTGGAGGACCAATAACAATATAACTTCTATTCGGATATAAGAGAGCATAAGCCATTATGTTGTCTTCCTTGTCCAACATCAACCTTTTAGCATGTCATATTTTAATGAGTGCTCACAATTACAAGAGATGTCCAAGATAGTATATCTATATGTGAAACCTCTCTTTCTTTATTACTTCCTATTAATTGCAACAATGACAAAAACTGTGTTTGTCAACTCTCAACAAATTTTATTCATCATACTCTCTATATGTGAAGTCATCACTCTCCATAAAATCATTATATGATCTTTTATTTCTTTTTATTCTTTCACAAATTTTTATTCCCTCAAGATCAAAGCAAAAAGCAAAGCCCTCGACTCAAAACTACTCTTTATTATATAGCTCAAGGACTCCATTACATAGATAGAGATCAAAACAAAACTCAAAGCTAGATCATAATAAAACTTTATTCTAATAGATCAAGATATAGCCAAAAGGACCGAACGAAGAAAAATGATAAAGGTAAAGGTGTGATGGTGATACGATACGGGGGCACCTCCCCTAAGCTTGGCGGTAGCCAAGGGGAGTGCCCATACCCATGTATTTATGTTTCTTTCTTCGGAGGTGGTGATGATAAAGTTGTGGATATTGTAGGCTTTTCAAACATCTTCCAGGGCGTAGGCTCACCATCATAGAAGGATGAATGAGTCTCCGGAATCCTCAAATCTGCAGCTAAACTCATCCTCTTAAATCTGTATTCGTACTCACAGTTTTGGTTTTGCAGGTCATAGATTTGGGCTTGGAGATGCTCGATTTTCTCGTGAAGCTTGAAGATGGCCTCCCCAATGTTCTTGGCATCTAGCTTATGATTATTGGTAAATTCCGCGATCATCAAGTGATTGGCGTTGAGTCCATGTTCCACCATCCCTTGACACTTGAAAACTTGCTGCTCCACTCCTTTGAGTCTTGTCTCCATGCTTCCGGTCTTCTTTGGCCTTTCAACATCGTGGATGTGCAGCACCCCCTCACGCATCTCAATGGTTTGAGGGTGTTGCAGCACCTCCGCAAGGTAGGGGTTGATGACCTTCTCGAAAAACTTGTCCTTGGGGGTGCTTGGAGACGTCATGGTGATCTAGATCTGTAAGAAAAACAACTTGAAACAAGAACGGAGGATTTTGTCGTGGTACAGTGGTCAAAACCTTTGGGAGATTATATAATGAATTTTTACCGACCAAGAGAAGTATCGTGCAAGAAAACAGAATCCAGAGGGCACACGAGGTGGTAGCAAGGTAGGGGGCGCCCAGGGGGTAGGGCGTGCCCTCCTGTCTTGTCGTCTCCTCGTGCGCTCTCCAGACTACTTTTAATTTTCCTAATTTCTTAAATATTCCAAAACAGAGAAAAATTGCCATTAGAACACTTTTGGAGTCGGTTTACTTAACGTACCACATACCTATTCTTTTTCGGAGTCTGAAACGTTCTAAAAAGTGTCCCTTATATACTCCTCCGGTGTTATGGTATTAATAATATTAGTCTCAACATTTATGGGAGTACCTGCGATATAATGTTTGATTCTTTGACCGTTTACCACCTTTAGATTTGTGCCTTTGGAGTTGTTGATTTTGATGGCACCGGAATGATAGACCTCCTCGATAATGTAAGGACCTTCCCATTTAGAGAGAAGCTTTCCTACAAAAAATCTTAAAAGAGAGTTGTATAGCAAAACATGATCACCTACATTAAACTAATGCTTTTGTATCCTTTTGTCATGCGATCTTTTAACATTTTCTTTAAACAACTTGGCATTCTCATATGCTTGGGTTCTCCATTCATCAAGCAAGCTTATGTCAAATAACCTCTTGTCATCGGCAAGTTTGAAATCATAGTTGAGCTCTTTGATAGCCCAATAAGCTTTATGCTATAATTCAAGAGGTAAGTGAGATGCTTTCCCATAAATCATTTTGTATGGAGACATACCCATCGGGTTTTTATAACCAGTTCTATAGGCCCATAATACATCATCAAATTTCTTAGACCAGTTCTTTCTAGATCTATTAACAGTCTTTTGCAAAATCAATTTAATCTCTCTATCGCTCAATTCTACTTGACCACTAGACTGAGGATGATAAGGAGATGCAATTCTATGGTTGACATCATATTTAGCGAGCATTTTATGAAAAGCACCATGAATAAAATGTTATACCATCAGTCATCAAATATCTAGGGACTCCAAATCTTAGAGAAATAACTTCTTTAAGCATTTTAATAGAAGTGTTATGATCAACACTACTAGTTGGAATAGCTTCTACCCACTTAGTAACGTAAGCAACACCAACCAAAATATGTGTATACCCATTATAGGAAGGAAAAGGTCCCATATAATTAAGCCCCGAACATCAAATGGTTCAATAACAAGTGAATAATTCATAGGCATTTCCTAACGTCTACTAATATTGCCAATTCTCTGGCATTCATCACAAGATAAGACAAACTTACGATCATCCTTGAAGAGAGTAGGCCAATAAAAACCAGATTGTAATACCTTGTGTGCAGTTCTATCTCCAGCATGGTGTCCTCCGTAGGCCTCAGAGTGACACTTGCGTAGGATCTGTTCCTATTCATGCTCAGGTACACAACTTCTAATAAAAGCATCTACTCTTTCTTTATGAAGATGTGGGTCATCCCAAAAGTAATGTCTTAAATCATAGAAAACCTTTTTCTTTTGCTGGTATGTGAAACTAGGTGGTATAAATTTAGCAACAATGTAATTAGTGATGACCCACAAGTGTAGGGGATCTATCATAGTCCTTTCGATAAGAGTGTCGAATCCAACGAGGAGCAAAAGGAAATGATAGGCAGTTTTCAGCAAGGTATTTTCTGCAAGCACTGAAATTATCGGTAACAGATAGTTTTGTGGTAAGGTAATTGGTAACAAGTGATAAATAGTAAAAGTAAATAAGGTGTAGCAAGATGGACCAATCCTTTTTGAAGCAAAGAACAAGCCTGGACAAACTCTTATATGAAGGAAAGCGCTCCCGAGGACACATGGGAATTATTGTCAAGCTAGTTTTCATCACGTTCATATGATTCGCGTTCGTTACTTTGATAACTTGGTATGTGGGTGGACCGGTGCTTGGGTTCTGCCCTTACTTGGATAAGCATGAAACTTATGATTAACCTCTATTGCAAGCATCCACAACTACAAAAGAAGTATTAAGGTAAACCTAACCATAGCATGAAACATATGGATCCAAATCAGCCCCTTACGAAGCAACGCATAAACTAGGGTTTAAGCTTCTATCACTCTAGCAACCCATCATGTACTTATTACTTCCCAATGCCTTCCTATAGGCCCAAACAATGGCGAAGTGTCATGCTGTCGACATTCACATGACACCACTAGAGGAAAGACACCATACATCTCATCAACATATCGAACGAATACCAAATTCACATGACTACTTATAGCAAGACTTCTCCCATGTCCTCATGAACAAACGCAACTAATCACAAAGCATATTCAAGTTCATAATCAGAGGAGTATTAATGTGCATAATAGATCTGAACATATGATCTTCCACCAAGTAAACCAACTAGCATCAACTACAAGGAGTAATCAACACTACTAGCAACCTACAGGTACCAATCTGAGGTTTTGGTACAAAGATTGGATACAAGAGATGAACTAGGGTTTGAGAGGAGATGGTGCTGGTGAAGTTGTTGATGAAGATAACCCGCCCCAAGATGGGAGAGTTGTTGGTGATGACGGCGGTGACGATTTTCCCTCCCGGAGGGAAGTATCCCCAGCAGAACAGCTCCCCGGAGCCCTAGAATGGTTCCGCCAAGGTTCCGCCTCGAGATGGCGGCATTTTGTCCTGAAAGCCTCCTCCTATTCTTTTCCAGGTTAAAACACCTCATATAGGAGAAGATGGGCATCGGGGAGTCAACAGGTGGCCCACGAGGCAGGGGGCGCACCCAGGGGGGGCGCCCCCACCCTCATGGACAGGTGGTGGCCCTCCTGACGTATCTCTTTTGCCATATATTTTTTATATTTTCTGAAATGGTGTTTTGTGGAGTTTCGGGGCTTATTGAGTTGTGCAGAATAGGTCTCCAATGTTTGCTCCTTTTCCAGCACATAATTCCAGCTGCCGACATACTCCCTCTTCATGTAAACCTTGTAAAATAAGAGAGAAAAGGCATAAGTATTGTGACATAATGTGTAATAACAGCCAATAATGCAATAAATATTAACATAAAAGCATGATGCAGAATGGACGTATCAACTCCCCCAAGCTTAGACCTCGCTTGTCCTCAAGCGAAAGTGGATATCGAAAAATATGTCCACATGTTTAGAGATAGAGGTGTCGATAAAATAAAATACAAACATGAGGGCATCATGATCAAGCTTATAACATCAACACATATATGTATATTGTCATATGACTCTTATGCTAAAGTAACAATCTATTCACAATGTCAAGTATGAATCAGAAACTTCATTGAAAACTAACAAACTATGATCTTGGACATTGGAGAAATTACAATTTATTGTAGCATCAGAAAGAGTCAAAATAAGGGCTTTTCAGCAAGTCCACATACTCAACTATCATTTAGTCTTTCAAAATTGCTCACACTCACGAAATACTTATGGGTATGGAGTTTTAATCGGACACAGAGAAAGATAGGGGCTTATGGTATTGCCTCCCAACCTTTTACCTAAAGGGTAATGTCAACAGTAATAGATCATGATAGCTTACATCCAATTGGGTATTTATGTCAGGATCTTTCCAACACAATGTGCTTGCCAAAGGATAAGTGTAAAAAGGAAAGGTGAAAATCACCTTGACTCTTATAAGGTAAGAATAATAGATAGACCCTTCGCAGAGGGAAGCAGAGGTAGTCATGTGCTTTTATGGTTCGATGTACAAAATCTTAGTGCAAAAGAACGTCACTTTATATTGTCACTTGTGATAGGGACCTTTATTATGCAATCCGTCGCTTTTATTACTTCCATATCACAAGATCGTATAAAGCTTATATTCTCCACACTAATAGATCATACATATTTTAGAGAGTTGCAACAATGACAACTTACTTGAAGGATCTTACTCAATCCATAGGTAGGTATGGTGGACTCTCATGGCAAAACTGGGTTTGAGGATATATGGAAGCACAAGTAGTATCTCTACTTGGTGCAAGGAGTTTTGGCTAGCATGAGGGGGAAAGGCAAGCTCAACATGTTGGATGATCCATGCCAATATACTTTATTTCGGATATAAGAAGATATAACCCATTATGTTGTCTTCCTTGTCCAACATCAACTCTTTAGCATGTCATATTTTAATGAGTGCTCACAATCATAAAAGATGTCCAAGATAGTATATTTGTATGTGAAAACCTCTCTTTCTTTATTACTTCCTATTAATTGCAACGATGACCAAAGCTAGGTTTGTCAACTCTCAACAACTTTTATTCATCATACCCTTTATATGTGAAGTCATTACCTTTCATAAGATCAATATGATCTCTTTGATACTTTTTATATTTTCTGTTATTCTCTCATGACCAAAGCGAGAGAATCAAGCCCTTGACTCAACACTAATCTTTATTATATATAGCTCACGGACTTGATTACAAAGGGAAAGATCAAAAAGCAAAAGCTCACAACTAGATCATACTAAACTTTATTCTACTAGACCAAGATATTACCAAAAGGATCGAACTAAGAAAAGAGGTAAAGATAAGAGTGTGATGGTGATACGATACTGGGGCACCTCCCCCAAGCTTGGCAGTTGCCCAGGGGAGTGCCCATACCCATGTGATTATGTCTCCTTCTTCGAAGTTGGTGACGATGGAGTTGGAAGCAGTGATGACGGATCATCATACATCGAGCGTAGGAGATCCTCCAACTTGCGGATTATACCCTTGAGTGCGGCGATATGCTCCATCAGCAAAATATTTTCACTTGTGAGATACTTGTTTTGTATTTGAGCTAACTAAATCATCTTGAAAGCTTCAATCTTAGTTGAAGTAAAAATGTTTGGAAGGGGTTGAAGGATGTCTTCTTCTTCTGCTGCCGGAGCCTGTTCTTCCATAGCCTTCTTGATCCTATTCTCCTTGTTGATATCCCTGGGTTCTTCCCTCTTCAGCTCTATCTTCATTAGCCAAGCATCGTTGCCCTCATTGTTGGAGGAGGAAGACTACATGATGTCTGGCCTTGTCAACTCTGGCAGAAAATAGCTCGACACAAAAACAGAGGATTTTTGCATGGTACAATGGTAAAAACCTTCGGGAGAATATCTAATGAATTTTTACTATAACATCCCAAATTTTCAATTTGGAATGTTTTACAATTATTAGCTAAGCATCTATGCATTTTTTTATTTGAGTGTCATTTGGAAATTTCAGAGGCATTTGAATTTTATGTGACTTTGAATTCTACTTGGTAATTGAAATTTATTTCAAAAATTCTTTACAAATACTTGTTCAAAAGTATGAGAGGAGCTAACATGACACTCCAAAAAGCCAAAAGAAAACAATGCCAAAAGTTGTGAATTCAAATTTGAGTTTCATTTGGATTTTTTAGAAAAATGTTTTTTATAAAGTTTTTATTTAGCCTCTGAAAAATAGTTCATCTTGTGGGATTTCTTTTTCTGATTTTTTATATATATATATGTATATATGTCCTATACAAAAATATTTTTATTTCTCTTTATATTTTTTATGTCTCGCTATCTAATTAAAAAAAAAGAGCCGCCAGGCCAGGCCAACTAGCCCAGCCCAGCAGCGAGGCTGAAGCACAAGCAACGAAGGCAGCAGCGAGGCGAGCGCTCGCGTCCAACCCTAGCGCTAGCTAGCGCCGCCGCACCTCTCGTAACCCTCTCTCTCCCTCGTTGACTCTCTCTCTCTTCTCTGGCGCCTGGGCCCCACCCCATCTCATCTTCTTCCGACGAACGGACGAACAGAGAAAACGTACGCGTACACCCGAAGCCCCTTCGTTTCCAATTCCTGGAAATCAATTCTCCAGCCCGTTTCACTTCCAAGGAAGATGTCCTATAAATAGCCATGACTCTCCTCGTCCGATTCAGAGAAAAATCCCTCGCCAAGTCCACCCCTACAACACGTACTCGACGTTCCAATCTCGCAGCAGAAGCTCCACTTCATCGCTGGATGACGACGCCGGTGAGCGGTCCCGAGCCCTATCCTCTTGGGTTCCGACTTCTCTCGATCCCTCGATTACGTTTGACATGGTTTTGTGATCCCTCTCCATCTACAGCCGTTGCACCAACATCGTTGTCTTCACCGGAGCACCCGGAGCACCAAGCTTTGCCACTTCGTTCCGTCGCCGTTCGTCGTCTCCAATCAACACCGACTCCACCACCGGACGAGCAACTCTCTGCCACAACTCCAAGACATCTCCGCCTTCGCCCACGATCGCCGGAGCCGCCGCCTCGCCGGAGCCCGAGTGCCTCCCCCATGCTTTTTCTTCTCTGTAAGTTGAACGTACATCATGTTCGTTCAGTTAAAAAAACGTTTTGTTTTTTTATCATTTTTTTTCTGGTTTAGTTCGAACCGGACGCCCAGTTTTTTTTAATTAACCATGTTAGCGAAACCTTTAGTTAGCGAACGTTCTCTCCCAAAATAGCAGCAGAAAATACCCCAGCCAATCAGAGAGCGCCACATGGCATCTGGTTGAATTCCTTTTCTTCTCTTTTTCCAGTAATTTTTCAATCTCAGATTCTATACCAAATCTTGTTTCTAGTATATCTTTTAGTCTATAGATCCGATTTAGTTGATTCTTTTTCCTACGGGTTTGTAGAAATATCCTCTATCTAGAGAACCAAACGAAATATATTTTTGAAAACTTTAAAATTTGAATTCAAGCAGATCTGAATTCAAACTTCGTTAGGCCATAACTTGAGTTTCGTAACTCCGTTTTGGGTGATTCTTTTTTGCAAATCGAAGCTTGTGACATGTACTTTCTGTTAAAACCAAAATCATTTATTTTTTTTGTTGTAAAAATTATGCTCTGTACAGAAACTTTATTTGGGTGTTTTTGGAGTTTTTCGAAGTCTTTTATTCGGTTTTTTTATTCTTTGCTTGTATGCTTATGTATGTTATTGCTTGCTTACGCTAGATCATCCGGAGTGCGAAGCTTGCTACTACGAATCTTTAGAGTTCAACGAACGTCAGCAAGGCAAGTTCACACTTTGATCATAATTTTCAATACCCAGTTTTTACTATGCATTAGTTTCACCCTCAAAGATTGCATGAGTAGGATTGGGAACATGTGGTTATGCTTTGTAGTTTATGTGGTAGGAACCTTTGACCTTTGATCACCCCGGGTATATTCGTTATGTCATATATTGCTTAGCCATGCTCGTAGACGGGGATTGGTATGTGTGATACATGCAAGTTGCGAGAGATAATAATTTTGGGACAACATAAGGTGGCAACTTTAATACACATCTGGGTGGATTGTTTGGGGCACCTGGAGAAACCAGTGCTTGCCCAAAGGGAATCCCGGAGTACCCGTGTGATTACCCTAGGTCTGCCACCCAGACTCAAAGGGATCATAAGATATTTCATGCCTAGAAACTTCCGTGTGCAGCCACAAGCCATTATGGGCTCTGGCATAGTTGAGTAAGTTGTGTGACCTCTTTCCGTGGTAGACTAGCTGATGTAGGGGAAAGTAGGTGTACCGGTCTACCCAGGGTTTGGAGGAAATACTTCAGAAAGACTATGTCTCGATCTTCCGATCATGGAGGTGGTCGAGTCTTGTGGGGAAAAGTGGGCAAACCTCTGCAGAGTGTACAAACTAATCATGATTAGCCGTGTCCCCGGTTATGGACAACTTGAGTATCTGGAAGTGAATTATTGGTTGATCTCATCACTCCATTTAATGAAATTATTGGGTTATTAATAACTTGGGAATTTTTGGATTGAGTTGGAGGAACCTTCTCTATAATGGCATTTTTAACTTAGTAGTAAATAAAAATGTATTCCTTTGTTGTAGGGTAAAATTGGCTTTATGCAAAACTTAAACTTAGAGCCTCCACCAGCTAAATTTGCATATAGAGATAGTATTTTTCATTATTATTATTCTATGGTGTGACATTGCCAGCATATTCCATGTGCTGACCTACACGGCTGCAACGTCTCATGTTGCAGAGTTTTCCGAGTAAAGGTGCGATAGGTCGTTGTTCTGCACTCAGTTTGCCGTGGAGTTGATGGACTCATTTTACTTTTGATGCTTCCGCAGTTATTTTATCCAGATGGCCTTTGGCCATATTATTGTAATAAACACTCTTTTGAGAACCTCGATGTAATAAAGTGTGTGATTGAACTCTGTTATAATTCATCGAGTACTGTGTGTGTCAGCATACTGATCCAGGGATGACACTTAAGCACAGGGACTTCGATCCATTTGGGTCGGGTCGCTACATTTACCGACCATAAGAAGTGACGTGCAAGAAATCGGAGTCCGGGAGGCACACGTGGTGCCCACGAGGTAGGGGGGCGCGCCCTCCACCCTCGTGGACGCCTCGTGTCCTTTCCGGCTGCCTCTTATTTTTCTATTCTTCTAAATATTCCAAAACGGTGCAAAATTGCCATTAGAACTGCTTTGGAGTCGGTTTACTTACCGTACCACATACCTCTTCCTTTTCGGAGTCTTAATCATTCTAGAAAGTATCCCTTATGTATTCCTCCGGGGTTACCATTTCAATAACATTGGTTTCAACATTTATAGGATTACCTGAGATATAATGTTTGATTCTTTGACCGTTCACCACCTTCAGATTTGTGCCTTCGAAGTTGTTGATTTTAATCGCACCGGAACGATAGACCTCCTCGATAACGTAAGGACCTTCCCATTTAGAGAGAAGTTTTCCTGCAAAAAATCTTAAGCGAGAGTTGTATAGCAAGACATAATCACCTTCGTTAAACTCACGCTTTTGTATCCTTTTGTCATGCCATCTTTTAACCTTTTCTTTAAACAGCTTGGTATTCTCATAGGCTTGGGTTCTCCATTCATCTAGTGAGTTAATGTCAAATAACCTCTTCTCACTGGCAAGTTTGAAATTGTAATTGAGCTCCTTAATATCCCAATATGCCTTATGACATAGCTCAAGAGGTAAGTGACATACTTTTCCATAAACCATTTTATATGGAGACAAACCCATATGATTTTTGTATGCAGTTCTATGGGCCAATAATGCATCATCAAGTTTCTTGGACCAATTCTCTCTAGACCTATTAACATTCTTTTGCAAAATTAATTTTAGCTCTCTGTTACTTAGTTCTACTTGACCACTAGACTGTGGGTGGTAAGGGGACGCAATCCTATGATTAACATCATATTTAGGAAGCATCTTACGGAAAGAACCATGAATAAAGTGTGAACCACCATCAGTCATTAAGTATCTAGCGAATCCAAACCTCGGAAAAATAACTTCTTTAAGCATCTTAATAGAGGTGTTGTGATCAACACTACTAGTCGGAATAGCTTCTACCCACTTAGTAACGTAATCAACAGCAACTAAAATATGTGTGTACCCATTAGAGAAAGGAAACAGTCACATATAAGAAAAGCCCCAGACATCAAATGGTTCAATAACAAGCGAATAATTCATAGGCATTTCTTGACGTCTACTAATATAAAATAGAATTAAAGCTACTAAGCAGGAGGCCCCGTCGTTCGCCCGTAGTTGTTAGCGAAGGGTTATCGCTGGATGACACATATTCACGATTTTTGTCTGGTTTTCTCCACGTTTGCTCCTTCTTTTACCGTGGTGGACCAGACCGGCTGGTTCCCCTACTGTTCCTCTTATGCGGCGGGCCGCTGCCAGTGCCCGCTTCCACGTCTTGCCACGTCCCATTGGGCTGGCTTTGTTCCCCTTTTATTTCTCGAACACTCCAGGGGCCGCTTCGATTTCCTCTCGGTTCGGTCGCCTCCATGGCTGACCCATAGGTCCATCCCTGGCAGCCCCGCACCCATGCCGCCGCTTACTCTCCTTCTGTCGCCTCCCGACCCTGCCCCTCCTCCATCTTGGTATGGCCACCGGGGCCGCGGCCACAAACCCTATGCCTGGTTCTTGTGGCCAATCGAGCTCGACAGAAACAATAATGGCGGCACATCAGCGGCAATCGAGCGCGACAACACGACGTCCGCTGATTCATTATCTCCTAGCTGAAGCCTTGCCCTCTTCGCCATGACCTCCATCCTCACTCCCGCGGCGTTGCCTGGCTGGTGGCTGCAGCTGCTCTTTGACTCTTCCCGCGTGCAGATCACCATCGATTTCTGATGGTAAGGTCCACGACCCCATGGGGATTTCCAATGACCTCCTCACAGTTCAAGGTAGATTATGAAGAACTATGGATAACCATGTCAGAACTATGAATAACCATGTCAAGTTGTATTGTTCTCCAACTATGATTCAGCTATTGTATAATTGTCTCAACATTTGCGCAGGCTGTGTAAGGCACTGCTTTGTGCATAATAGTATGGTTAGTGATGACTGCTACTTCTGTAGGCAGATGATTGCTCACCTTGGACTGAAGTAATATAGCTGCTTAGAGTTGGTTTTCCATGATCCTTCTCATTTATCAAAATCTTGCAAGTATTTCTCTGCCTTTACTTTCACATGGTCTACCTTTTCTTTAGAAGTACATATTCCGAGTGGCCAAATTAAAGCATCCAAACAAAGTTTGACAACCAACTAATTTGATTGTGGGATGGCTGAGATCCTTTAGCTTTTTTTGCCTTACTTATTTGGTAAGCAGATATGGTATTTTACCTTTGCCAGACCATTATTGATTAGTGATGTTATAATTTTGTGGACTATACAATATTTAATTAAACGGACGCAAGATCTTGCCATGAGTCTTCTTATTTTCAGCGGCAGGAGCTTGCTGGTGGTCGAACCAAGCAGCCGACCCGTCCGATTGTCAACTCGCCGTTGGTGTCCCCAAGCAACCATAAGATACATCAATTGGTTTCTTGCTGGTTTGGAAAACATTGATGCGAAACTATTATAATGTGGTGATTCCGAGTTCTTGGGATATACTGTATTTAGGCTTCTTCCTTTAAGGTAATGGCAGGGCATCTTTTGTAGCCCAGCTTACAGATTTCCTTAGGCTATATATATGCATATGTGCATGCTTTATAATATTTTTGTAGAATGATTTGGTCTAGATAGAAGAAGAAAAAAAGATCTCTTCAATTAGTGCCAAGTTCGTATTATTTTTGATAAAAGTTGTGCCCGTGTATCTCTTTTCTGAAATGTGCCCCTTATCTTCGGTTCTACTAAGAGATGCATTGCTCTCTCCTGCAATTTGTGTGTTTTCCTTCCTTTATTTTTGTTTAGTTGGTCCAAGATCTTCCTATTCTTCCCTATATATATAAAGACTAACTTTTATGCGGTAGCTCGCCAATACATCATCATTCTGGTCCCTAATCCAGTTTTAAGACATGTGCTTTTTTTCTTCCAAGCAGCATATCTACTAAACTGCAGCCTCAACTAGGTTTGTTTCTAATAATAATCTCTCCGTCCCATAATGTAAGACATTATATGTGAGTATATTGGATGTAATAACATCTATATTATGAAATGAAAGAGTATACCCAGCAAACTCATAAATGCTATTTCACCCTTGTAATTTAATTTTCTTTGTAAAACTATTTCCAAAAATGATGTGTTGACTTAGAATATACCATGTTGTTAGTTATTTATCAGTGAGTTACGACCCATGTATGATTCTATGATATACAAGAAATCTGGATGCTAATTAAATTTCATGCATAGTGTTTACGTCCGGATAATTTAGTGACATTTAACGCCAACATTTATTTTTGATAGCTTCTTATGATGCATGTTATCTCATGGTACCCTCTATTAATATCAGGGACATGCACAAGTCGACCTCCTTTATATTTCTGCAGGTTGCAGAGAACCACAATGCTAAATTACCCTCTTATAAGCTTATTATGCTCAGAGATCGGAATTTGTGGGAGCAATGTATACACTTGAGCAAAGTTTTTGTATTCGTTTTCGCCATTGTGAGTGTCTAAATACATTTAGTGAGATCAATGCTTTTACTAAATAGTTATCCTTCTCATCCATTTAGCTAGAAATCATAGCTATATCCACTTTGGTTTTTGTTGTGTTTCAATTGTTTGGCTCCTTTGACCATTGAGTGCCTTTGACACTATTTAGTTTTTAAATTCCAAACATGCAAATTGATTATGCCGTTGGGTACTTCTCTTGGTTTGAGATGTATTAAGTTCACAACATCTTTGGTAATCCATTTTCAGCAGAGATGCCACTTCCTTGAAGGTTTGTACCAACACACCAAAAGAGCCGAGCTATTTCTGACAATGGCTCGGGACTTAAGATGATAGTAAAAATGAGCATTGTTTGCTTGCCACATTTTGCGAGAGTAATTTCCCCTGCTGACCACTTATACTTGGAATTGGTGGATTGTCTCCAAAATACACTGTTTCCATCAACTTCAGCATTCACATCAACTAAACATCCCATCAACTTCTTTTCCCCCTTTTATGGCAATGCCAAAATACAATGTTTCCTGTTTCCAACCAGGCTAATAGGCCGTTCTCATGGGCTCTTTCATGGGTGCAGCGTGCCGCCGCGCCTTCCCCCTGCTAGTATTACCAATTCTTTGTCATTCATCACAAGATAAGACAAACTTACGGGCATCCTTGAAGAGAGTAGGCCAATAAAAACCAGATTGCAGTACCTTATGTGCAGTTCTATCTCCAGCGTGGTGTCCTCCATAAGCTTCAGAGTGACACTTGCGTAGGATCTGTTTCCGTTCATGCTCAGGTACACAACGTCTAATAATACCATCTACTCCTTCTTTATAAAGGTGTGGGTCATCCCAGAAGTAATGTCTTAAATCATAGAAGAACTTTTTCTTTTGTTGGTATGTGAAACTAGGTGGTATAAACTTAGCAACAATGTAATTAGCATAATTAGCATACCATGGAGCAGTAAGAGAAGCATTTATGACAGCTAATTGTTCGTCAGGAAAGCTATCATCAATAGGTAGTGGGCCATCAAGAATATTCTCTAGCCTAGAAAAGTGGTCTGCAACGGGGTTCTCAGCTCCCTTTCTATCAGTAATATGCAAATCAAATTCTTGTAGCAGGCGAACCCATCTAATAAGTCTAGGTTTAGCATCTTTCTTTTCCATAAGGTATTTGATAGCAGCATGATCAGTGTGAATAGTTACTTTAGAATCAACGATATAAGGTCTAAACTTATCACAAGCAACTACGACTACTAAAGATTCTTTCTCAGTAGTAGCATAATTTCTCTGGGCACTGTCTAGAGTTTTACTAGCATATTAAATAACATTCAATTTCTTATCAACTCTTTGTCCTAGAACAGCACCTACAACATAATCACTAGCATTGCACATAATCTCAAAGGGTAAATTCCAGTTAGGAGGCTGGATAATAGGTGCAGATATCAATGCTTTCTTAAGTATTTCAAATGCTTCTACACAATTATCATCAAAGACAAAAGGAACATCTTTTTGTAAGAGATTAGTCAGAGGCCTAGAGATTTTGAAGAAGTCCTTAATGAACCTCCTACAAAACCCGGCATGACCAAGGAAGCTTCTTGTACCTTTGATGTCCTTGGGACACGACATCTTTTCAATAGCATCAACTTTAGCTTTATCAACTTCAATACCTCTTTCAGAAATTTTATGTCCCAAGACAATGCCTTCATTAACCATAAAGTGGCACTTTTCCCAATTCAAGACAAGATTAGTTTCTTCACATCTCTGCAAAACTCGATCAAGGATGCTCAAGCAATCATCAAAAGAAGTTCCGTAAATGGAAAAGTCATCCATGAAAACCTCAACAATCTTTTCACAAAAATCAGAGAATATAGCCGTCATGCATCTTTGAAAGGTAGCAGGTGCATTACATAAACCAAAAGGCATACGCCTATAAGCAAAGGTACCGAAGGGACAAGTAAAAGTGGTCTTTTCTTGATCCCCTTTTGACACAGGTATTTGAGAGAAACCAAAATAGCCGTCTAGAAAGCAAAAAATGAGTATGTTTGGATAACCTTTCTAGCATTTGATCAATAAATGGCAAGGGGTATTGATCCTTCTTAGTAGCTTTATTTAACTTACGGAAATCAATTACCATCATATAACCTGTAACTATTCTTTGTGGGATCAATTCATCTTTATCATTAGGAACGACAGTCATACCTCCCTTCTTAGGAACACAATGCACATGACTTACCCATTGGCTATCAGCAACTAGATAAATTATACCTGCCTCTAGAAGCTTTAGTATTTCCTTCCTTACCAATTCTTTCATCTTAGGATTTAACCGTCGTTGATGATCGATAATCGGTTTCGTGTCCTCTTCCAACTTTATCTTGTGTTGGCATAGAGTGGGACAAATGCCCTTAAGATCATCCAGGGTATATCCGGTAGTAGCACGATGCTTCTTCAGAGTTTTCAATAATTTTTCTTCTTCCTCCTCTAAAAGGTTAGCACTAATAATAACAGGATATATCTTCTTTTTATCGAGATAACCATACTTAAGAGTATCAGGTAAAGGTTTAAGTTCAAACACGGGATCACTCTTGGGTGGAGGAGGATCCCCTAGAATTTCAACATGCAAGTTGTTTTTCAATAATGGTCCATGTTTAAAGAATATTTCATCTATTTCCCTTCTCTCATTCATATACATATCATTTTCATGGTCTAGCAGATATTGTTCTAAAGGATCGTTAGGAGGCACAACAATAGAAGCAAGACCAATAATTTCATCCTTACTAAGCAATTCTTTATCGTGGGGTTGTCTACGAAATTTCGCAAAGTAAAAGTTGTGAGACATATCCCCTAATCCAACAGTAAAAATATCCTTTTTGCAGTCTATCTTAGCATTAATAGTGTTCAAGAAGGGTCTACCAAATATAATGGGGCAGAAATCATCTTGTGGGGAACCAAGAACAATAAAATCAGTAGGGTATTTAACCTTCCCACACAGGACTTCAACATCTCTAACAATCCCAACTCGTGAAATAGTGTCTCTATTAGCAAGCTTAATAGTAACATCAATACCTTCTAGCTCAACCGGTGAAATATCGTGCATAATTTCTTCATATAAGGAATGAGTTATTGCACTAGCACTAGCACCCATGTCACATAAGCCATGATAGCAATGGTCTCCTATTTTAATAGAAATAACAGGCATGCCTACAACAGGTCTATGTTTATTCCTAGTGTCGGGTTTGGCGATTCTAGCAGCTTCCTCTTGGAGGTAAATAACATGCCCATCTAAATTATCGACAAGAGATACTTAACCATAGCAACACTAGGTTCAACTTTAATTTGCTCAAATGATGTAGGTGTTCTAGTATTACTCTTACGAACTACATTTGAAGCTTTAGCATGATCCTTATCCTAACAGGGAAAGGTGGTTTCTCAATATAAGCAGTAGGAATAACATGATCAACAATATAAGTGATAGTCTTTTCTTCAACTTTAACAGGTTCAACTACTTTTACTTCAATGGGAGGATGGTATTTAAACCACTTCTCCTTAGGGAGATCAACATGAGTAGCAAATGATTCATAGAAAGAAGCTACTATCTCAGAGTCAAGTCCATATTTAGTGCTAAATTCATGGAAAACATCGGTATCCATAAAATATTTAACATAATCAAACTTAGGGGTCATACCCGACTCCTTACCTTCATCGAGATCCCAATCTTCAGAGTTGAGTTTAATTCTTTCCAATAAATCCCATTTGAATTCAATAGTCTTCATCATAAAATAACCAGTACAAGAAGTGTCGAGCATGGAGTGATTATTGAGAGAAAGACGAGCATAAATTTTTTGAATAATCATTTCTCTTGAGAGCTCATGATTGAGGCATGAATATAACATTGACTTAAGCCTCCCCAAGCTTGAGCGATATTAAGGTAAACTGTAATGCCCCATATGTAACACTTTCCAATAATGGCACTAAAGCTTCCTCATTTGATCCTTGTCATTATCCTTGGGGGTTCTTGTCATTTTATTTTCTTTGCATTGCCATATCATTTATTATTTTTGCATCATTGCATTGCTCATCATCATGGCATACTAGTTTACTTTATTGTTGAGTATGTGTGAGGCCTTGTATGTTGTGTGTGTGGGTTCTAGCTAAGCCTAGCTAAACCCTAGCCCCCTCCTTCCCTCTTCTTCTTCTTCTTATTCTTTCTTTTCTTTTCTGGATTTTCTTTGCTCCATTGTGCAAGCAACCTAGCCAAGTGCATTAATGTTCTTTCTTCCCCTATAGATCTTCCTCCATGCCTACAACCTCTCTGCCAAAAATCACCCTATTTGAAAATGATTTGGTTGGGTTTTAAAATACCAAGAGTTTGAACCATATTCAAACTCCTTTTATTTTTCTGCCTCCAAAAAAGTCCAAGTCAATTTTATTAAATAGGGAATAAATCACTGAGCATGGGGATATTTTCTTTTCCCTTAACTCTTCTCCTTCTATTCTGTGTTTTCTTTTTATTTTCTGCCTGAGGATAAAAGAAAAAGAAAGAAATCAGCTCCAGCAGTGCACCTGGGCCTCCTCCTCCTTCTCTCTTCCCCCAGGCCCATCTCTTCTCTTCTCTCTGTAGTGCAGACCCAACTCCACCCGCAGGCCCAGCCAACAGGCCACAACAGTCGCGCCGTGGCTTTTTCGCGCATGGCCCCACCTATCTGTCTCATAGGCCGCGTCGCCGTCTTCCTCCGTCAGCAAAACAAAGGAACGCGCGCGCTCACCGTCGTGCCGTGAACTCACGGACGTCGAGGCCGTCGCCGCCCCCTTTTTAAACCCGCGCCATGTCCAACCCATCTCTCTAGGGTTCCCTTTTCTCCTTGTCGCCGCCTGGAGAGCCTAGCGCCGTCTCCACCCCCGCGCGCACCCACGTTGCCATCTCAGCGCCAGCCGGCCCCCCTTGTGAGTGCCTTGGGCTAGCAAGCCCTGGGTCACCCTGGCGCTTGCGCATTTCTGTTTCTTTTTTTGTTTTTCTTGTTTAATTAATATCTGTTTAAATATATATTTCTGATGAATATGAGTTATATATGAAAAGTGCTTAGAATTTTATGTAGATTATGAATATGCTACTTGCTGCCATGTTTAAAAACATTTAAAATGTTGTTTGAATTTATTCTTGTTTTATATATGCTAAAACTTGTAAAAAATCATAACTAAATATCTACAACTCCAAATTTAACAAACTTTATATGCATTTGGGGTGGAAAAATGTGTAGAATATTTTGGTGCTGTTGTTTAGCATGTTTGACAACTCTATCACATAAGTTTTTCAGATCTGTCCCAAATGCAAATAAATTAATATGGGGGTTTCTGGATATTGTTGTTATTTCATTCCAGCCCATTTAAATGTGCTAGCATGTTGCTGTTATGTTAGTTGCACCCTTGCCATGTTAACCAACTTCTTTAAACATGTTGGATGCTTGATGGAATAAACTACATAAACTTGTTAGATGTTCTTATTCTTATTTCTTTCATGTGTTGATCTTGTTGTTTTGTTGTGTTGCACTCTTGTGACCCCTAGGCCATGCATCATATCTACTTTTGTCCTTGCTCATCATGTTCATGCATCATGTGCCTGAGCATTGCATAGTGATTGATTTTGTTCCGTTGTTGCATTGTTGTGTTTTGTTAGAGCCCGGTGACGATACGGAGTACGAGGTTTCTACCGAGGTTGAGTGTGAGGAGCAAGGTTACGTTCCCTCCGAGGAATAAACAGGCAAGATGACCTTACCCAGATATCACTATTATCTTTGCCTATGCTAGATGTCTCGCTCTTTAGCTTATTTCCTCGATGCCTATGTCTGTTTGTCAGCCTCCTATTGTTGCCATGAACCTCTCTAACCACCCACCTAGCAAACCATTGTTTGGCTACGTAAGCATCGCTCAGCCCCTCTTATAGCATTGTTAGTTGCAGGTGAAGATGTGAAGATTCTTGCTTCATGATGAAGTTATTGTTGGGATATCACAATATATAATCTGTTAAACTAAATCATCTATATATTTGGCAATGGGTGGTAGGCTAAGCCTTTGCTTGGTGTTTTGTTCCACTCATGCCACCCTAGGAACCGTTTAAACCGGTGTTATGTTCCTTGATTTTTGCGTCCCTAATACGGTTCGGGTTTATGGGCCCCCCTCGATAACCCGCTTAGCGCTAAAGCTTTTCCAGCAAGGCCCAACATTGGTTTTACATTTGCCTAATAACTAAAACTTGCATAGGGCGTTGCAAACCCGAGTTCTTAATTAACAACCCCGTGCCAGTGCTCCACATGAGTGTTGGTCCAAACTGGGCAGCCTGCGGGGCCACCTCGAGGAAACTCAAGGGCTGGTAAAAACCTGTAGCTTGTCCCATCCGGTCGTGGCCTGAGACGAGTTACGCGCGTCTACTATCAGGGTGTCGGCACGCCGGGAGGTCTTGCTGGATTAGTTTTACCTTTGTTGGAATATCTTGAGCACGAGATTCCAAGAATACTCGGGTCTTCCCACCTTGGAGTTGCAACTCCGCAGATCGTGAGCTTGTGATGGGCTAAGTTGGGACACCCCTGCACGGTTTGATCTTTCGAAAGCCGTGCCCGCGGTTATGTGACAGATGGGAATTTGTTAATATCCAGTTGTAGAAAACTTGACACTTTGTTCTTAATACACTACCAGCGTGACCGCGGCGGTCGTTTTCTGAAGGGATTCGGGAAGTGAACACAGTGGGGTTATGTTTGACGTGCTTAGATTCACTTCGTGATCACTTTGACGATCGTTGGCACTTTCTCTTCTCGCTCTAAACACGTAAGCTAGTGCTAGTGCTGCTTCAACCTTGTTTAAGCCTTTACCACCCCTAAGGCTTTGATAGTATTGCTACTCGGGAATGGGATTGCTGAGTCCTCCGTGGCTCACAGATTCTACACAACACCAGATGCAGGTACCGTTGAGAACTACACAGCTGGTGGTTCAGAGTTGTTCTGGGAGTTCGATGAAGAACGTGGGCGATATTACGTGTCTTACCCAAAGGATCAGTAGGGCTCTTACTAGTATGATCGGGACCATGTGTTGCTTTATTTATGGTATCTTTCATTTGGATCTTCGTCCGTAGTCGGACTCTTATGTTATTGGATGATGTATGTTAATGTATTACATTGTGTGACGTGGCGAGTGTAAGCCAACTACTCCTTTACATTTTCATCCCCTCTTTTACATGAGTTGTGCAAAGATAGCATACTTGAGATCATTCTAGTATGAGATTATGCCTTTAAGTCGTGCCTCGACACGTAGGAGGTATAGTCTCATACTGGGCATTACATAAACCTAACCATAACATGAAACATATGGATCCAAATCTGCCCCTTATGAAGCAACTCATAAACTAGGGTTTAAGCTTCTGTCACTCTAGCAACCCATCATCTACTTATTACTTCCCAATGCCTTCCTCTAGGCCCAAAAAATTGAGAAGTGTCATGTAGTCGACGTTCACATGACACCACTAGAGGAAAGACAACATACATCTCATAATAATATCGAACGAATACCACATTCACATGACTACTAATAGCAAGACTTCTCCCATATCCTCGGGAAAAAACGTAACTACTCACAAAGCATATTCATGTTCATAATCAGAGGAGTATTAATATGCATAATAGATCTGAACATATGATCTTCCACCAAGTAAACCAACCAGCATCAACTACAAGGAGTAATCAACACTACTAGCAACCTACATGTACCAATATGAGGTTTTGGTACAAAGATTGGATACAAGAGATGAACTAGGGTTTGAGAGGAGATGGTGCTGGTGAAGATGTTGATGAAGATAACCCTCCCCAAGATGGGAGAGTTGTTGATGATAATGGCGGTGACGATTTCCCCCTCCCGGAGGGAAGTATCCCCGGCAGAACAGCTCCGCCGGAGCCCTAGATTAGTTCCGCCAAGGTTCCACCTCGATACGGCGGCGTTTTGTCCCGAAAGCCTCCTCCTGATTTTTTCCAGGTCAAAACACCTCATATAGGAGAAGATGGGCATCGGGGAGTCAACAGGTGGCCCACGAGGCAGGGGGCGCGCCCAGGGGGTGCCCCCCACCCTCGTGGACAGGTGGTGGCCCCCCTGACGTATCTCTTTCGCCAGATATTTTTTATATTTTCTGAAACGGTGTTTCGTGGAGTTTCGAGGCTTTTTGAGTTGTGCAGAATAGGTCTCCAATGTTTGCTCCTTTTCCAGCCCAGTATTCCAACTGCCAGCATTCTCCCTCTTCATGTAAACCTTGTAAAATAAGAGAGAAAAGGCATAAGTATTGTGACATAACGTGTAATAACATCCCATAATGCAATAAATATCAACATAAAAGCATGATGCAGAATGGACGTATCAATTAGCATAATTAGCGTACCAAGGAGCATTACGAGAAGCATTTATGACAGCTAATTGTTCATCATGGAAGCTATCATCAATAGGCAGTGGGTCATCAAGAATATTTTCTAACCTAGACAAGTTGTCTGCAACGGGGTTCTCAACTCGCTTTCTATCAATAATATGCAAATCAAATTCTTTTAAAAAGAGAACGCATCTAACAAGTCTAGGTTTAGCATCTTTCTTTTCCATAAGATATTTAATAGCAACATGATCAGTGTGAACAGTTACTTTGGAATCAACAATATAAGATCTGAACTTATCACAAGCAAAAACAACTGCTAAGAATTCTTTTTCAGTAGTAGCATAATTTCTCTAGGCACTGCCTATAGTTTTACAAGCATAATGAATAACATTCAATTTCTTATCAACTCTTTGCCCTAGAACAACACGAACTAAATAATCACTAGTATCACACATGATTTCAAAGGGTAAATTCCAATCAGCTGGTTGAACAATAGGTGCTGAAATCAAGGCTTTCTTAAGTATTTCAAATGCTTCTATACAATCATCATCAAAAACAAAAGGAACATATTTTTGCAAGAGATTAGTGAGAGGCCTAGAAATTTCAGATAAGTCTTTAATAAACCTCCTATAGAAACCAACATGACCAAGGAATCTTCTTATACCTTTGATATCTTTAGGACACGACATCTTTTCAATAGCATCTACTTCAGCTTTATCAACTTCAATACCTCTTTCCGAAATTTTATGCCCCAAGACAATTCCTTCATTAACCATAAAGTGGCACTTCTCCCTATTCAAGACAAGATTAGTTTCTTCACATCTCTGCAAACTCGAGCAAGGTTGCTCAAGTAATCATCAAAAGACGTTCCATAAACGGAGAAATCATCCATGAAAACCTCAACAATTTTTTCACAAAAGTCAGAGAATATAGCAATCATACATCTTTGAAAGGTAGCAGGTGCATTGCATAATCCAAAAGGCATACGTCTATAAGCAAAAGTACCGAAAGGGCAAATAAAAGCAATTTCTTCTTGATCCTCTTTTGACACAGGTATTTGAGAAAAACCAAAATAACCATCTAGAAAGCAAAAATGTGTATGTTTGGACAGTCTTTCTAGCATTTGATCAATAAAGGGTAGAGGGTAATGATCCTTTCTAGTAGATTTGTTTAATTTGTGAAAATCAATTACCATTCTATAACCTGTAACAATTCCTTGAGGGACCAATTCATTCTTATCATTAGGAACAACAGTAATACCTCCCTTCTTAGGAACACAATGAACGGGACTTACCCATCTACTATTAGCAATAGGATAAATTATACCTGCCTCCAGAAGCTTTAGTATTTCATTTCTTACCACTTCTTTCATTTTAGGATTCAACCGTCGTTGATGATCAACAACTAGTTTAGCATCACGCTCCATATTAATTTTGTGCTGACATATATAGAGTGGGACTAATGCCCTTAAGATCATCAAGAGTATATCCAATAGCGGCACAATGCTTCTTCAGAGTTTTCAATAATTTCTTTTCTTCATGCTTTGAAAGGTTAGCACTAATAATAACAGGATATATCTTCTTCTCATCAAGATAAGCATATTTCAATGTGTCTGGTAACTGTTTAAGCTCAAACACGGAATCACCCTTGGGCAGAGGAGGATCCCCAAGAATTTCAACATGTAAATTGTGTTTCAAAACAGACCCTTGATTATAAAATATTTCATCTAATTCCCTCCGTTCATTCATAAACATATCATTATCATGGTCTGGCAAATATTGTTCTAAAGGACCAGTAGGAGGCACGACAATGGAAGCAAGACCAATAATTTCATCCTTACTAGGGAAATCTTTATCACGGGGTTGTCTACGAAATTTAGAGAAATAAAAATCATGAGGCACATCCCCAAAACCGACAGTAACAATATCTTTCTCGCATTCTATCTTAGCATTAACAGTGTTCAAGAAAGGTCTACCAAATATAATGGGTAAATATCATCCTGTGGGGAACTAAGAGCAAGAAAATCAGTAGTGTATTTTATTTTCCCACGCAAGACTTCAACATCTCTAACAATCCCAGTTGGTGATATAGTATCTATATTAGCAAGCTTAATAGTAACATCAATATCTTCTATCTCAGCAGGTGCAATATCATTCATATAAAGTAAAAGTAATTGCACTCACACTAGCACCAACATCACATAAGCCATGATAACAATGATCTACTATTTTAACGAAAACAACATGCATGCCAACAACAGGTCTATGTTTATCCTTAATGTCGGGCTTAGCAATTCTAGCAGCTTCATCACAGAAACAAATAACATGCCCATCAATATTATTAGCCAAGAGATCTTTAACCATAGCAATACTAGGTTCAACTTTAATTTTCTCAAGGGGTGTAGGTGTTCTAGTATTACTCTTACTAACCATAGTTGAAGCCTTAGTATGATCATTTATTCTAAGAGGAAAGGGTGGTTTCTCAATGTAATTAAGTAGTAGGAACAATAGGAACAACATTATAAGTAAGGTCTCTTCTTCAACTTTAATAGGTTCTACTACTTTCAATTCAAAGGGAGGATGATATTTAAACCACTTCTCCTTAGGGAGATCAACATGAGTAGCAACAGATTCATAAAAAGAATCTACTATCTCAGAGTCAAGTCCATATTTAGTACTAAATTCACGAAAAGCATCGGTATCTATAAAGATTTAACACAATCAAACTTAATGTTTATACCTGACTCATTACCTTCGCCGAGTTCCCAATCTTAGGAGTTGTATTTAATTCTTTCCAATAAATCCCATTTGAATTCAATAGTCTTCTTCATAAAACAACCAATACAAGAAGTATCGAGCATGGATTGATCGTTATGAGAAAGCCGACAAAATTCTGAATAATAATTTCTCTTGAGAGATCATGATTAGGACATGAATATAACATGGACTTAAGCCTCCCCCAAGCTTGAGCGATACTTTCTCCTTCACGAGGCCAAAAATTAAATATATAATTCCGATCATGATGAACTAGAAGCATAGCTTCTGATGAAATTCCAATTTCAATCGATTGTAGTTCCAAGTCCCAATATCGTCGCATAGCCTATACATTGTCAATGCCTTTCCCTTCAAAGATAAAGGGAAGAACTTCTTCTTGACATCATCCTCGGGCAAACCTGCAAGCTTCAATAATCCACAAACTTCATCCACATAGATTAGATGCATATCAAGATGTAATGTTCCATCTCCTGCATAAGGATTAGCTAGCGGTTTCTCTATCATACCTGAAGGAATTTCATACGAAATATTTTCAGTAGGTGCAATAGGTTGAGGAGAAACTCTTCGTTCTTCCGTTCGGGGTGAAGATACCCCGAACAAGCCCCTCAAAGGATTATTTTCCATAGTGACAAGTGACAGTAAATTTCAGCATGTAATATAATTTTTCCCTTACCAAATTCCACTTACCAAAGGCGCTTCACTCTCCTGGAATGGCGCCAGAAAAGAGTCTTGATGACCCACAGGTATAGGGTATCTATCGTAGTCCTTTCGATAAGTAAGAGTGTCGAACCCGACGAGGAGCAGAAGGAAATGACAAGCGGTTTTCGGCAAGGTATTCTCTGCAAGCACTAAAATTATAGGTAACAGATAGTTGTGTGATAAGATAATTCGTAATGGGTAACAAGTAACAAAAGTAACTAAGGTGCAGCAAGGTGGCCCAATCCTTTTTGTAGCAAAGGACAAGCCTGGACGAACTCTTATATAAAGCAAAGCGCTCCCGAGGACACATGGGAATTGTTGTCAAGTTAGTTTTCATCATGCTCATATGATTCACGTTCGTTACTTTGATAATTTGATATGTGGGTGGACCGGTGCTTGGGTGCTGCCCTTCCTTGGACAAGCCTCCCACTTATGATTAATCCCTCTCACAGGAATCCACAACTACGAAAGAAGAATTAAGATAAATCTAACCATAGCATGAAACATATGGATCCAAATCAGCCCCTTAATTACGAAGCAACACATAAACTAGGCTTTAAGCTTATGTCACTCTAGCAACCCATCATCTACTTATTACTTCCCAATGCCTTCCCCTAGGCCCAAACAATGGTGAAGTGTCATGTAGTCAATGTTCACATAACACCACTACAGGAAATACAACATACATCTCATCAAAATATCGAACGAATACCAAATTCACATGATTAATTATAACAAGACTTATCCCATGTCCTCGGGAACAAACGTAACTACACACAAAGCATATTCATGTTCATAATAAGAGGGTTATTGAATAGCATTAAGGATCTGAACATATGATCTTCCACCAAATAAACCAACTAGCATCAACTACAAGGAGTAATCAACACTACTAGCAATCCACATGTACCAATCTGAGGTTTTGAGACAAAGAACGGATACAAGAGATGAACTAGGGTTTGAGACGAGATGGTGCTGGTGAAGATGTTGATGGAGATTGACCCCCTACCGATGAGAGGATCATTGGTGATGACGATGGCTTTGATTTCCCCCTCTAGGAGGGAAGTTTCCCCGACAGAACAGCTCCGCTGGAGCCCTAGATTGGTTTGGCCCAGGTTCTGCCTCGAGACAGCGGCGCTTCATCCCGCAAGCTCCCTCCTTATTTTTTCCAGGTAAAAAACCTTCATATAGCTAAAGATGGGCACCATGGGCCTGCCAGGCTGGCGGCAAGGCAGGGGGCGCCCAGGGGGGTAGGGTGCCCCCAGCCTTGTGGATTCCTGGTGGGTCTCCTCGGGTGCTTTCTTCACCCAATATTTTTTATATATACCAAAATAATTCTCCGTGAAGTTCCATGACTCATGGAGTTGTGCAGAATAGGTCTCTCAGATTTGCTCCTTTCCGGTCCATAATTCTAGCTGTCGGCATTCTCCCTCTTTGTGTAAACCTTGTAAAATAAGAGAGAAAAGGCATAAGTATTGTGTCAAAATGTGTAATAACAGCCCATAATGCAATAAATATCAATATAAAAGCATGATGCAAAATGGACGTATCAGACCAATTCACCAGTCTCTAGCATGTCCTCGGGATAAGTGTGTGCCCATGCCTTCTCAATAAGCAACATCAGGTAGGTGCCATAGATGGGGCACTTACGCTTAGTAATGACAGAGAGGAGCTCAGACGACATGACATGAGAGATATCCAAGGACTCACCTGTGTTGTTCTCCTTCTCATGCTGGCAGAAGAGCAACATATCCACTAAGTATGAATGAACCATATCCAGGTTCCCAATGCGAGGGAAAAGAGTGTTCCTGAAGATGCAATGAAGGATATCTAGAAAGGGGAACATCTCATAAGTCTTCTTCTGGGTCTCGGGGTTAACCTTCACTATGCTATATTGTCAAAGAGCCTGCTTGTGAGTAGAATTAGCATGTTGATGAGGACAAAAGCCAGCTAGATTGTCAAGTCCCTGATCTTCAACATTCAACAATTCCATGAACGCCTTCCATTTGACTGCGAGAACTTTGCCATTGGTCATCCAAGTCAGAGTCCATTCATCATCAGTGCCGAGATGAATTGTGGCATAAAACCGAGCCACCAAATACACATCAAATTCCTTGTTGAACGACATGAGCTGACGGATGTTTAACTGACCACACATGTCCAGAGCCTCGCCAAAATAATCACGATCCTTCTCCAACTAAGCAATGTCGATGGAGCGAACATCAACATAGATATTCTTCTTTGCTTTGAGCACATCGAAGTACATAGACCACTGAAACCTGTTCCAGAAGGGGCGGTTGACAAGAGCTGGATCTTGATCATGAGCATAAGGGTTGCGGCGATGATAAGCCACAAGTATAGGGGATCGCAACAGTTTTCGAGGGTAGAGTATTCAACCCAAATTTATTGATTCGACACAAGGGGAGCCAAAGAATATTCTCAAGTATTAGCAGTTGAGTTGTCAATTCAACCACACCTGGAAAACTTAATATCTGCAACAAAGTATTTAGTAGCAAAATAGTATGGAAGCAACGGTAATAGTAGCAAAAGTAATAGTAGAAGTTTTGTAGTGATAGTAACAGCAACAGTAACGAAAGTAACAAAGCAAGTATCAATATGGAACGAAATCGTAAGCAATGGATCAACAATGATAGGTGTCCGATAATATTCATCATGCAGCAGTTATAACCTAGGGTGACACAGAACTAGCTCCAATTCATCAATGTAATGTAGGCATGTATTCCGAATATAGTCATATGTGCTTATGGAAAAGAACTTGCATCCCATCTTTTGTCCTACCCTCCCGTGGCAGCGGGGTCCCAATGGAAACTAAGGGATATTAAGGCCTCCTTTTACTAGAGTATCGGACCAAAGCATTAAAACTTAGTGAATACATGAACTCCTCAAACTATGGTCATCACCGGGAAGTGCCCCTGTTATTGTCACACCGAGTTTGTCGGATCATAACACATAGTAGGTGACTATAGACTTGCAAGATAGGATCAAGAACACACATATATTCATTAAAACATAATAAGTTCAGATCTGAAATCATGGCACTCGGGCCCTAGTGACAAGCATTAAGCATAGCAAAGTCATAGCAACATCAATCTCATAACATAGTGGATACTAGGGGATCAAACCCTAACAAAACTAACTCGATTACATGATAAATCTCATCCAACCCATCACCGTCCAGCAAGCCGACGATGGAATTACTCACGCACGACGGTGAGCATCATGAAATTGTTGATGGAGGATGGTTTGTGATGACGACAACGACGATCTCCACTCCCCGGAGCCCCGGACTCCAGATCAGGTCTCCCGATGAAGAACAGGAGCAGGCGGCGGCTCGATGTCGTAAAACACGATGGGATCTTCTTCCTGATTTTTATTCTCCGCGAAAGAGACTATATAGAGTTGGAATAGACATCGGTGGAGCCTCAGGGGGCCCACAAGGTAGGGGGGCGTGTGTGACACCCCGAGACCGGTGCGCCAGGTGTCAGCCAGTTATTCGTCGTCGTTGCCATGTCATCTGCTTGCGTGTTGCATCTTGCCATGTCATCTTGTGTGTTGCATCAGCATGTTTTCAAACTTTCATCCGTCTGAGTTCCCTCGTCCTCTCCGTCGTCCGTTCTGAGCCCAGACACACTTGCACGCGCCCGCGGTGCCTCCGAATATTTATTTTGTGAGTGGCCGAAAAATGTTCTCGGAATGGGTTGAAACTTAGCGTGTGGTCTAATTATAGCATAGGCAGACCGCGTGTCAAGTTTTGTCGCATTCGGAGTCCGTTTGATAGCCCAACGGTTAACCGTGTTAACCGCCGGAAGACTCTTCTGTTTTGGCCCAGCACCCCTTTCACACAGCCCAGCTAGCCCATTCTAAACCCTCCATGCTCTTGGCCGTTCGATCACAATCGCGTGGCCGCGAACCGCTCCTCATCTGGACACTCCTAGCTCCCTCTAGCTATAAATATGTGCCTCCCCCTCCATTTTCGCGTAGATAAACCCTAAAAATACGCCCTTCGCGCAGCCGGACATGTCCGTTCCGCCGCCGGACATGTCCAGCGCCCCTCCACCTCACTCCGGCCAATAGGAGCGCGCCACGTCACCTCTCCACCGCCCACAGGCACTCCCCACGCGCCACGTGGCCTCTCCAGCCTTCCCCGCCGCCGCGGCCCGACGAGCCTGAAGCGGGCCCACCCGGCCCATCCGCCGCCGCCGCACGCCCGCAGGCGTTCGCGCCTCCCCGGCTCCTTCGCCTCCCCGTTCTGCCGCGCCGCCACCGGTGAGCCACCGCGCAGCCCCGCCGCTGGTGGGCTACTGCGCCGCCCAGCTCACTCCGTCGCCGGAGCACCTCGCCTCCATGCCGCAGACCACTGCCGCCGGCCAGATCCGGCGACGCCGGCCCGGATCCGCGCGCCCCCGACCTCCTCCGCCTCCCTGGCGCCCGATCCGGCCTCCCCGCGCCGAGCTTGCCGGAGCACCGACGGGATCCGCCCCCGCCTTCTCTCTCGGGGTCGAGCACGCCGCCACCTCGCTCGACCACGACCGGTCCCGCGCAGCGCTCCTCCTGGGAGGCCGAGTTCCCCGCGTCAGCTACCGGCCCGCCGCGGCCTGCTCCGCCCCACGGCCTGCGAGGCCCAGCCACCCCAGTGCCTCGTGGGCCGGCCTAGCCCCGAGGTCCACCGCGAGGCCCAGCTCCGGCCGGATTCCTCACAGGTCGGCCCGCCTCTGCCACTTCTTCACCGGCCCACCACCACCTCTCCAGCTGGGCCGAAGCCCATGGGTGAGCTTCCCACTAACCCTTGCCCCGTGCGGTTTTTAGTATTTAGCGCCCGTTTGTTTTTTCCGTTCTTAAAAACTACTAAGTCCCCAGAAAACTGTTATATGTTGCTATGTTTGCATGGTGATAACTTTTTGTGTGGTGATCCAAATTGTGCAAATGATATGTCGAAATGATCGTGGTGATATGCTCTACACTTTGTTCCATTGTGCCATGCTTGTTTGAATTCATCTAGATGCTCTAATCTCGGTTGCAAGAGTGCTACTTGTTATAAACTGCTGCTACATGTTATTTTGATGCCATGTTTGAGATATGATAACTTGGTGCATGTTTATCCAAATAATGTGTATGATATGTCAAAATGTTCGTTGTGAAGTGTACTACATGATGGTTGCTGTAGCATGCTTGTTTGAGTCCATATTGCCATGTTAATATCTGTTGCAAAAGTGCATTTGGCTGTTAAGAGCTGAAACATGTTATGAGATGCTGATTTCAATTGCTCATTGCTATTGGTGTGTTTGTCCTAATGCCACATGTTGAGTTGTTTTAGAAGCACCATTATATGGTCTTTGAGATGGTGCATTTAACTTTCCATGATATTCCTTGTGTTGAATTATACATGCTTGTAAACATGCCATGTTGTTATTATTGTTTTATACTTAGTGAAATTTCTACTAAGTATGGAATCTGTCATATCCTCATGCTATGTTTGCTTGATGCCCTAGACAAATCCATGCTTGTTTTGGAGTGGCCGATGATCATGTCTAGTTGTCCAAGTTATTGTCTATCCATTCATGCCTTTACTTGCTCATATGACCTGCTGTAGCTTATTTATTTCTTGCTCTCAAGTTGCTATAAAATAATTCCTGTCAGGTTTTTAACGTCATGATCAATTTGGCGTAGCTTGTTGCTATTGATCCATGCCTCTTATGGAGTTGCTCCAATGGAGTTGTTTGCTATAGGAGATGTCTACTACATGTCCATGCTCTTTATATACTTAGTTGAGTTGATATGCATGTTGTCTTGTGCCTCCGAAGGCAGCATCGTGATGATGTTTTTGCCTTCCCAGATTTTGGCTAAGTCTGGATAATTTTATTGCAACTTGCCATGCTTGGTTAATTGTGTTCCAGCAAGCTTTTGGGTGTGTTCTAAGTTCCTACTTGTTAAGTATCATGTCTACTTCACATCCATGCTTCTTGTTACCATGTTTGAGTGATGTAGCATATATTTACCTTGCTCCAAAGTTGCTATGTGGCTGTTAACTTCAGCTTGTTGTTATATCTTTTAGCCCGTTGCTCCGTTTTGAGCGTGCTCTATATGAAACTTGTGTGATTTTGCATGTAGAATCATAATATCATGTTTCTTTTCATGTTTGGAGTGTGTTTGCTTGATGTTTGGGTGCATCTTGCACCGTTGCCATGTTTGTCTTATTTTGCTCATATCTTCTAGGCCGTAGCTCCGAATTAAACAAACTTTATATGAAACTTGACTAGAATTTCGTGTAGATCATCAAGGTGCATGTTAACTTGCTGTTTAACCACTTTAACTTAGGTTTGTTTAGATCTGGACTAATTTCAAACTATGCATACGAGGACTTACCGGATTTGTTTTAAGTAGTTCCGGCCTCATTTAAACTTGTTGACTTGTGTTGTTTTTCTGTGCTTCCTACCTTGCCATGTATTTCTTCCTGTATAGACTTGTCTTGCATCATACCTTGCCATGTATTGCATCATGTATAGACTTGTGTTGTTCTTGTGTGCTTCCTGCCTTGCCATGTATTGCATCATATACAGACTTCTTGTGCATCATATGTAGACTTGTTTTGCATCATACTTGGTTGAGCATATTGTTATGTTCTTGTGTTGTGTGTTTACCGTATTGCTTGATTCTTCTCGTTAGTTCTGGTTCTGTTGCGATCGTGAGGATTCGTTCGTCTACCCGTGGTTCTTCTTCAAGGCTTCTTCTTCATCTTCTTCATGGACCCGTTTTTCTTCCTTGCGGGATCTGAGGCAATATGACCATACCATTGGATACCTTTACTACCATGGCCATGCTTAGTTGTCTCGAGGCTATCATTATATGTCGCACTACCCATCTTTATTGTCAGCCCCTCTCCTTGTTGCCATAAAACCTCTTACCTTTGACACCTTCCTAGCAAACCATTGTTTGGCTATGTTACCCGCTTGCTCAGCCCCTCTTATAGCGTTGTTAGTTGCAGGTGAAGATGAAGATCGTTTCATGTTGGAACTTGTTGTTGGGAATATCACAATATCTATTATTATTATTAACACACCTATATACTGGGCATGGGTGGAAGGCTTGGCCTTTTGCTCGGTGTTTTGTTCCACTCATGCCACCTTAGGAGCCGATAAACCGACATTATGTTCCTTGATTTTGCGTTCCTTACACGGTTGGGTATATGGGGACCCCTTGACACTTCGTCTTTGAATAAAACTCCTCCAGCAAGGCCCAACATTGGTTTTAATTTGCCTCATAATAACAACTTAATTAATTAATTAATTGCATAGGGGGTCATGTCCCCGGGTTCTTAATTCTACATAACAGGGGGGCCAGTGCTGATGGTGTTGGTCCCAAAAGGGCGGACTGCGGGACCACCACGGGGAAACTCGAGGATTGGCTCCTGTAGGATGTCCCATCCGGTCGTGGCCTGAGACGAGATACACGCGACTACTATCAGGGTGTCGGCATGCCGTGAGGTCTTGCTGGACTTGTTTTACCATTGTCGAAATGTCTTGTGCACCGGGATGCCGAGCCTGATCGGATTTCCCTAAGATAAGGGGTAATAATTATTATTACTTCAGCTGATCGTGAGAGCTTGTGATGGGCTAAGTTGGGACACCCCTGCAGGGTCATGATCTTTCAAAAGCCGTACCCGTGGTTATGTGCCAGATTGGAATTTGTTAATGTCCGGTTGTAGAAAACTTGATAGAGGATCTGAAGTAAAACACACAACTGTGTGAGTAACCGTGACTATCTCTTTTCACTTTGAGAAGAGAACACGGTGGGGTTATGTTTGACTCGTAGGTAGTTCAGGATCTTTAGCGATCACTACTAGTTTGCGACCGTTTACGTAGATGCTCATCTTATTCTTGTACTCGTAAGTTAGCCACCATATATTTTGCTTAGCCGCTGCTGCAACCTCACCACTTTACCTCTTCCTTCCTATTAAGCTTTGATAGTCTTGTTACCCATGGTTATGGGATTGCTGAGTCCTCGTGGCTCACAGATACTACAACAACAGTTGCAGGTGCAGGTTTCCGATGTCTTGACGTGAGAGCGTTGATCGTTATGTTGGAGTTCTTTCTTCTTCTTCTTCTTCTTCTTCAGTCTTGGGTTAGGTTCCGGGTCGGCAGCCTGGGATAGCAGATGGATGTCATTGTTCTTTTCATGTTTGCATTCATAGTCTGATGCCTTGTATTGATGTTGTTGTATTCATGTGACTTGTATGTATTGTTGTATCCCCCATGTATGTATGTAATGGTGCGATGTAATGATATCCATCTTGCTAAGCGCCTGAAATGCGGTTGTGCCCCAATCACGTAAGTGTCACGTGATCGGGATAGAATCGCATCTTGGGCCCGACAAGTTGGTATCAGAGCCTCGACCGACCATAGGAGCCCCCTTGATTGATCGTAGAATGGCCGTTGTCGAGTCTAGCAGAAAACTTTTTTTCGAAGTCTAGCTATATCGGAGGGTAGGAATTGTTTTTACTCCTCTGCCCCTTCGTCGCTCTGGTGAGGAATCTTGACGTAGGTGTTTTGAATTACCCCTCTTCCCCTTCAATTTTTTTTAGGATCACGTGGTTAGTTTTTGTTCGTGCGTTGTCAGTTCTTTCATCTGGTGCATCTCTCGTCAAGTGGATTTGACCCTCTTCTTCTTTGCAAGTTCATCCTCGGTTCTTTTCAACCGACGGTGTTTCCCCGTCCGATGAGGTCTTTCTTTTTCCCACCTGCCCACCCTTTTTGTTTCTCGGAGCCGGAGACCTTAATCGAGTATCCATCCTACTCGTGTGAATCCTTTGCTTCTTTTCCTCAATAATTTCAACTCGTGATTCTCGTCTAGTTCGTCATCCCTCATATTTTTCCTTCTCCGATGAATTCTCCTCTCGTTCGACATTCTTCATCTCGTCTTCTTTTCCGGTGGATTTCATTTCAAGTTTTCCGGTGTTGTTCTTATTCTTTCATCGGCTTAAGTGTTTTCCCTTATCTCGTTCGCCTCTCATCATTTAATTATTCCGGAGTTCCGAAGACATCTCAGGAGATTCGTTTGTGTTCTAATTAATTCGACGTTGTCACCTCATTTGAGTTTTTCAAATGTTCTGGTGCATCATCTCCTTTCAATCTTTCAACGGAGTTTTCTCTTCGGTGGGCTCATAACCCACAGGCTTATTCCCAGGATCTTACCCGACTCTTCCAATATTTCCCAGAGTGTTCCTATATTCTTTTCAAATGTGATGTAAGTATGGATTCCATCAGTCATATGCCTTCTCCAAGATCGCTTTCAATTCTTTCATCGTTGGTTCAATCTTTTTCTTTTCATTCATCCGGAGTTTTTCATGAATTCTTTTTATTGTGTTCCTCCGAAGGCCATCATTTCAGAAGATTTCTTCGTTCTTAGTTTTCAACTTCGTCCTCCAAATATTCTTCATTGATGCCTCTTCGTTCATCTCACATTCTTCCGGTGCTTCGTTCAAGTATTCCTTAATCAGTTCGCAATCTCTTCGTTCTCGTCATCTAATTGTCCTCAAGTGCATTATTCTTCCCGGAGATTCATTCTCTTGTATTCACTCGTTTTCAATTCCTCACGGTGGTCGTTCTCTTTCTTCACTCGATTTTAATTCTTCACGGTGGTTCGTTCATTTTTTCTTCACTCGGCTTCAATTCTTACGGTGATTCGCTCAACATTTCTTTTCCGGTGCTATCATATCAATTCATTCATTCTTTCCAATTCTACCGGCGTTTCATGAAGATTTTCTCAAGTTCGCGATATATTCCTCTTTAATCATTTCATCGAGAATAAGTGATATGCAAATCCATTGTTTCTCATCAATTTAATTGATGGAGGAGAAGCATAAAATAATTCTTATTCTTTTCCATCAAGTTGATTAATCCCTTTCTTTGGAGTTTATTCTTGATGAATAAATTCTAGTTCCAAGTGCTTTAATATTTTCTTGCCGGAGTTCATAGTTCCTCAGCCTTCTCGTCGGTACCTCCATCTAAATCATCGCAAGGCTCTAATCTTATTCTTTTCGTCCGTCATTTCTATATCATCATCCTTTCATTTTACCGGAGTTTTTATCGTGATTCATCTCGATTCAAATCATTCTTCGAGTGTTCATCAAGATTCTTCTGGAGCAGCTCAAACATTCTTATTTTGCCTCTCGAGTGCAAATAATTCTCCGTATTCTTGTGAAGTGGAGTTTTGCAATTCTTCATTCTCACATAATCCTTCTTTTGGTTGCGGCATAATTCACCTCAAGTCTTGAGATGTTTTAATAAGCCCACATCAAGCTTATTCTTTTGTTGTTGATTTTCTCAACAACTCCGTTCAAGCCTTTCTCTTGTAGATGCTCTTTCATTTCTTTCGTGGTGTAAGCTGTCATCTTCTTCTCCGTTGTTTTAGTTCCGTTAGTGTAATTCTTCCGGAGGCTTTGTGTTGTTCCTCTCGTCAAATATTATTCCATCTCTCAAGTTATTCTTCTTCAATTCATATTCAACCAGAGTGCTAGCTAAATTGTTTTGTTCATCTCATCCAGTATCGCTCCTTATTCTGAACTTCATGTTCAACCGGTGTGCTATTTCTTTCAGTTTCAGCCGGAGTGTTGCCCAAATTCCTTTGTGAAGATTCTTTCCTACTGCTTATTAACCGGAGTGGTTTCAATGTCTCTCTTGTCATTTATCCTCTTGGTTCTTGTCTTATGCCTTGTTGCTTATTTTACTGGAGCTTCTCAAATCTCATTCACCTCCGTTGTATCCTTTCTTCAAATTGTTCAACCCCTCAAGGTTCTTTGATTTCACTATTTTGTCCTCAAAGAACTTTGTTCCTCCTTTTTCCCTTCCATCTCGTTCCTAAGATCTCGGGACGAGATCTCTTGTTAGTAGGGGAGTGTTGTGACACCCTGAGACCGGTGCGCTAGGTGTCAGCCAGTTATTCGTCGTCGTTCCCATGTCATCTGCTTACGTGTTGCATCTTGCCATGTCATCTTGTGTGTTGCATCAGCATGTTTTCAAACTTGCATCCGTCCGAGTTCCCTCGTCCTCTCCGTTGTCCGTTCTGAGCCCAGATACACTTGCACGCGCCCGCGGTGCCTCCGAATATTTATTTTGTGAGTGGCCGAAAAATGTTCTTGGAATGGGTTGAAACTTGGCATGTGGTCTTATTACAGCATAGGCGGACCGCCTGTCAAGTTTCGTCGCATTCGGAGTCCGTTTGATAGCCCAACGGTTAACGGTGTTAACCGCCGGAAGCCTCTTTTCTTTTGGCCCAGCACCCCTTTCACACAGCCCACCTAGCCCATTCTAAACCCTCCATGCTCTTGGCCGTTCGATCACGATCGCGTGGTCGCAAACCGCTCCTCATTTGGACACTCCTAGCTCCCTCTACCTATAAATATATGCCCCCCCCCTCCATTTTCGCGCAGATAAACCCTAAAAATCCTCCCTCCGCGTAGCCGGACATGTCCGTTCCGCCGCCGGACATGTCCAGTGCCCCTCCACCTCACTCCGGCCAATAGGAGCGCGCCATGTCACCTCTCCATTGCCTGCAGCCACTCCCCACGGGCCACGTGGCCTCTCCAGCCTTCCCCGCCGCCGCGGCCCGACGAGCCCGAAGCGGGCCCGCCCGCAGGCGTTCGCGCCTCCCCGGCTCCTTCGCCTCCCCGTTCTGCCGCGCCGCCGCCGGTGAGCCACCGCGCAGCCCTGCCGCCGGTGGGCTACTGCGCCGCCCAGCTCACTCCGTCGCTGGAGCACCTCGCCTCCATGCCGCAGACCACCGCCGCCGGCCAGATCCGGCGACGCCAGCCCGGATCCGCGCGCCCTCGACCTCCTCCGCCTCCCTGGCGCCCGATCCAGCCTCCCCGCGCCGAGCTCGCCGGAGCACCGGCGGGATCCGCCGCCGCCTTCCTACTCAGGGTCGAGCACGCCGCCACCTCGCTCGACCACGACCGGTCCCGCGCAGCGCTCCTCCTCGGAGGCCTAGTTCCCCGCGTCGGCTATCGGCCCGCCGCGGCCTGCGAGGCCCAGCCGCCCCAGCGCCTCCTGGGCCGGCCTAGCCCCGAGGTCCACCGTGAGGCCCAGCTCCGGCCGGATTCCTCACAGGCCGGCCCGCCTCTGCCACTTCTTCACCGGCCCAGCACCACCTCTCCAGCTGGGCCGAAGCCCATGGGTAAGCTTCCCACTAACCCTTGCCCCGTGCGGTTTTTAGTATTTAGCGCCCGTTTGTTTTTTTCCTTCTTAAAAACTACTAAGTCCCCAGAAAACTGTTATATGTTGCTATGTTTGCATGGTGATATCTTTTTGTGTGGTGATCCAAATTGTGCAAATGATATGTCGAAATGATTGTGGTGATATGCTCTACACTTTGTTCCATTGTGCCATGCTTGTTTGAATTCATCTAGATGCTCTAATATCTGTTGCAAGAGTGCTACTTGTTATAAAATGCTGCTAATTGTTATTTTGATGCCATGTTTGAGATGTGATAACTTGGTGCATGTTTATCCAAATGATGCATATGATATGTCAAAATGTTCATTGTGAAGTGTACTACATGATGGTTGCTGTAGCATGCTTGTTTGAGTCCATATTGCCATGTTAATCTCTGTTGCAAAAGTGCATTTGGCTGTTAAGAGGTGAAACTTGTTATGAGATGCTGATTTCAATTTCTCATTGCTATTGGTGTGTTTGTCCTAATGCCACATGTTGAGTTGTTTTAGAAGCACCATTATTTGGTCTTTGAGATGGTGCATTTAACTTTCCATGATATGCCTTGTGTTGACTTAAACATGCTTGTAAACATGCCATGTTGTTATTACTATTTTATACTTACTGAAATTTCTACTAAGTCTGGAATCTGTCATATCCTGATGCTATGTTTGCTTGATGCCCTAGATAAATCCATGCTTGTTTTGGAGTGGCCGATGATCATGTCTTGTTGTCCATGTTATTATCTATCCATTCATGCCTTTATTTGCTCATATGACCAGCTGTAGCTTATTTATTTCTTGCTCTCAAGTTGCTATCAAATAATTCCTGTCAGGTTTTTAACGTCATGATCAATTTGGCATAGCTTGTTGCTATTGATCCATGCCTCCTATGGAGTTGCTCCAATGGAGTTGTTTGCTGTAGGAGATGTTTACTACATGTCCATGCTCTTTATATACTTAGTTGAGTTGATATGCATGTTGTCTTGTGCCTCCGAAGGCAGCATCGTGATGTCGTTTTTGCCATCCCAGATTTTGGCTAAGTCTGGATAATTTTATTGCAACTTGACATGCTTGGTTGATTGTGTACCAGCAAGCTTTTGGGTGTGTTCTAAGTTCCTACTTGTTAAGTATCATGTCTACTTCACATACATGCTTCTTGTTACCATGTTTGAGTGCTGTAGCATATATTTACCTTGCTCCAAAGTTGCTATGTGGCTGTTAACTTCAGCTTGTTGTTATATCTTGTTTCATGTGTATCTTTTAGCCCGTTGCTCCGTTTTGAGTGTGCTCTATATGAAACTTGTGTGATTTTGCATGTAGAATCATAATATCATGTTGTTCTCATGTTTGGAGTGTGTTTGCTTGATGATTGGGTGCATCTTGCACCGTTGCCATGTTTGTCTTGTTTTGCTCATATCTTCTAGGCCGTAGCTCCGAATTAAACAAACTTTATATGAAACTTGACTAGAATTTCGTGTAGATCATCATGGTGCATGTTAACTTGCTGTTTAACCACTTTAACTTAAGGTTTGTTCAGATCTGGACTAATTTCAAACTATGCATTTGAGGATTTACCGGATTTGTTATAAGTAGTTTCCGGCCTCATTTGAACTTGTTGAGTTGTGTTGTTTTTCTGTGCTTCCTACCTTGCAATGTATTGCTTCCTGTATAGACTTGTCTTGCATCATACCTTGCCATGTATTGCATCATGTATAGACTTGTGTTGTTCTTGTGTGCTTCCTGCCTTGCCATGTATTGCATCATATACAGACTTCTTGTGCATCATATGTAGACTTGTTTTGCATCATACTTGGTTGAACATATTATCATGTTCTTGTGTTGTGTGTTTACTGTATTGCTTGCTTCTTCTCGTTAGTGCTTGTTCCGTTGCGATCGTGAGGATTCGTTCGTCTACCCGTGGTTCTTCTTCAAGGCTTCTTCTTCGTCTTCTTCATGGACCCGTTCTTCTTCCTTGCGGGATCTCAGGCAAGATGGCCATACCCTTGGATACCTTTACTACCATTGCCATGCTTAGTTGTCTCGATGCTATCATTATATGTCGCGCTACCCATCTTTATTGTCAGCCCCTCTCCTTGTTGCCATGAAACCTCTAACCTTTGACACCTTCCTAGCAAACCATTGTTTGGCTATGTTACCCGCTTGCTCAGCCCCTCTTATAGCGTTGTTAGTTGCAGGTGAAGATGAAGATCGTTCCATGTTGGAACTTGTTGTTGGGAATATCACAATATCTATTATTATTATTAACACACCTATATACTGGGCATGGGTGGAAGGCTTGGCCTTTTGCTCGGTGTTTTGTTCCAGTCATGCCACCTTAGGAGCCAATAAACCGGCATTATGTTCCTTGATTTTGCGTTCCTTACACGGTTGGGTATATGGGGACCCCTTGACACTTCGTCTTTGAATAAAACTCCTCCAGCAAGGCCCAACATTGGTTTTAATTTGCCTCATAATAACAACTTAATTAATTAATTAATTGCATAGGGGGTCATGTCCCCGGGTTCTTAATTCTACATAACAGGGGGGCCAGTGTTGATGGTGTTGGTCCCAAAAGGGCGGACCGCGGGACCACCACGGGGAAACTCGAGGATTGGCTCATGTAGGATGTCCCATCCGGTCGTGGCCTGAGACGAGATACGCGCGGCTACTATCAGGGTGTCGGCACGCCGGGAGGTCTTGCTGGACTTGTTTTACCATTGTCGAAATGTCTTGTGCACCGGGATGCCGAGCTTGATCGGATTTCCCTAAGATAAGGGGTAATAATTATTATTACTTCAGCTGATCGTGAGAGCTTGTGATGGGCTAAGTTGGGACACCCCTGCAGGGTTATGATCTTTCGAAAGCTGTGCCCGCGGTTATGTGGAAGATTGGAATTTGTTAATGTTCGGTTGTAGAAAACTTGACAGAGGATCCGAAGTAAGACACACAACTGTGTGAGTAACCGTGACCGTCTCTTTTCACTTTGAGAAGAGAACACGGTGGGGTTATGTTTGACTCGTAGGTAGTTCAGGATCTTTAGCGATCACTACTAGTTTGCGACCGTTTGTGTAGATGCCCATCTTATTCTTGTACTCGTAAGTTAGCCACCATATTTTGCTTAGCCGCTGCTGCAACCTCACCACTTTACCTCTTCCTTCCTATTAAGCTTTGATAGTATTGTTACCCATGGTTATGGGATTGCTGAGTCCTCGTGGCTCATAGTTACTACAACAACAGTTGCAGGTACAGGTTTCCGATGTCTTGACTGTTGGAAATATGCCCTAGAGGCAATAATAAAAGGATTATTATTATATTTCCTTGTTCATGATAATTGTCTGTTATTCATGCTTGAATTGTATTGTACGGAAACAGCGATACATGTGTGAATACATAGACCACAACGTGTCCCTGGTAAGCCTCTAGTTACTAGCTCGTTGATCAACAGATGGTCACGGTTTCCTGACCATGGACATAGGATGTCATTGATAACGGGATCACATCATTAGGAGAATGATGTGATGGCCAAGACCCAATCCTAAGCCTAACACGAGATCGTATAGTTCGTAATGCTTAAAGCTTTTCCAGTGTCAACTATTTATTCCTTAGACTATGAGGTTGTGCAACTCCCGGATACCGTAGGTATACTTTGGGTGTGCCAAACATCACAACGTAACTGGGTGTCTATAAAGGTACGCAACGGGTATCTCCGAAAGTATCTGTTGAGTTGGTACGAACCGAGACTGGGATATTGTCACTCCGTATGACAGAGAGGTATCTCTGGGCCCACTCGGTAAGACATCATCATAAAGATCTCAAAGTGACTAAGGAGTTATTCACGGGATGATGGATTACGGAACGAGTAAAGAGACTTGCCATGACGAGATTGAACAAGGTATCGGGCATACCGACGACCGAATCTCGGGAAAGTACCGTACCGATAGACAAAGGGAATAACATACGGGATTGAGTGAATCCTTGACACAGTGGTTCATCCGATGATATCATCGAGGAACATGTGGGAACCAACATGGGTATCCAGATCCCGCTGTTGGTTATTGACCGGAGAGTCGTCTCGGTCATGTCTGCGTGTCTCCCGAACCCGTAGGGTCTACACACTTAAGGTTCGGTGACGCTAGGGTTGTAGAGATACATGAACATGGAAACCCGAATGTTTCTCGGAGTCCCGAATAAGATCCCAGACGTCACGAGGAGTTCCGGAATGGTCCAGAGGTAAAGAATGATATATAGGAAGTCCAGTTTCGGCCATCGGGTGAATTCCGGGGTCACCGGGAGTGTCCCGGGACCACCGGAGGGGTCCCGGGGGTCCACCGGGTGGGGCCACCCATCCCGAAGGGCCCCGCAGGCCACAAGGGGAAGGAGGCCAGCCCCTGGTGGGCTGGCGCACCCATATGGTCCCCCTCCATGCGCCTAGGGTTGAAACCCTAGGGGGAGGGGGCGCCCCCTATGCCTTGGGGGGCAAGTTTCCCCCCTCTGGCCGCCGCCCCCCTAGGAGATTGCATCTCCTAGGGCCTGTGCCCCCTGGCCCCTATATATAGTGGGGGGGAGAGGGCAGCCACACCCCAAGCCTCTGGCGCCTCTCCCCCCTCCCGTCACACTTCCATCTCCTCTTGCAGGGCGCCGAGAAAGCCCTGCAGGTTTTCCTGTTGCATCCACCACCACGCCGTCGTGCTGCTGGATCTCCGTCAACCTTTCCTCCCCCCTTGCTGGATCAAGAAGGAGGAGACGTCGCTGTACCGTACGTGTGTTGAACGCGGAGGTGCCGTCCGTTCGACGCTGGGATCATCGGTGACGAGGATCCCCAAGAGTACGACTACTTCATCCACGTTCCTTCGAACGCTTTCGCACGCGATCTACAAAGGGTATGTAGATGCACTCCATTATGCTCGTTGCTAGATGACTCCTTAGATTGATCTTGGTGAGGCGTAGGAATTTTTTTGAATTCTGCTACGTTCCCCAACAGTGGCATCTGTGCTAGGTCTTTGCGTAGCATCTTGCACGAGTAGAACACAAACAAGTTGTGGGCGTTGAGTTTGCTCAATTTTCTTGCCGTTACTAGTCTAATCTTGATTCGGAGGCATCGTGGGATGAAGCGGCCCGGACCGACCTTACACGTACGCTTACGTGAGACTGGTTCCACCGACAGACATGCACTAGTTGCATAAGGTGGCTGGCGGGTGTCTGTCTCTCCCACTTTATCGGATCGGATTCGATGAACAGGGTCCTTATGAAGGGTAAATAGAAATTGACAAATCACGTTGTGGTTTTGGTGTAGGTAAGAAACGTTCTTGCTAGAAAACCTATAGAAGCCACATAAAACTTGCAACAACAATTAGAGGTCGTCTAACTTGTTCTTGCAGCATGTGCTATGTGATATGGTATGGCCAAGAAGATGTGATGAATGATATATGTGATGTATGAGATTGATCGTGTTCTTGTAATAGGAAATCACGACTTGCATGTCGATGAAAATGACAACCGGCAGGAGCCATAGGAGTTTTCTTGACTATTGTATGACCTGCGTGTCACTGAATAACGCCATGTAATTACTTTACTTTATTGCTAAACGTTAGCCATAGTAGTAGAAGTAATAGTTGGCGTGACGACTTCATGAAGACACGATGATGGAGATCATGATGATGGAGATCATGGTGTCGAGCCGGTGACAAAGATGATCATGGTGCCCCGAAGATGGAGATTGAAGGAGCAAGATGATATTGGCCATATCATGTCACTTTATTTGATTGCATGTGATGATTATCATGTTTATGCATCTTGTTTACTTAGAACGACGTTAGTAAATAAGATGATCTCTCACTAAAAATTTCAAGAATTGTGTTCCCCCTAACTGTGCACCGTTGCTAAGGATCGTTGTTCCGAAGCACCACGTGATGATCGGGTGTGATAGGCTCTAACGTTCGCATACGACGGGTGTAAGCCAGATTTACACACGCAATACACTTAGGGTTCGCTTGACGAGCCTAGCATGTACAGACATGGCCTCGAAACACGGAAGACCGAAAGGTCGAACATGAGTCGTATAGAAGATACGATCAACATGAAGATGTTCACCGTTGATGACTAGTCCGTCTCACGTGATGATCGCACACGGGCTAGTCGATCCGGATCATGTATCACTTAAAAGACTGGAGAGATGTCAATCTGAGTGGGAGTTCATTAAAATTTGATTAGATGAACTTAATTATCATGAACTTAGTCTAAATTCTTTACAATATGTCTTGCAGATCAAATGGCCCACGCTCATGTCACCCTCAACTTCAACACGTTCCTAGAGAAATCCAAGCTGAAAGACGATGGTAGCGACTATACGGACTGGGTCCGTAACCTGAGGATCATCCTCATAGCTGCCAAGAAAACTTATGTCCTAGAAGCACCGCTAGGTGACGCTCCCGCCCCGGCAAACCAAGATGTTATGAACGCTTGGCAGTCGCGTTGTGATGATTACTCCCTGGTTCAGTGCGGCATGCTCTACATCTTAGAATCGGGGCTCCAAAAGCGTTTTGAGCACCACGGGGCATATGAGATGTTCCAAGAGCTGAAAATGGTTTTCCAGGCTCATGCCCGAGTTGAGAGATATGATGTCTCCAACGCATTCTATAGCTGTAAGATGGAGGAAAACAGTTCTATCAATGAACACATACTCAAGATTTCTGGGTTGCACAACCACTTGTCTCAGTTGGGAATGAATCTCCCGGACGAAGCGATCGTTGACAGAATACTCCAGTCGCTCCCACCTAGCTACAAGAGCTTCGTGTTGAACTTCAATATGCAAGGGATGGAGAAGTCCATTCCCGAGGTGTATTCAATGCTGAAATCAGCGGAGGTGGAGATCAAGAAAGAGCATCAAGTGTTGATGGTCAATAAAACCACTAAGTTCAAGAAGGGCAAGGGTAAGAAGAACTTCAAGAAGGACGTCAAGAGAGTTGCCACGCCCAGTAAACCAGTTGCCGGGAAGAAGCCAAAGTATGGACCCAAGCCTCAGACTGAGTGCTTTTATTGCAAGGGAACGAGTCACTGGAAGTGGAACTGCCCCAAATACTTAGCGGACAAGAAGGCCAGCAACGTCAAAGGTATATGTGATATACATGTTATTGATGTGTACCTTACCAGCGCTCGTAGTAGCTCCTGGGTATTTGATACCGGTGCAATTGCTCACATTTGTAACTCAAAGCAGGAGCTGCGGAATAAGCGGAGACTGGCGAAGGACGAGGTGACGATGCGCGTCGGGAATGGTTCCAAGGTCGATGTGATCGGCGTCGGCACGCTACCTCTACATCTACCCTCGGGATTAGTTTTAAACCTTAATAATTGTTATTTAGTACCAGCTTTGAGCATGAACATTGTATCTGGATCTCGTCTGATGCGAGATGGCTACTCATTTAAATCCGAGAATAATGGCTGTTCTATTTATTTGAGAGATATGTTTTATGGTCATGCCCCGCTGGTCAATGGTTTATTTTTGATGAATCTCCATCGTGATGATACACATATTCATAGTGTGAATGCCAAAAGATGTAAAGTTGACAATGATAGTCCCACATACTTGTGGCATTGCCGCCTTGGTCATATTGCTGTCAAACGTATGAAGAAGCTTCATGCAGATGGACTTCTGGAGTCTCTTGATTATGAATCATTTGACACGTGCGAACCATGCCTCTTGGGCAAGATGACCAAGACTCCGTTATCCGGAACAATGGAGCGAGCAACCAACTTATTGGAAATCATACATACCGATGTGTGCGATCCAATAAGTGTTGGGGCTCGCGGAGGCTATCGTTATGTTCTCACCCTCACAGATGACTTGAGTAGATATGGGTATATATATTTGGTGAAGCACAAGTCTGAGACCTTTGAAAAGTTCAAGGAATTTCAGAATGAGGTTGAGAATCAACGTGACAGAAAAATAAAGTTCTTGCGATTGGATCGTGGGGGTGAATATTTAAGTCATGAATTTGGCACGCACCTTAGGAACTGTGGAATTGTTTCACAGTTGACACCGCCCGGAACACCTCAGCGTAACGGTGTGTCCGAACATCGAAATCGTACTCTGTTGTACATGGTGCGATCTATGATGTCTCTCACCGACTTACCGCTATCTTTTTGGGGTTATGCTTTAGAGAACGCCGCATTCACTTTAAATAGGGCTCCGTCGAAATCCGTTGAGACGACACTGTATGAACGTTGGTTTGGCAAGAAACCTAAGCTGTCGTTTCTGAAAGTTTGGGGTTGCGATGCTTACGTCAAGAAACTTCAACCTGAGGAGCTCGAACCCAAATCAGAAAATTGCGTCTTCATAGGATACCCAAAGGAAACCGTTGGGTACACCTTCTACCACAGATCCGAAGGCAAAGTCTTTGTTGCCAAGAATGGATCCTTTCTGGAGAAATAGTTTCTCTCGAAAGAAGTGAGTGGGAGGAAAGTAGAACTTGATGAGGTGACAGTCACCCCTCCCGAACCGGAAAGTAGCGCAGCGCAGGAAATTGTTCCTGAGGTGCCAGCACCGACAAGGGAGGAAGTTAATGATGATGATCATGAAGATACAGATCAAGTTACTACTGAACTTCGAAGGTCCACAAGGACACGTTCCGCACCAGAGTGGTACGGCAATCCTGTCATGGAAATCATGTTGTTAGACAACGGTGAACCTTCGAACTATGAAGAAGCGATGGCGGGCCCGGATTCCAATAAATGGCTTGGAGCCATGAAATCCGAGATAGAATCCATGCATGAAAACAAAGTGTGGACTTTGGTGGACTTGCCCGATGATAGGCACGCCATAGAAATTAAATGGATATTTAAGAAGAAGACAGACGCGGATGGTAATGTGACCATCTATAAGGCTCGGCTTGTCGCTAAGGGTTATCGACAAGTTCAAGGGATTGACTACGACGAGACTTTCTCTCCCGTAGCGATGCTGAAGTCAGTCTGAATCATGTTAGCAATTGTCGCATTCTATGATTATGAGATATGGCAAATGGACGTTAAAACGGCATTCCTTAATGGTTACCTCAAGGAAGAGTTGTATATGATGCAGCCGGAAGGTTTTGTCGATCCAGAGAATGCTAACAAAGTATGCAAGCTCCAGCGCTCAATTTACGGGCTGGTGCAAGCATCTCGGAGTTGGAATATTCGCTTTAATGATGTGATCAAAGCGTTTGGCTTTATACAGACTTGGGGAGAAGCCTGTATCTACAAGAAAGTGAGTGGGAGCTTTGTAGCATTTCTCATATTATATGTGGATGACATATTGCTGATGGGAAATGATATATAATTCTTGGAGAGTATAAAGGCCTACTTGAATAAGAGTTTTTCAATGAAGGACCTTGGAGAAGCTGCTTACATATTAGGCATCAAAATCTATAGAGATAGATCAAGACGCCTCATTGGTCTTTCACAAAGCACATACCTTGACAAGATATTGAAGAAGTTCAATATGGATCAGTCCAAGAAGGGGTTCTTGCCTGTTTCGCAAGGTATGAGATTGAGCAAGGCTCAGTCCCCGACCACGGCAGAAGATAGAGAAAAGATGAGTGTCATTCCGTGTGCCTCGGCCATAGGTTCTATCATGTATGCCATGCTGTGTACCAGACCTGATGTGAACCTTGCCATAAGTTTGGTAGGGAGGTACCAAAGTGATCCCGGTATGGAACACTGGACAGCGGTCAAGAACATCCTAAAGTACCTAAAGAGGACTAAGGATATGTTTCTCGTTTATGGAGGTGATGAAGAGCTCATCGGAAAGGGTTACTTCGATGCTAGCTTCGACACAGATCTGGATGACTCTAAGTCACAAACCAGATACATATATATTTTGAATGGTGGAGCAGTCAGCTGGTGCAGTTGCAAGCAGAGCATCGTGGCGCATTCTACATGTGAAGCGGAGTACATAGCTGCTTGCGAAGCAGCGCAAGAAAGAGTCTGGATGAAGGAGTTCATCACCGACCTAGGAGTCATTCCAAGCGCGTCAAGCCCGATGACTCTCTTCTGTGACAACACTGGAGCCATTGCCATTACCAAGGAGCCCAGGTTTCACAAGAAGACCAAGCACATCAAACGCCGTTTCAACTCCATCCGAAATTATGTTCAAGATGGAGACAAAGATATTTGTAAAGTGCATACGGATCTGAATGTCGCAGACCCGTTGACTAAACCTCTTCCATGGGCAAAACATGATCAACACCAGAGCTCTATGGGTGTTCGATTCATCACAATGTAAGTAGATTATTGACTCTAGTGCAAGTGGGAGACTGTTGGAAATATGCCCTAGAGGCAATAATAAAAGGATTATTATTATATTTCCTTGTTCATGATAATTGTCAGTTATTCATGCTTGAATTGTATAGTACGGAAACAGCGATACATGTGTGACTACATAGACCACAACGTGTCCCTGGTAAGCCTCTAGTTACTGGCTCGTTGATCAACAGATGGTCACGGTTTCCTGACCATGGACATAGGATGTCATTGATGATGGGATCACATCATTAGGAGAATAATGTGATGGACAAGACCCAATCCTAAGCCTAGCACGATATCGTATAGTTCGTAATGCTTAAAGCTTTTCCAGTGTCAAGTATTTATTCCTTAGACCATGAGGTTGTGCAGCTCCCGGATACCGTAGGAATACTTTGGGTGTGCCAAACGTCACAACGTAACTGGGTGGCTATAATGGTACGCAACGGGTATCTCCTAAAGTATCTGTTGAGTTGGTACGAATCGAGACTGGGATATTGTCACTCCGTATGACGGAGAGGTATCTCTGGGCCCACTCGGTAAGACATCATCATAAAGAGCTCAAAGTGACTAAGGAGTTAGTCACGGGATGATGGATTACGGAACGAGTAAAGAGACTTGCCATGACGAGATTGAACAAGGTATCGGGCATACCGACGATCGAATCTCGGGCAAGTACCGTACCGATAGACAAAGGGAATAACATACGGGATTGAGTGAATCCTTGACACAGTGGTTCATCCGATGATATCATCGAGGAACATGTGGGAACCAACATGGGTATCCAGATCCCGCTGTTGGTTATTGACCGGAGAGCCGTCTCGGTCATGTCTGCGTGTCTCCCGAACCCGTAGGGTCTACACACTTAAGGTTCGGTGACGCTAGGGTTGTAGAGATACATGCACATGGAAACCCGAATGTTGTTCGGAGTCCCGGATAAGATCCCGGATGTCACGAGGAGTTCCGGAATGGTCCGGAGGTAAAGAATGATATATAGGAAGTCCAGTTTCGGCCATCGGGTGAATTCCGGGGGTCACCGGGAGTGTCCCGAGACCACCGGAGGGGTACCGGGGGTCCACCGGGTGGGGCCACCCATCCCGGAGGGCCCCGTAGGCCGCAAGGGGAAGGGGGACAGCCCCTGGTGGGCTCGCGCACCCATATGAGCCCCCCTCCATGCGCCTAGGGTTGAAACCCTAGGGGGAGGGGGCGCCCCCTATACCTTGGAGGGCAAGTTTCCCCCCTCTGGCCGCCGCCCCCCTAGGAGATTGCATCTCCTAGGGCCGGCGCCCCCCTGGCCCCTATATATAGTGGGGGGGAGAGGGCAGCCGCACCCCAAGCTTCCGGCGCCTCTCCCCCCTCCCATCACACTTCCATCTCCTCTCGCAGGGCGCCGACGAAGCCCTGCAGGTTTTCCTGTTGCATCGACCACCACGCCGTCGTGTTGCTGGATCTCCGTCAACCTCTCCTCCCCCCTTGCTGGATCAATAAGGAGGAGACGTCGATGTACCGTACATGTGTTGAACGTGGAGGTGCCGTCCATTCGGCGCTGGGATCATCGGTGACGAGGATCACGAAGAGTACGACTACTTCATCCACGTTCCTTCGAACGCTTCCGCACGCGATCTACAAAGGGTATGTAGATGCACTCCATTATGCTCGTTGCTAGATGACTCCTTAGATTGATCTTGGTGAGGCGTAGGAATTTTTTTGAATTCTGCTACGTTCCCCAACATTGACGTGAGAGCGTTGATCATTGTGTTGGAGTTCTTTCTTCTTCTTCTTCAGTCTTGGGTTAGGTTCCGGGTTGGCAGCCTAGGATAGCAGATGGATGTCGTTGTTCTTTTCATGTTTGCATTCGTAGTCGGATGCATTGTATTGATGTTGTTGTATTCATGTGACTTGTATGTATTGTTGTATCCCCCATGTATGTATGTAATGGTGCGATGTAATGATATCCATCTTGCTAAGCGCCTGAAATACGGTTGTGCCTCAATCACGTAAGTGTCACGTGATCGGGATAGAATCGCATCTTGGGCCTAATAGCGTGCCCCCTTGGGAAAAACCTATTAACCTAGAGCCCAGTGCCAGTTTCTATATTTTTTCCTTGTTTTTGAGTTTCACAGAAAAGGAATATCAAACGGAGTCCAAACGGAACGAAACTTTACGAGGATTTTTCTTGGACTAGAAGGCATCTGGAGGACTTGGAGTACACACCAGGGGAGCCTCGAGGCAGCTACAAGGGTCGATGGGGTGCCCTGGGGGGTAGGGCGTGCCCCCTACCTTGTGCCCCCCCCGGAGACCCCCTAGTCCTACTTCTTCCGCCTATAAATTCCCACATATTCCAGAAACATAAAAACATCCATCGAAACCACTTTTCCGCCGTCGTAACCTTATGTTCTCGCGAGATCCCATATGGAGCCCTTTTCCGGTACTCTGCCGGAGGGGGATTCGGCCACGGAGGGCATCTACATCAACACCATTTCCCTTCTGATGAAGTATGAGTAGTTTACCACAGACCTATGGGTCCATATCTAGTAGCTAGATGGCTTCTTCTCTCTCTCTTTGATCCTCAATACCATGTTCTCCTTGATGTTCTTGGAGATCTATCAGATGTAATATTCTTTTGTGGTGTGTTTGTCAAGATCCGATGAATTGTGGGTTTATGATCAGATTATATATGAATATTATTTGAGTCTCTTCTGAATTCTTATATGCATGATTTAGTATCTTAGTAATTCTCTTCGAACTATAGTTTTGGTTTGGCCAACTAGATTGGTTTTTCTTGCAACGGGAGAAGTGCTTTGCTTTGGGTTCAATCTTGCGGTGCTCAATCCCAGTGACAGTAGGGGACATGGAACATATTGTATTGTTGCCATTGGGGATAACAAGATGGGGTTTTCATCATAGTTCTTTAGTTAATTCCGCTACATAATGTCATCTTACTTAAGGCGTTACTCTCTTCTTATGAACTTAATACTTTAGATGCAGGCATGAGTCGGTCGATGTGTGGAGTAATAGTAGTAGATGCAGGCAGGTGTCGGTCTACCTAATACGGACATGATGCCTATATTCATGATCATTACCTTAGATATCGTCACAATTATTTGCTCTTCTGTCAATTGCTTGACAGTAATTTGTTCACTCACCGTAATATTTGCTATCATGAGAGAAGCCTCTAGTGAAACCTATGCCCCCTGGGTCTATTTTTACAACTTATAAGTTTCAGATCTACTATTTTGCAATCTTTTACTTTTCAATCTATAAACCAAAAACCCAAAAATATTTACTTTACTAGTTTATCTATCTTTATCAGATCTCACTTTTGCAAATAACCGTGAAGGGATTGACAACCCCTTTATAGTGTTGGGTGCAAGTTGTTTGATTGTTTGTGTAGGTATTTGGCAATTTGTGCATAATCTCCTACTGGATTGATACCTAGGTTCTCAAACTAGGGGAAATACTTACTCTACTTTGCTGCATCACCCTTTCCTCTTCAAGGGAAAAACCAATGCAAGCTCAAGAGGTAGGATAGCGCTTAGACCCTGTACGCCCGGGGTTGACACGATAAATGGGGGGGCCGGAAGTGCCATCAGCTGGAACCACACACATCTAAAAGAAAGAAACAAAGAAACAAGCATAAGCCAACAAAAAAGACAACAAAAAATCAACGATTGATACGAGGAGTATGGAGGTTGGCATCCCGAGTGGTAGTGTCGCTCCTAACTAGCGGTAGTACCGCTGGAGGAGAGCGGTAGTACCGCTTGAGGTGGAGTATGGCGTTTGACTATAGCCATGGCTATATCCGACACTATCGGGGGTGCCAAAATCATAACTACTCCTACCAAACATCAATCCAACTAGTTTAGCATCCTTCAACGTCCTATTCATGCCTCGATTTGACCAAAAATCGATGAATGCCAAGACTATTGGCCCATAAGCCTAGATTTGAAAATAAGATGCAACGAGAAGGAGAGAGAGGGGGTAATACCAGCATCCATGGCAAGAGGAAAGGATGGGGATCAATTCCACTAGTTGGAAACGTGAAAGATGGTCCGAAGATGGTGGCCCGGCGGTGGCCTCGCGCGGCGAGTTCGTCGCTGGAGAGAGGAAAGGGCAAGGGGAGAGACGAATGGGTATGGGGGAGTAAACCTCCCCTGCCTGATTCATTACCCCCAGCAATGTCTCGCAGCGGTAGTACCGCTTGGTTCCAATAAGCGGTAGTACTGGCCTTCCCAGCGGTAGTGCCGCTCAGCGAAAACTTTGACTAGACAGCAAGGGAAAAAGGCCTCACTCCAACAAAATGAAACATGAGACGAACCAAGGGAGCAACTCAAAGAGTAAAACACAACCAAGGACCAGAGTTGCACCCATGGAGAGACTAGAGACAAAACAAAAAACAAACACAAATCACATCAAGTGGAGAAGAAGAAAAACCACACAACTCTCAAAGAGAGGGCGATGGCCGAGGCCACCTATGTTTGAGTCAAGAGGTATGGCAGCGCGAAGATTTTAACCTTGGTCCCATGATGTAAACTCATCTTTGAAGCACAAGTACCATAAAAATGGCTAAAGTGAAATACGTGATCGATTTATGCATAATGGGGGGACGGAGAGTTCATTGAGAGAACAACACTCCCCCTATGTCCATGCCTACATGTAGAATAAGATATAATGATGAGTGTGGTGGGGTGTGCCTAGATTCAAGCCACATTGCTCAAATCAATGTTATTTAGCTCATGCCTCAACTCGCAAAATATTGCTTCATCTAGAGGTTTGGTGAAAATGTCCGCAAGTTGCACTTGAGTGCTGATGTAGATGATATCAATATCTCCCCGCTTGATGTGATACCTAATGAAGTGATGAAGAATCTCAATATGCTTTGTCTTGCTATGTTGCACCGGATTGATAGAAATCTTGATAGCACTTGCATTGTCACATAGAGGCACTTTGTCACAAGTGACACCGTAATCCTTTAAAGTTTGCCTCATCCATAGTAATTGTGCACAACAACTTGCGGCAGCTACATACTCGGCCTCGGTGGATGAGAGAGATATACAATTTTGCTTCTTCGAAGACCAACTCACCAAAGAGCGACCAAGGAATTGACACCCTCCGGAAGTTGACTTCGTCTCCACACAATCTCCCGCCCAATCCAAGTCCGAGTAACCCATGAGATCAAAGCTTGCTCCTTTGGGGCACCATAAGCCAAAGTTTGTGGTATGAGCCAAATATCGAAAGATTGGCTTGAGCGCCACAAACTGGCTATCCTTAGGTGCAGCTTGAAACCGTGCACAAATTCCCACACTCAACATGATATCCGGTCTAGATGCACACCGGTAGAGCAAGGATCCTATCATGGAATATTATACCTTTTGATCCACCCCTTTACCATCGGGATCACTGTCAAGATTGCATTTGGTGGGCATTGTAAACTTGACCAGCTTGACATCATCTAGCTTGAATCTTTTGAGCATGTCTTGGGTATACTTGGCTTGGTTGATGAACGTTCCTTCTCTCCTTTGCTTGACTTCAAATCCAAGAAAGAACTTCACAACTTCTCGGTCATTAGTGCAGCAAACTCATCATTGAAAGATTTGTTAGGAGAACCAAGAATAATGTCATCAACATATAGTTGGCATATGAACAAATCCCCTTTAACCCTCTTAGTAAAAAGAGTGGGATCGATTTTCCCAATTTCAAACCCACGATCTTGCAACAACTCGGTAAGGTGCTCATACCACACACGTGGGGCTTGTTTAAGGCCATAGAGTGCCTTTTTGAGTTTGTATACATGAGTGGGGAACTTGGGATCCTCGAATCCCGGAGGTTGTTTGACATAGACCAATTCATTCAAAGGACCATTTACAAATGCACTTTTCACATCCATTTGTCGCAACTTAAAATCATGATGAGATGCATATGCAAGCAACATGCGAATAGATTCAAGACGAGCAACGCGGGCAAATGTTTCACCGTAGTCGACACCCTCGACTTGGGAGTAGCTGATACGTCTCCAACATATCTATAATTTTTTATTGTTCCATGCTATTATTTATGAAGTCTTGGATATTTATTGGGCATTATCATACACTTTTATATCATTTCTGGGACTAACCTACTAACCCAAAGGCCCAGTCCAAATTGCTGTTTTTGCCTGTTTCAGGGTTTTGCAGAAAAAGAATATCAAACGGAGTCCAAACGGAGTGAAACCTTTGCGAGATATATTTTTGGAGAAAAACACGCATGGGGGACTTGAGAACCACGTCAGGGGATCAAGGGGCTGCCCACGAGGGTGGGGGCGCGCCCCCCTTCCCAGGGCGCGCCCCCTGCCTCGTGGGGCCCCCGAGCACCCCCCGGTGTCATCCTTCTTCCTATATAAGTCTACGTACCCCGAAACCTTCGACAACAGAGAGAAAACCCTAATTCCACCGCCGTAACGTTCTGTTCCCGTGAGATCCCATCTTGGAGCCTGTTCCGGAGCTCCACCGGAGGGGGATCCGTCACGGAGTTCTTCATTATCATCATCATCGCCCTCACCATGAGTTGTGAGTAGTTTACCATAGACCTTCGGGTCCATAGCTAGTATCTAGATGGCTTCTTCTCTCTCTCTAGATCTCAATACAAAGTTATCCTCAGTCTTCGAGGAGATCTATTCAATGTAATCTATTTTTGCGGTGTGTTTGTCGAGACCTGATGAATTGTGAGTTTATGATCAAGATTATCTAAGAAAGATATTTGGTTCTTTTCTGAACTCTTTATGTGTGCTCATAATATCCTTGCAAGTCTCTTCGAATTATTGGTTTGGTTTGGCCTACTAGATCTATAGTTCTTGCAATGGGAGAAGTGCTTGGCTTTGGGTTCAATCTTGCGGTGTCCTTTCCCAGTGATAGTAGGGGCAGCAAGGCACGTACTATATTGTTGCCATCGAGGATAAAAAGATGGGGTTTATATCATATTTCTTGAGTTTATCCCTCTACATCATGTCATCTTGCTTAAGGCGTTACTCTGTTCTTATGAACTCAATACACTAGATGCATGCTGGATAGCGGTCGATGTGTGGAGTAATAGTAGTAGATGCAGACAGGAGTCGGTCTACTTGTCTCGAACGTGATGCCTATATACAATGATCATGCCTAGATAGTCTCATAATTATTCGCTTTTCTACAGTAATTTGTTTCCTGCCGTAGTATTTCGCTATCAAGAGAGAAGCCACTAGAGAACACTATGGCCCCCTGGTCTATTCTCAACTTATCAATCTACATCTACTTTAATTTTATCGCTTTTATTTGTTGTTCTTATAAACCAAAAATACCAAAAATATAGATTATCATCTCTATCAGATCTCACTTTCGTAAGTGATCGTAAAGGGATTGACAACCCCTTATCGCGTTGGCTGCGAAGTTCTTATTTGTTTGTGCAGGTGCGAGGGACTCGTGCGTGGTCTCCTACTGGATTGATACCTTGGTTCTCAAAAACTGAGGGAAATACTTACGCTACTGTGCTGCTTCTCCCTTTCCTCTTCGTGGGAATACAACGCAAGCTCGAGAAGTAGCAAGAAGAATTTCTGGCACCGTTGCCGGGGAGGCTTACGCAAAAGTCATATACCAAGTACCTATCACAAACCCTTATCCTTCGCATTACATTTTTTGCCTCTCATTTTCCTCTCCCCCACTTCACCCTTGCCGTTTTATTTGCCCTTCTTCTGTCGTGTGTTTACCGTTCGCGTGCCTCTTGTTTGCTTGTGTTGCTATGTACCCTCATTTAGCTTGCATCTTCGCTTGCTAAAGTATGAATCCTCATCCACTTGCTAATCTCTTTAAGAGATCCAATTATGTTGAACCTATTGTTAGTGAGCTGCGTGCACTAGATTATCTTTATGGGGTTTTGCTTGAAATTTATGAATCTGAAAATTGTGAGGATTGTTAAAAGAAAAAGTGATTCATGTTAGCTTCTTAAATAAAAAGCATGATTGCAATGATGTTACTATAAATTCTATTGATGTCAATTGTGCTAATAATATGCAAAACCCTAAGCTTGGGGATGCTAGTTTTGCTATGTCTACTACTTGTTACAATGATCATGATTGGGGTGATTCTTCTTATGATCTTGAAAAATTATTTAATCCCCATGATGAATATAAGATTGATAATAATGTTTGCATTAATATTGAAAGTGGGTTTGGAGAGGTCATGACTTTAGTTAATGTTAATCCCACTATTTTGGAAGAGTGTCAACTTTGCATGCATGTGGATCGTGTTGAGAATATGTTATGTGATAGCTATTTTGTTGAATTTGATCATGATCCTACATGCAACTATTATGAGAGAGGGAAATATGGTTGTAGAAATTTTCATGTTACTAAATTACCTCTCGTTATGTTGAGATTGCTATTGTTTCTTTCTCCTTCCTTGCATATGTTAGATTTTGCTTGTCTTGGTAATTTGTTTTCCTATAAGATTCCTATGCATAGGAAGTATGTTAGACTTAGATGTGTTTGTCACATGTCTTATGATGCTCTCCTTGTGCTTCAATCCTTGTCCTTTATGTGAGCATCATTGAATTATCGTGCCTAGCTAGGGGCGTAAAACGATAGGCTTGTTGGGAGGCAACCCAATTTTATATTTTTGTTTTTGTTGCTGTTAGGGAATAATTATTGCATATAGCCTCTGATTAGATGTGGTTTCATGTTTTGTTTAGTGTTTCTGCCAAGTAGAACCTTTAGGAAGACTTGTAGGAAGTTTATATGATCTTGCTGTGGAAAACAGAATCGTTAGCGCTCGCTAAAGTAGTCATCAGATTTTACTGGAGCGTGCTATTTAGTTGATTCTTTTTGAAGATGATGAATAGACAAATTCCTCAAATTTACCAATTTAGTTTGAATTTTTTGGAGTTCCAGAAGTAGGGGAAACCTGCACATTACTACAGACTATTCTATTTTTGACAGATTCTGTTTTTCGTGTGTTGTTTGCTTATTTCGATGCATCTATGAGTAGTATTGGAGGATATGAACCATAGAGAAGTTGGAGTAGGTTTAACACCAATATAAACAGAGAATGAATTCATTGCTGCACCTTTGAGTAGTGGTTTGCTTTCTTATACTAACGGAGCTCACGAGAATTTTTGTCTAAGTTTTGTGTTGTGAAGTTTTCAAGTTTTGAGTATTGATTTGATGGACTATGGAACAAGGAGTAGCAAAGTCCTAAGATTGGGGATGCCCATGGCACCCCAAATAAAATTCAAGGATAATCAAAAGCCTAAGCTTGGGGATGCCCCGGGAAGGCATCCCCTCTTTCGTCTGCATCCATCGGTAACTATACTTGGAGCTATATTTTTATTCGCAACATGATATGTGTTTTGCTTGGAGCGTCTTGTATAATTTGAGTCTTTGCTTGTTAGTTTGTCACAATCATCCTTGCTGGACACACCTATTTGAGAGAGTTAAATATGGCCTAGAAATTGTTAAAACACTCTTTGTGCTTCACTTATATCTTTTGAGTTGAATAGTTTTTGCTCTAGTGCTTCACTTATATCTTTTAGAGCACGGTGGTGGTAATATTTTGTAGAAATTGCTGAACTCTCATGCTTCACTTATATCTACTTGAGAGTCTATTAAAACAGCATGGTAATGTGTTTAGGCTAAAGAAACTAGTCTTCACATGATAGACATCCAATGTCAATGTAGTAACAAAAATCACACCAAGTGCATTGAATAGAATGAGATGTTGGATGCTTGATAATTGCTTTGAGATATGAGGATAGTGATATTAGAGTCATGCTAGTGGAGTTATTATGAAAATGAGAAATGCTTGTGTTAAGGTTAGTGATTCCCGTAGCATGCACATATGGTGAATCACTATGTGACGAAGTTAGAGCATGAGGTATTTGTAAAGTGTAAACCTTTGTGTGGAGGTCGGGGGCGCGCGATGGTTAACTCCTACCAACCTCCCCCCTAGAAGCATGTGTTGATTGCTTTGTTTTGATGACTTGTAGATTTTTGCAATAAGTATATGAGTTCTTATGACTAATGTTGAGTCCATGGATTTTACACACTCTCACCCTTCCACCATTACTAGCCTCTCTTGTACCGCGCAACTTTCACCGGTACCATAAACCCACTATATATCCTTCCTCAGAACAGCCACCATATTATTCCTCAAAACAGCCACCATACCTACCTATCATGGCATTTCCATAGCCATTCCGAGATATATTGCCATGCAACTTTCCACCGTTCCATTCATATGACACGCATCATATTGTCATATTGCCATGCATGATCATGTAGTTGACATCGTATTTGTGGCAAGGCCGCCATGCATAAATTTTCATACATGTCACTCTTGTTTCATTGCACATCCCGGTACATCGCTGGAGGCATTCATATAGAGTCATACTTTGTAGTTGTAATATCGAGTTGTAATGAAAGTGTGATGATAATCATTATTAGAGCATTGTCCCATGGGAGGAAAGGCTAAATCTATAAAGCCCCTCCGCAAAAAAAGGAAGAAAGGCCAAAGAAAAAAGAAAGGCCCAAAAAAAGGGACAATTGCAGCTATCTTTTTTCCACACTTGCTTCAAAGTAGCACCATGTTCTTCATTGTAGAGAGTCTCATGTTTAGTCACTTTCATATACTAGTGGGAATTTTCGTTATATAACTTGGCTTGTATATTCCAATGATGGGCTTCCTCAAATGCCCTAGGTCTTTGTGAGCAAGCAAGTTGGACGCACACCCACTAGTTTCTTTTGTTGAGATTTCATACATATTTAGCTCTAGTGCATTCGTTGCATGGCAATCCCTACTCACTCACATTGATATCTATTGATGGGCATCTCCATAGCCCGTTGATACGCCTAGTTGATGTGAGACTATCTTCCTCTCTTTTGTCTTCTCCACAACCACCTCTATTCCACCCATAGTGCTATGTCCATGGCTCACGCTCATGTATTGCGTGAAAGTTGAAAGATTTGAAAGAATAGAGTATGAAAACAAGTGCTTGGCTGAAATCGGGGTTGTGCATGATATGAATATTTTGTGTGATGAAGAGGGAGCATAGCCAGACTATATGATTTTGTAGGGATAACTTTCTTTAGCCATAGTATTTTGAGAAGACATGATTGCTTTGTTAGTATGCTTGAAGTATTATTGTTTCTTATGTCAATATAGACTTTTATCTTGAATCTTTCAGATCTGAACATTCATGCCACAATTAAGAGAATTACATTGAAAAACTATATTGGTTAGTGTCAGGGATATTACTACCAGGTATAAACCGCCCAGGAGGATCCGGTTTATGTTAGCAAGATTATTTTATCAAAAGCCCAGCGGAGCATGAAGCAGAAGATTTCAGCCCAAGGTGTTTAGAGCCCATGTGTTAGGGCCCATGATTTGTAAACCATCATACTATGTAACTTGGGATGTAAGATAGAAAGAACAGAGACCGAATCGGACACGTTTATGAGTCGGCCTCGGGACTCTGTAAACCGGACCGGGCGTCACCTCTTATATAAAGGGACGACCCGGCGATGGTTCAGGAGAGGGAATAAGAGCTCGAGACACAGGCAAAGCGGATTCGCTCCCTGGTCATCGAAACCCTAGCAATACACACCAAACTAGACGTAGGCTTTTACCTTCATCGAAGGGGCCGAACTAGTATAAAATCCCTGTGTCCTTGTCCGCTTTAACCCCTTTAAGCTAACCCGTAGCGATGGCATCACGACTAAGTCCTTTTGCTAGGACATCTGCCGTGACAAAACCTCGACAGTTGGCGCCCGCCGTGGGGCTATCGCACGACGGTTTCGAGTTCTTGAAGGGCAGCTTTGAAGGACTCAAGGTCTACGCAGTGGGTCGGATGACTAAGATTCGTCGCGGCAAGATCTACATCCACGATGCAGGCTGGGGCCCCGAGGCCGATTCAGTCGAATACGGGTACCGGGTCCCCTTCGACGGCATCCACGTCTTCATCGGCAAGATCGGCGAACCGGGCCCTGAGCCGGACATCTTCCCCAACATCGTCGAGCCGGCTCAGCGTGCGAGTCCAGCCCAGATTCGGCCCGCCGTGAAGCGCGTCTTCGTTGGAGCAGTGCATGGAGTACAAACCGAGGATGGATTGGAATCTGGCAGCGAGACTCTTGTCTATTCCGGCGATGAATGTTCTTCCGGAGAAACAGAATCTTTATATCTGATGCAGGATGGCCGATCTTAGGGCTGTTCCAATGGTGACAGTATTCCGGACCCCCTCGATCCGCCAAACCGGGTCGCTGTCTTCATGAACAGATCACAACCTGTGCAGCAGTCCTCAACAACAGCGGCGTTGAAATCAGACGCGATGGGAGCTAGAGCAGGAGATCCACCCCCATCACCATCTGATACTTTATCCGTCTTGGTCGATACTTTGACAGCGTTATTGACAGCAGAGGTAGCCCAGGCCAACAAGGAGCAGCATGATGCGGAGGTCGCTCAGGTGAAAGGCCGGATTGAACAAGCCAAGTTGGACCTGGCTGCTGAGAAAGCTAGGATGGCTACAAAGCAGGCGGAGCTTGATGCTCAGGCCTATCGACTCATGTTGGATCAGACCGCTTCACACGAAGTAATGATGAGAAGGCAAAGATCTCTCTTGCCACCGGTTTATGAGGCAAGGAATCTCTTTAGCACGCCAGGTGCAGGAACCAGTAACCAGCCGGAGGTGAACTGGGGAGGAGCGCCGGGCACGGGAGCGTCCGTTCAGCCGCCGGCCGCAGAGCCAACCCGCCAGGTTGTACCGTCACAACATGTGCCCACCCCTCCTGGTCATTATTCTAATCCACTGGATAACATAGTCGCTGCCGCTTCACGACTGGCCGCCCTTCCCATTAAAGGAACGTCCCCCATAGCAGTGGAGGCACGACGAGCCACGGAGTTGTTGGACACTGCGTTAACTCAACAACAAGCTTATTCTCACAGCCGGGAGAAGATTCATTTGACTTCCCGTCCAAGCCAGAGCTATACCAGACGTATGGATGAACCGGCCATATCAAGCAATGCACGAAGGCATAATCAGCCGAGGCAGGATAATTCGGCAGGAGGAGAAGCGAACGCTCAGGACGTGGTGGATCAGGCTAGGCAGCGCCGGGAGGCCGAAGTAACAGCACAGTACGAAGCACGTCAGGCGACGCCAGTTCGTCCCACCACCACAATTGAACCAGGTGTCATGTCCAGTTCCTTGGGAGTGCCTTGTCTTATCCCCGCTTTATGGAACGTCAAACTGCCCAAGGATTTCAAAGAACCACGCAAGGTGCCCAATTACACGGCGGATCTGGCTCCGGAGGCATGGGTTGAGAGTTATGAGATGGCAATGGAGATGCTGGATGTGGATGAGGCAACGTGCGCCAAGTATTTCACAATGATGCTCGAAGGCATGACCCGAACTTGGCTGAAGGGTTTACCACCTAATTCCATCAGATCATGGGCCGAATTGCAGCGCCGGTTTATCAATAACTTTAAGGATACGTGCAAGCAACCAATGTCTGTCGTCGACTTAGCCGCCTGCGTTCAGGGAGAGCATGAGTCCACAAGCAGTTGGGTGCGTTGGGTGTCAGAGATCTTGCATTCCTCCAATAGCATCAACCCAAGCACAACAGTGGTAACCTTGGAAGGTAATTGCTGTTTTGAACCTTTTAGACAAAATTTGGGACGGCTTAAGCGTGATTGTAATGACATGGGGACACTCATGGGCGCTTTGGCAAAGTATGGGGACTCCGATAATACCAAACACCCAGAAGCTGATGGAGATAAGTCAGGGAAGGCGAACAAGAATAATAAGCCACCGCAGCCCAATCCGGCGAATCAAGGTTACAACGGTAAGCGTAAGGCGCATGGTAATTCGGACTTTGTGGCCAACACCAATGCTCAGGAGGATGGACATCGTCGCAAGGGTAGACCGCCTCCGCGTAATGGGAGGCCGCCTATTAATCTGGAACACCAGTTGAACGTACCTTGTCTGAAACATGGTACACCAAAAAAGCCAGCCACGCATCTCTGGAAAGACTGCTTTATTATGCAGGAATTCATGAACCTGACTCGGTACGACCACGGGCCCTCTGGCGGATCAGGTCCTGGCTTCCAAGGTCTGGGTTATCAAGGTGGTGGATCCGGTTCAGGATACCAAGGTAATAACGGCAATCACCATGGGCACAATCAGCATAACCAACAGCATGGTCAGGGCGGATATAACAATCAGGGAAGTTAACCGCGTCAGCAGCAGCAGCAATCCGGATATCAGAATAATCCGAAGGAGCTGAGCAGTGGGAAGTATCATGTCTTCACCACGAGCTTATGCAAGCGTGATCAGAAAGTTCTAAAGAGGGCGGTGCATTCTGTTGAACTGGCAGTGCCACATTTCCTGCGTTGGTCGGAGCAGCCCATTGTGTGGAGCAGAGAGGATCATCCGCCCCGGGTTGATAATCTGGGTCAGCTGGCTCTGGTTGTGGCACCCCAGGTAGGTGGCTACAAGTTTACCAAAGTACTTATGGACAGAGGCAGCAGCATCAACATTTTGTATTATGAGACTTTCCGGCGTATGGGGCTGACGGATAAGAAGCTTCGACAGTCCAATATAGTATTTCATGGGGTGGTGCCCGGTAAATCGGTATACCCAGTTGGCAAGATCGATCTAGAGGTTACCTTTGGGGATGAGCACGACTCCAGGCCGGAGACAGTAACCTTTGAGGTGGTAAAGATCAAGAGCCCATACCACGCTTTGTTTGGGCGGCCGGTTCACGCCAAGTTCATGGCTAGGCCGTGTTATGTTTATCTACAGCTCAAGATGCCAGGCCACAAGGGAACTATTACGGTCCATGGGAGCCGCAAGATTGCATTGTAATGCGAGGAAGGTGATGCAGCTTATGCTGAAGCGGTTTGTGCAACTGAGGAGCTGAAGTTTTATAAGGACAACGTTGATCCGGCAGATATGTCTCCGCTGAAGAAACCAACCACCGAGCATGATCCGGCTTTGAAGTTTAAATCAGCTGAAAAGACCAAGCAGGTTGACTTTGTTCCTGGCGATTCATCCAAGCAGTTCACTATCAGTGCTAACCTAGATCCAGAACAGGAAAGCGCGCTCATCAAGTTCATCCGTGAGAATCGGGACATCTTTGCATGGAAGCCTTCTGATATGCCAGGTGTACCGAGGGAACTCGCTGAGCACAATCTCAATATTGATCCTAAGTTGAAACCGGTCAAGCAATATCCGCGCCGCTTCAATGAAGAGAGGCGCAAGGCTATTGGAGAAGAAGTGGCTAGGCTCTTGGCCGCAGGCTTTATAGTTGAGGTGTTTCATCCAGAGTGGTTGGCTAATCCGGTGCTAGTAGTTAAGAAAAATGGCACTTGGAGAATGTGTGTTAATTACACAGATCTAAACAAAGCTTGCCCAACTAATCCCTTTGCCCTCCCCCGTATTGATCAGATCATTGATGCTACGGCAGGATGTGAGCGGCTAGGTTTTTTGGATGCATACTCAGGTTAGCATCAGATCAAGATGGCAGTTAAGGACCAGGAGAAGACGGCCTTCATAACTCCCTTTGGAGCCTTCTGCTATGTATCTATGCCATTTGGGCTAAAGAGTGCCCAGGCAACCTACCAGCGTTGTGTGCAGAATTGCCTTCATGGGCAGATTGGGTGGAATGTTCACGCATATGTGGATGACATTGTGGTAAAGTCCAGAAGGGATGAGACGCTGATAGCAGATTTGAAAGAAACCTTCGACAATCCACGGGTCTATAAAACGATGCTTAATCCGAAGAAGTGCATTTTTGGTGTTCCGGCAGGCAAGCTCCTGGGGGTTCTTAGTATCGAACAGGGGAATCAAAGCTAATCCAGAGAAGATCAAGGCAATTACATCCCTGGCTAAACCAGCGTGCATCAACGATGTCCAACACGTGGCGGGCTGTATTGCAGCGCTCAGCCGGTTTATGAGCCGTTTGGGGGAGAAGGCTATCTCGCTTTATCAGATGATGAAAAAGATAGAACGCTTCGTCTGGAGTGATGTTGCTGATGCTGCGTTTGAGGACACGAAGAGGCAATTGGCAGAGCCACCGGTCCTTCCTGCCCCAGTTGACAATGAGCTGCTGTTGTTATACGTGGCTGCTAATACCCGTGCAGTAAGCGTTGCCATTGTGGTAGAGCGCAAGGAAGAAGGCAAAGAATATCCGGTTCAGCGACCGGTTTACTACATCAGTGAGGTGATCATCGAATCAAAACAGAGATACCCACATTGGCAGTAGCTGGTGTATGGAGTCTTCATGGCAAACCGAAAGTTAAAACACTATTTTCAGGTCCATCCAATCACTGCTGTCAGTTCAGCTTCGTTGGGGGATATAATCCAGAATAGAGAAGCTACTGGTTGAGTTGCAAAGTGGGCCATTGAACTTAGCCCACACGGATTAAAGTATGTGCCACGTACTGCGATAAAGTCCCAGGCATTGGTGGATTTCATCAACGATTGGACAGAGTTGCAAGCACCTAAGGAAAAGCCGGATCACACATATTGGACTATTCACTTCGACGGTTCAAGGCAATTGGAGGGCTCGGGGGCTAGAGTCGTATTAACTTCCCCACGAGGTGATAAGTTCTGTTATGTCCTCCGTTTAATGTTCCCTTGTACTAACAATGCTGCTGAGTATGAAGCTCTCCTCCATGGTCTGCGGATGGCCAAGGAGATGAACTTAAGCCGGGTTAAGTGCTTTGGCGATTCAGACCTGGTGGCACAACAAGTATCTGGCAAGTGGGACTCCAAGGATCCGCTCATGGCAGCATATTGACGAGAGGTGGACGCTATCGCTAGACACTTCAAGGGTTATCAGGTGGATCATATAGACCGGCGAAAGAATGAAGCGGCCGATGCGTTAAGACGGCTGGGTTCTCAACATAAACCGGTTCCACCTAATACCTTCTTGGATGAGTTGCATAATCCGTCGGTGCAGTTACCTTCAGAGGAGGACATGGTTGTTCCTGATCCGGAGGCGCAATTGGTCGCGACACTTCCTGTCATTCCGGATTGGAAGCTTCCTTACCTAGCATACATGAACCGAGGTGAGTTACCAGAGGACGAAGTCTTGGCTCGGCAGATAATCCGGCGGTCTAAGTCAATGACTATTGTCAATGGAGAACTTCATCATCGCAGCGTTTCTGGAGCGTTTCAGCGGTGTGTGTCACCAGAGGAAGGCTGTGATATTCTTAGGGAGATTCATGAAGGGGATTGTGGTCATCATGTCGGTTCAAAGTCTTTGGTGGCTAAAGCTTTTCATCATGGGTTCTACTGGTTGACGGCTCATGCCGATGCAGAGGACTTGGTCAGAAAATGTGATGCTTGCCAGAAATTCTCACAGCGTGCTCATATCCAGGCGCAGGAGTTGAGGATGATTCCAATTACTTGGCCATTTGCGACCTGGGGGCTTGATATGGTTGGACCCTTCAAGAGATCCCAAGATAAAAAGACCCACCTTTTGGTAGCGGTGGACAAGTTTACCAAATGGGTTGAAGCGGAGCCTGTCAATAAGTGTGATGCAGCAACGGCGGTTCAGTTCATCAAAAAGGTGATTTTCTGGTTTGGCTTTCCACACAGCATTATAACTGATAATGGCACCAATCTGTCCAAGGGGGCTATGGAGGAGTTCTATCAACGAGAGCACATCCGCCTTGATGTATCATCAGTAGCCCACCCTCAGTCTAATGGCCAAGCTGAAAGAGCCAATCAAGAGATCTTGAAAGGCATCAAACCCCGGCTTATGGTTCCTTTACAGAGGACACCGGGTTGTTGGGTGGGGGAGTTACCTTCTGTGCTCTGGAGCATCAATACTACACCTAACAGATCCACAGGGTACACGCCTTTCTTCATGGTATATGGAGCTGAAGCGGTCCTCCCTAGTGATATCCATCATGACTTGCCACGGCTGGTGGCTTACGTTGAAGCGGATAATGAAAAAGCAAGGCAAGACGCGTTGGACCGGCTGGACGAAGAAAGGGACACGACAGCAGCTCGATCGGTGATTTATCAGCAAGATCTGCGCCGGTACCACAGTCGCCGGGTTAAAACCAGGACATTTCAAGAAGGAGATCTGGTGCTCCGGCTCATCCAGGACCAAACAGATATGCACAAGCTATCCCCACCTTGGGAAGGACCCTTTGTGGTCACCAAGAACCTACACAACGGATCATACTACCTCATTGACGTTCGAGAACATAAGGACTCGTGCATGACGGAGGAGGAGGAGTCCAAACGGCCGTGGAACATCGCTCTTCTTCGACCTTACTATGCTTGAGCCATAAGCTCTGCTTTATGTACATATCTTTTGTATATACTATGATGAATATAATAAACCGACGCCCTCGGTAAACCGGGGTATCAGCCGCATTATCCATAAGAGTGTCATATGGGGGCTTCAGTGGGCAAGGGAGTTCATGTGGCCTCTTAAACCGGCGACCGCATCAAGACCATCATAAGGGCACATCTCTGGTTGCTTCGGCAATTTCAACATGATGATGAGGGGCAAAAGAGAGTTTGATGCCTAGCACAACTCAAACATAGGCCCCGACGAGCAATGTTCAAATGCTACCTGGGGGCTCCTGATGCAAGACATCAGCGAGTTGAAAACTCTTGTAGTAAACACGGCTTGGAAGCTTGGTGTACACACCTAAAACCCCGGACTAACCTGCCTGCATCAAGTAAGTCACGCCGCCCAGGTAAACCTGGTACGACCCATCGAACGTACACACAAGTCAATCCTTATGGACCCAGAACTTGGTAACGTTAAATTGACGATCATCAAGTGATTACACAAGTCAAATATTTACGAGATTTTGAACATTGGTAGCATTTGACATTGATGATTTGGTTAAGGATTGCGGACCATCTTAACAGGCTTTGCAAAAATGGTTAATGACAGTAGCCTGGCAGCTCATAAAAAGCCTCGAATTTGGAGCCTGACAGCTCGTAAAAAGCCTCGACTACATGGTCTTATTTGCCCAAAAACTTTATTTTTCATTTTTTATGTTTTCTCAAATCTTTATATTCAAGGTCATTGGGTTTTCAACCAAGTCCATTGATTCAAGAGTGGATGACTACAAAGTTTCCACTACATCTGTATTTATAGAGTTATAGTCTGGGTTATAAACACCAGTACTAAATTACAGTTAAACCGGAGTTCATTGTAACCCGGTTCGGCCTTCATGACGAGCCAACAAATAATCAAGGGAGTCATCAGCACTTACACCTTGGATCGTTCCTGCCGGATTAAGGTTTGTTAAGATACACTTAATCGCAGGTATGCTACATACTTATATTTATACACAGTTCAAGTTATCAACTTAGATCATGTGCTTGGGCAGTATGACCCGTCCGGCAGTAAACCGTCAGGACACTTTGAACATTGTTTTATGCAGAAACAGGTAGAATAAACCGTCAAAAGCATTGAAAGCAGGATATATTTCAGAAGATGCCAATCAAAGCAATCTCACAAAAGATAGTGTGGGATAAATATAGAGTATTTCAGCTATCCTATTAAAAGGCGCTGAAAGGCCCAAAAGAATACCAGTTTTTCTCAAAAGTGCTCCAGGCATAAAGGTAAACCGGAGCTGGTTCATGATTTTGCTTCAGCTCGCTGTGAAGGCTGAGGGTCAGCTTGTTCCGGGTCTTCGGCGGCTTCTTCCAGTTGTTGGAAATCAGTGGTGCTCCAGTCAATCTTGGCAAGAGATCGGAATAAACTTCGTCATTTATAAGTTCTGACGGATCAATGTCAGGAGCGAAGGTGTGCTTACGGACAGGTGGAATAAGATTCTCAATATCATAAGACGGACGCTCCACCCGTACGTTCTCCTTATCATAACCCGGATGATATCTTGATAAGTCTGCTTCATCAGCAAGTTTACTCGCAAGCGGCCGCATATCCTTAGTTAAAGCGCGAAGATCATCATTAGAGAAGGCTGATCCGTCTTCCTTCATGCTCGGATAACCGTTCATTGCCTCAGCCGGATCAAAGTCAGGAACCCATGCCTTGGCTCGGGTTAAAGCCATCGGAGACCCGGCTCTTGCGGATGACTTCTTCACTTCGACAAGACGGGCATGCAAAATTGACAGTTTCTCCAAAGTACCTTGGATGGTGGTTGGAGCCGGTTTGTTGTGAGAGATAGCGCTAATGGCCCTTTGAGCGCCGGAATAAAGTTGCACCACCAAAGTGTACGCAGCTTTCAGTTTCTTCCGCACATCATCGCCAAGATGAGTGATGCGCCTCCCAGCGTAAGCAATATGAGTTAAACCGGAATAGTACGGATTCCAAGGATAAACTTTTGTCAAGAGGACTTACCGAAGATGGCGGATGTCATATCATTTATTTGCTGCCTCAACCCGGACAGCTCCTCTGCCACCGGGTTAAGAGCAGCCTCAACATCAATGGCTCTTTTCTCCAAAGCAACCTTTTCAACTTCCCAAGTTGACCGCTCCGCTTCAAAATCCTTCTTTAGCTTCTCCATATTAGCTAATGCAAGTGAAAGCTCATCCTTGACTTTTACAGAAGCAGTCTCTTGGAATTTTAAGCTATCCCCGAGTTCAGTTGTTTCATAAGCCCTCTGGTTCAAGTCAGTCTGCCAAAGATACAAGTATATCAGATATTCATGGAACAATTCAATCAAAATCCCAAGCACATAACAAGTTATGCACTTGACACTTGGGGGCTAATGTACATTTGCAGTAAAAAGCAGGCAATTTTTTCAGACAAGTCCCAAGCACATAACAAGTTATATACTTGGCACTTGGGGGCTAATGTGACATTGTTCTAAACACGGGAGAAGTCCCGGTTCACCCTCAATGAAGTAAACCGGCCCTTGGGGGCTACACGTACAAAGTTAAAGTTCTATATTTGATCTAATGAAGTCTCGGTTCACCCTAAAGGGCTAAACCGACACTTGGGGGCTACGATGGACTAAAGGTACAATTACAAGCAGAAATGAAATACAAAAGGAAAAGAAGATACCTCATAGCGTTCCTTCATTAAATTCACCAAACCGGCTTCATAGTCACGGCTGGTGTGTAGCCGGTTTAAGTACCCGGAATGAAGTTCCTGAGCACCGAGCTGCGCATAGCTGGACAGGTCGGTATTCCACTTGCCCTTGTCCTTGTGGAGAAACTCTTCCTTGGCAGTGTGTTTGGCCAAAGCAACAGGCTCTCCTGGGGTGGTAAAACCGGTCCAAGTAATCTCAACGTCATCATTTGAAGCATCAGTTGGCCTAGAAGGATTGGCAGCAGTGGGATTGATGTGAGCAGGACTAGCAGGAGCCGGACTAGCCCGAGCAGGGCTAACCCGGACAGGGCTGGCCGGTTCAGCAGTATGCTCCATGGGGTCGTCCCCCGGAGTAGCAAGGTCTTCTCGATCCATAGGAGGAGCATCATCATGTGGAATTTCAACATTGTCTTCTAAGGGGTTGGCAAGCTCAGGATCGTCTGCCGGTCCAGAAGTGGTATTATCGACTGCCGGTTTACTCAATTTGGCCTTTTTGCTAGGCTTGGGCATACTGAGAAAAGATTAAAGAGATAATGAAAATTTGAAGTCAAAGATGAAAAGTTAAACCGGACAGAGAAAAAGACAGCTTACATGTGAACAGTCTTGAGGGCAGGAACTTGTGTGGCGGTCGATTCGCCAGAAGAGGAGAGAGGAGTTTCCTGATAATTCGAGTCAGAAGGATTAAGGGGTTGACGAATACGACCTTCTTTGGGGTAAAGAGCAGTTGGAGTAAGTAAAACCTCAGAACGACGCCTTGGAGCCGGAGTGTGCGTTAATCCGGTGGATTCAACCACATGGCCACTGTGGCGAGTGGTGCGGTGAGCTTCATGTTGCTGCTTCTTCAAAATAAAGTTTGGATCTAGTTGAGCATAAGGATGAGAAAACTGAAATTTCCGGACTACCCGACGAATTTTTGGTGGCGGTGGTTTTGAGTCGGGGGAAAGAGAGATTACCTCAACGTCATCCGCTTTACTGCCTTCAGCAAGACCCTGGGAACGGACATTATTGATAAAAAATGCAGGGACAAGGAAAGACTAAGGAATCATAAGAACTGAGTGGTACCTTAGAGGCCGGATCATCTACCTCCGCATTGGATCCTGATGCGGCAGCAGGTTTCTTCTTGTTCCTCTTCACGGCCAGGGTCTTTTTGCGAGCTGGCTTCGCTGGTTTTTCCTGGGTTTTTCTTTTCCAGAAAGGGTCGTTCGCCTGTTTAAGGGAATAAAAGCGTATTAAACCAAGCGCTATGGACGGATTAAAACAAAGCAAAGGGACGGAAGAATTTCTTACCGACGGCGGTTTATTGGTCACACAGAAGGGTGCCAATCTGGTCTGACTGCACTTTTCAAGAGGAATATTCAGCAATTTCTTGACGGATTTGTTAACTTCAGTTTCTGATAGCACCATATCTGTGTGGCGCAAAGGGTCCTTGGGGTTCCCAGTATACTCACACATTAAACTGGAACGCCGGCTTAGCGGGAGAATACTCCAAGAAAGCCAGCAGCGGACGAAATCAACTTCGGTCAATCCGTTGGCTACAAAGGCCCTGAGCTTTGAAAGCTGAGGGGCATATTGAGCTCGCTCCTGGGCACTCAAGCGTTGTGGAAAGGGATGATCTTCCAGAAGACGATGGGGGCGATAACCTGGCAGTGGATTTTCACCTTCCGGCGAAGTGTCTACACAGTAGAACCAAGTTTGATTCCAGTCCTTGGGATGGCTGTGGAGAGTGGCGTGAGGGAAGCTAACATCCTTCCTCTTCTGGATAGTCATTCTGCCCAGCTTAGTATTTGGTCCATCATGGAATTCAGTCCGACGGTTTAAATGGAAGAAGTCCCGGAATAGCTCTACTGTTGGCTCCTCTTGCAGATATGCTTCACAGAAGACTTGGAAGTGGCAAACGTTGGATACAGAATTGGGACCAATATCTTGTGGGTGAAGCTGAAAGTTTGCCAATACGTCGCGGAAAAACTTTGACCCAGGAGGGTTGAATCCCCGGGCCAAGTGATCGAAGAAGACAACAATTTCTCCTTCCTTGGGCTTTGGAGGACACTTTTCCAGGGGGCCTCCAATGAAGGACATCCTTTGGACCTAAAGTGCCAATTGAGGCCATCTTTTCTAAATCATCCTCGGTGATCCGAGATGGGACCCAGTTGCAAGCAACAAACTGCTTGGCTGCGGAAGTCATCTTTTCAAAAGGGAAGGCTGAAAATACAATAAAAATCCAGTTTGGTAATCTAAGCAGAGTTAAACTGGCAAGTTATACGAAAGTATCGGTCTAAAGGGCGGTTTAAGCAGGGGCCTAATGGTATCTACCGGATTATAATGTTTGGAAAAAGTTAAACCGCCGAACATAGGCAGGCAAGACGCAGATCTAAAGTTAAACCGCCGACACAGGCAGATGAGATGCAGATCTAAAGCGTGGGGAAACAACTTTCATACAAGCAGCAGTAAGATATGGATCTACAGCATATGGGAAATTCAAAAATAATTCAAGTTGTGTTCAGCGGAAACAATGAAAGCCCTAAACAGATTCAGTTTAACTAGCAGTATTGGGAGAGATAAGATTACAATGACGGAGCGGAGCTATGCTTACGGTGGTTGACCTAAAGTTTGAGATCTACGGCTAAATACTGTCTATGGCGAAGAACCGCGAAGAATAGGGACTCATCTATAAGCTCGCATGAAACCCTAGAACTGAGATCTACGGGAAGGAAAGAAGTGGACGTACCCGAGGTGACGGGTGCGGAGAGGCACCGGTGAGTTTCTGGAAGCGTTCAGGTTGATGCAGCGGCCAGGCTTGACGAAGACGACGGGTTCGACGAACAGTGGCGGAGCTCGAGCGTCGGAGCACAGAGGAAGAAGAAGCAAGGGGGGAAAAGAGATGCCCCTCGTCCCTATTTATAAGCCGAATGGATAAAACGGCAGGCGCGGGAATCGAGGAGCCCAAAAAGCGGATATGGACGATGTTGTCGTCTCGATCTTCGGAGCTTTAATGAGTAAAGGTAAAAAATAGGTACAAGTATTAAATGCGCAGATGGCGTCACGACGGTTTAAAGTGATTTGAGGAGATGACGTCATGCCGGTTTACAAAGCATGTTGAAGCTGCAGAAAGGAAGATCTGTACAAGACTTTGAAGATTGACTTGAACAGGTTCAAATCAATCTGGGGCCTAATGTCAGAGATATTACTACCAGGTATAAACCGCCCAGGAGGAGCTGGTTTATGTTAGCAAGATTATTTTATCAAAAGCCCAGCGGAGCATGAAGCAGAAGATTTCAGCCCAAGGGGTTTAGAGCCCATGTGTTAGGGCCCATGATTTGTAAACCATCATACTATGTAACTTGGGATGTAAGATAAAAAGAACAGAGACCGAGGCGGACACGTTTATGAGCCGGCCTCGGGACTCTGTAAACCGGACCGGGCGTCACCTCTTATATAAAGGGACGACCCGGCGATGGTTCAGGAGAGGGAATAAGAGCTCGAGACACAGGCAAAGCGGATTCGCTCCCTGGTCATCGAAACCCTAGCAATACACACCAAACTAGACGTAGGCTTTTACCTTCATCGAAGGGGGCGAACTAGTATAAAATCCCTATGTCCTTGTCCGCTTTAACCCCTTTAAGCTAACCCATAGCAATGGCCTCACGACTAAGTCCTTTTGCTAGGACATCAAAAATTCTTTCTTTATCATTTACCTACTCGAGGACGAGCAAGAATTAAGCTTGGGGATGCTTGATACGTCTCCAACGTATCTATAATTTTTGATTGTTCCATGCTATTATTTATGAAGTCTTGGATGTTTATTGGGCTTTATCATACACTTTTATATCATTTTTGGGACTAACCTACTAACCCAAAGGCCCAGTCCAGATTGATGTTTTTTGCCTATTTCAGGGTTTTACAGAAAAAGAATATCTAACGGAGTCCAAACGGAGTGAAACCTTCGCGAGAGATATTTTTGGAGAAAATCACACACGAGGGACTTGAGAACCACGTCAGGGGATCATGGGGCTGCCCACGAGGGTGGGGCGCGCCCCCCTTCCCAAGGCGCGCCCCCTGCCTCGTGGGGCCCCCGAGCACCCCCCCCGGTGTCCTCCTTCTTCCTATATAAGTCTACGTACCCCGAAACCTTCGACAACAGAGAGAAAACCCTAATTCCACCGCCGTAACCTTCTGTTCCCGTGAGATCCCTTCTTGGAGCCTGTTCCGGAGCTCCACCGGAGGGGGATCCATCGCGGAGTTCTTCTTCTTCATCATCATCATCGCCCTTGCCATGAGTTGTGAGTAGTTTACCACAGACCTTCGGGTCCATAGCTAGTAGCTAGATGGCTTCTTCTCTCTCTCTCTCTAGATCTCAATACAAAGTTCTCCTCGGTCTTCGAGGAGATCTATTCGATATAATCTATTTTTGTGGTGTGTTTGTCGAGATCCGATGAATTGTGAGTTTATGATCAAGATTATCTATGAAAGATATTTTGTTCTTTTCTGAACTCTTTATGTGTGCTCATAATATCCTTGCAAGTCTCTTCGAATTATTGGTTTGGTTTGGCCTACTAGATCTATAGTTCTTGCAATGGGAGAAGTGCTTGGCTTTGGGTTCAATCTTGCGGTGTCCTTTCCCAGTGACAGTAGGGGCAGCAAGGCACGTATTGTATTGTTGCCATCGAGGATAAAAAGATGGGGTTTATATCATATTGCTTGAGTTTATCCCTCTACATCATGTCATCTTGCTTAAGGCGTTACTCTGTTCTTATGAACTCAATACACTAGATGCATGCTGGATAGCGGTCGATGTGTGGAGTAATAGTAGTAGATGCAGGCAGGAATCGGTCTACTTGTCTCGGACGTGATGCCTATATACAATGATCATGCCTAGATAGTCTCATAATTATTCACTTTTCTATCAATTACTCGACAGTAATTTGTTTACCCGCCGTAGAATATCTCTATCATGAGAGAAGCCACTAGAGAACACTATGGCCCCCGGTTCTATTCTCAACTTATCAATCTACATCTACTTTACTTTTATCGCTTTTATTTGCTGTTCTTATAAACCAAAAATACCAAAAAAATAAACTATCATCTCTATCAGATCTCACTTTCGTAAGTGACCGTAAAGGGATTGACAACCCCTTATCGTGTTGGCTGCGAAGTTCTTGTTTGTTTGTGCAGGTGCGAGGGACTCGCGCGTGGTCTCCTACTGGATTGATACCTTGGTTCTCAAAAACTGAGGGAAATACTTACGCTACTATGCTGCATCTCCCTTTCCTCTTCGAGGGAATACAATGCAAGCTCGAGAAGTAGCAGTAGCCTTGTGTCACCAATCTTGCCTTGTTTCGAACGACCAGACCGTTCGCATCTTGCTTGTCCTTGAAGATCCATTTGGTCCCAATGACATTATGTTCCTTCGTCAGCCTTGGCACTAATGCACAAGCTTGATTATGCTCAAAGTTGTTGAGTTCATCGTGCATCGCTTCAAGCCAATCCTCATCATCGAGTGCCTCATGTACCTTTTGGAGTTCAACACACGAAACAAGCATGTGATGCTCACAAAAATTTGACAATTGCTTACGAGTAGTTACCCCTTTTATCAAGCTTTCTAGCACATTCTCCATGACATGTTGTTGACGCTCAAGCTTGGAAGCCACCTTAGCGGTACAACTCTCTAAAAGTTCCTCAATGGGCATTTGAGGATCATCTTGCACATCTTGAGCACCGTCTTGAGTTAGCTCTTGATCTTGAGGTTGCTCTTGAGCACCACCTTGAACTTTCTTTTGATCTTGAGCGAGCTCAGAGGAATGAACTTGATCAAGGGCATCGTTTGGTGCATCACCATCTCCATGGGGTTGATCTTGCTCATGGGGTTGAGGGCCTTCACTTTGTTCTTCGGAAGCGTGTGGGTCAAGCGTAGGTGATGGATCCACTTGAGTAGAGCATTGTCCTTCTCCTTCGGCCACAAGGGGTTCCTCAATGGGGAGGATTTGACCAATCCCAATTCTTCTTATGGCTTGAGGAGGAATTTCATCACCTACATCACAAAGACCACTTTGCTCGACTTGGGAGCTTTATTTTCATCAAACTCTATGTTACATGTCTCCTTAATGAGTCCGGTGGACTGGTTGAGGACACAGTTGTAAGTGCATCTAGTGCCACCCCTAGTTGGTTTTGGAGTATTGACGACAAACTTGGTTGAGGGACTAATGTGTTTGTGAGAATTGCAGGATAACACAGGTAGTAGTCCCTCATTGATTCGGTTAACCTACCGGGATGACCCCTAAAAATGTATGAAGACATTAATATCAGTGGTGGTATATGAAGATAATCATATTGAAGACTATGACATGAGAAGACATTGTGTGAAGACTATGGAGAGCGAAGATGTAGATGTTTCGTTGTTTCCTTTTTTTCCTTGTTGAGTCATAGGAACCACCGTACTGTTAAGTGGGGTCCAAGTAAACTAAGTCAGAGTGACTGAAGTGATGCTCAACCAAATCCTATGCCTTCGAGCGAAGACTATGAGAGAAAATCTTATCCAAAGGTGGATGAGTCAGCTTTACTTGGAGATCAAGTAAAGTTGCCGTGTGTGTTTGAAATCTGATCGTTGGAACACGTGTCAGTTCCTTAGTGACTCGGGGTCACTTCGGACAAATCAGGTCGGTTTGCCCAGTGGCTATAAATAGCCCACCCCCTACACCATAAATTGGTGGCTGCTCAGAGTTATTACACGGCGTTTGTCGTTTGATAGCAACCCACCTCCGAAGCATTTGAGAGAGAAATCCTTGCGAGGACAAAGCCCAAACACCCAGAGCCAAAGAGTGTTTGGCATCACTGAAGTCTTTCTGTCTGTGTGACCTGAAGACTTATTACACTTGAGGACTGTGTTTCCTCCAGCCGGTTAGGCGTCGCGTTCTGAGCATCCAAGAGTAATTGTGGATCGCCGGTGAACGAAGTCTGTGAAGGTTTGGAAGTCTACCTTGAAGACTTACCAGAGTGATTGGCCGAGGACTAGGTGTCCTTAGCTCAAGGGAAACAAGGTGAAGACGCGGTCTTCAGAGTTAAATCTCAGCCTCCCTAACCAGACGTACAGTTGTCACAGCAACTGGAACTGGTCTAACAAATCACTGTCTTCCCCGAGCTACTGGTTCTATCCTTTCCTTCCCTTTACTTACTGATCTATGTTGTGAAGACATTGCATGCTTGCCTTATCTGATTGTCTTCACTGAGTATCTACTTGTTGTGATTGACTTCATTCCTTCTTCCTGTATGATCACTACTGCCTAGTTTCTATTAGTCTTCATGCTTTCACTTCATTGAACACATGACTATGGCTTATCTAGTGTAGTCCACTCTCCGCTTCATACCAATAGGCTTGAGCTTATCATTTGTCTTCGAAACTACCATGTTTTGAAGCATTTCATAAAAATCGCCTATTCACCCCCCTCTAGTCGATATACTGCACTTTCAACAGTAAGCATGAGAGTTTGTTGCATAACCAACAAATATGCCCTTTTGAGCTCGAGGTTCGAATTTAGACAAATGAACACCCTTCTTGAGAATGAAACACTTACAACCGAACACCTGGAAGTACCCGAGGTTGAGCTTGTTGCCGGTAAGTATCTCATATGGAGTCTTGTTCAAGCCTTTGTGGAGGTAGAGTCTATTGGATGCATGACATGCGGTGTTGATGGCTTCGGTCCTGAATTCCGCCATCATGGTCCTTGCCGCGTCCATCAACGTCCGGTTCTTCCTCTCTGCTACACCATTTTGTTGAGGGGTATACGGTGCGGCATATTTGTGCTTGATCCCCTCGTCACTAATAAACTCATCCAAGGTGTAGTTCTTGAACTCGGTGTCGTTGTCACTTCTAATCATCAAAATATTTGCTTCATGTTGACGTTGTGCTTCATTAGCAAAGTTGATGACGGTTTGTTGGGTCTCACTCTTCCTCTTGAAGAAATAAACCCAAGTGCATCTTTAATAGTCATCCACAATCACCAAGCAATACTTTCTTCCCCCAAGACTATCAAAGGATGGAGGACCAAAGAGACCCATGTGGAGGAGCTCCAAGGGCCTCTTCGAGTAGATCATAATTGTGGGACGGTGAGCCGTTTCATGAAGCTTCCCTTCAATACAAGCACTACAAGCACGATCTTTGGCAAATCTCACATTTGTTAGTCCACGAACATGGTCCCCTTTGAGGATACTTTGGAAAGATCTCATATTGACATGGGCTAGCCGGCGATGCCAAAGCCATCCCACATCAACCTTAGCCATTAGGCAAGTTGCGGTCTTAGTGGGTCGCTCCAAGAAGTTCACCACGTAGAGACGGTTCTCGACATGCCCAACAAAGGCTACTTTAAGAGTCTTGCTCCAGAAAAGGGCCACGGTATCAAGTTCAAAGAAAGTTGAAAAGCCCATAAGTGCAAGTTGACAAACGGAAATCAAATTGTACGCAAGGGACTCAACAATCATGACCTTTATCAATAGATAGATCTTGTGAGATGACCACCTTGCCCAGTCCCAATACCTTAGATGTTGAAGCATCACCAAATTGGACATGGGTGGGCATAGATGGAATTGGATGCACGTGCACCACCAAGTCCTTGCTTCCAGGCATATGATTTGTTGCTCTGCTATCAAGCAACCATGACACTCCATCGGAAGCAAACACCTAGATTAATGCTTGGTTTTAGGTACCCATTGAGTAATGGGTCCTTTGATGTTATCAACAAGGATATTAGGAACCCAAATAGACCATTCAATGTACTCATATGGAGAACCAACAAATTTTGCATAAACATGCCCGTCACTAGCATGACATCAGACATAAGATGGGTTAAACTCGACGGAGTTCTTGGGAGGAATGGCATTACCTTCTTGCCATTTCCACATTCCACCTTGTTCTTCTTCTTCACATGATCACCTTCTCCCTATTTGATAAAGACCTCCTTGAGAGGGAGAGGTTGCTTGGTCTTGCTCTTCTTCTTCTTCTTGGTCTTGGGTGCAAACCCAATTCCCTCCTTTGCCACAACCTCCTTTTGACTACTCAAAAGGTCATTGAGGTTCTTCTCTCCTTGTATCCATGTCACAAGGCCCTTCTCAAGTTGCTCTTTTAGCTTGACATTTTCCTCCATGAGATGAGCATGCTCACAACACAGGTTAGTAGCATGTGCATTATCAATAAGAACAAAAGGAGGACAAGTAGCAATTTCCTTTGTTAGCTTCACTTGGAGTTGATCATGAGACTCCATGATGGAAGCATGCACACTCTTCAAGACCTTGTGGGCCGTGTCAAGTGTGTCAAACTCTTCCTTGAGCCTATCATGGCCAACCCCAAGTGCAACCTTCTCGGATTTAAGCACATAAGTAAGAACAATAGCATAATTAAGATCTTTTTGAAGTTTAGAAAGATCAACGTTGTGTGACTCCTCAAGAGCTAAACGAAGACCTTGCTCTTTCTCAAGAGCAATGGAAAGATTCACAATCTCGTCGGCATAGTCACGACTATGCCCCTCCATCTTGGAGATAGTATCCTCGTGTGACTCAATGATATCATTGGCCTCACCAAGTTGTTCCAAGAGAGCAGCAAAGTGCTTCTTGGATTCTCCCTTAAGCTTACTCAAGAACAAGTTAAACTCATTCTTTTCACCATTCACCACCTCACTATCATCTACACAATCTAAGAAAGACGAAGTAGTAGTGATGGTGGTTTTGATGATGGGTGTTACCTTATTGATAGCTTTAGCCATGAGGCACTTGGCAATGGTGTTCTTGTTGGGGGCACCGAAGAGAGAGACCATGGAGGGAGAAGATGTGGCAATTGCAATGGTTGTCGTTGCTATTCCTTCTCCGCTTGTGTATTCATCATCATCATCCGAGGGATATTCTTCATGAACCGCCAACGCCTTTTGAGACACCTTCTTGATGAAGTTATTCTTGTTGGCAAGAGGCTTGGCCTTGTCCTTGCGAATAAGCTTGCCACCATTTTCTTCTAGATTTTCATACGGGCAATCCGCAACAAAGTGACTTACGTTTCCACAATTGAAACAAGTTCTCATCCGTTGCTTGCCCTTCGAGCCACTTGAGTTGTTCTTGGAGAAGTTGGGTCTTGAGTTCCTCTTGCCCCAAAATTTCCTCGAAGTAAGAGCCATGTGCTCATGGTAATCATATTTGGTGTCTTCGGGGCAACACTCCTCTTCTTCAATTTCAACTTCATCCATACAAGCCTTAGCCTTCAAGGCCAACATTGGTGAGCTTTTCCTGGACCACACACGGGCTAGAGCATTGTCGGTGGTCTTGTTCATGATGTTCATGGCAATAAACTCATCCAACACTTCACTTGAGAAAAGAGTGTGGAAATTTGGTCTTTGATGAATCACTGAAGACATGGCCTTGTTGAACGACATGATGGCCTTGAGAAACTTGAGCTTCATCCAAATATCATCCACATCCTTGCTCCCATGATCTTGAAGAGCCACTGCAAGAGTTGTCACCCTCCGGTAGAGATCACGTGGATCCTCATCTTCAAGCATCACAAATTCATCGGCCTCATCAAGGACCACTTCAAAGTTGGACCATTGGATGCTAGAGCTGCCCTTGTAGATAGAAACAATATGCTCCCAACAATCCTTTGCACGAGTGAACGGTCATAAGTGAGATAGATCTTCGGGTGGGACTGCATCTTGAAATATGAACAGAGTGGAGTGGTTGTATTGATTGTCCACTTCTTCTCTTGGGGTGAAGTTGTTTGGATCATGTGGGTAGAAGCCTTGCTCAATGATTCTCCGAAGGTTAGTAGAGCAATGATTCAAATGAGACTTAATGTGAAAAACCCAACCAACAAAATCACCCTTAACAATCTTGGGAGGAGGACCATGATTATTAATGCGAGGTGTAGGGACCAGTCCTCCATAGACCGGGGGAGGGGGAACCAAGGCAAAGGTTCCCGTCCCATTCTTGTCATGAGGGGCAGAAACGTGAGTACCTTTAACCGCTTCCTTGGCGGAATTGGCCTCCGACTCCGATGCCGTGGGATTAACCACAAGAACGAGATCGGGAGTGGATTTCATTCCCTCAATTAATTCTTTAAGCATGGACTTGACTCCAACCGTCATAGACGTCTTAAGTGAAGCGATAGCTTCATTTAAGTCATCTCGAGTGATCAAAGTCAACTCCACGGCCTCGGGCACTTCCTCCTCGGTTTCAACCATGCTCTCCGGGTGGTGAAACCCTTAATAAAGAGATGAGGCTCTGATACCAATTGAAAGGATCGATATGGTTGACTAGAGGGGGGATGAATAGGCAGCTACCAATTTTTAGTCTTTCTTAAACAAATTAATATTAGCAATAAATAGGTTGTCTAGAAATGTAACTAGGTGAATAACCTATATGATGCTAACACAATGAGCAACACAAGCTAGTAAGAAATATAACACAACAAAAGCTTGCACAAAGTAAAGGTAGAAATAACCACAAGTGGAGACGAGAATGTGTTACCGAAGTTCCTTCCCTTTGGGGGAAGTATGTCTTCGTTAGAGCGGTGTGGAGACACAATGCTCCCCAAGAAGCCACTAGAGCCACCGTATTCTCCTCACGCCCTCGCACAATGCAAGTTGTCGTGATTCCACTAGTGGTGCCATTGAAGGCGGTGACCGAACCTTTACAAACAAGTTTGGGGCAATCTCCACTCCACAACAAGCTTGGAGGCTCCCAACAACACCACGAAGCTTCACCACAATGGAATGTGGCTCCGAGGTGACCTCAACCGTCTAGGGTGCTCAAACACCCCAGAGTAACAAGATCTGCAAGGGATTAGTGGGGGGGGGGGAATCAAATATCTCTGGGTGGAAGTGTAGATCGAGGCCTTCTCAACCAATTCCTAGAGAATCCGCAAGTTTGATTGGCTAGGGAGAGAGATCGGGCGGAAATGAGCTTTGGAGCAACAATGTAGTTTAGGAAATGGAAGAGGTAAGTCTTCTTGAGGAAGAATACCCCCTTTTATAGCGGGGGAAGCAATCCAACCGTTATCCCATCTTCAGCCCGCACAGAGCGGTACTACCGCTCATGGGAGCGGTACTACCACTGGCACCAGCGGTACTACCGTGAGCCCCAACGGTACTACCGTGAAGACATAGAGCAGGAGCCTCAGAGGGGGGAGGGGAACGAGAGCAAGAGCCCGGGAGGCACTGGAAGTGGTGGTAGGGCGGTACTACCGCCCCCACTACTACTCCTACTGTCGCACAACCTGACACGAGAAGCGATGCTCTCGAATCGAGGCGGTAGTGGCACGGTACTACCGCCTGCGGCTTTAGGCAGAACTGCCGCTCTGCGCCGCGGTACTACCACTAGATCACTATCTTGCCCATTTCCAAGACAACGAAGGATCTACAAAAGATGCGGGAAAGAGATGGGGGGTGCAAAGGGAACGTGTACGTGTTGATTCCACCTTAACCTTTCTGATACAGACCCCCTCTTGATAGAACGGTGATTCCCACGACTCAAGACCACCAAAACTTGAAACGAAAGAAGCAACGTCTTCTCTTTAAACACCGAGGGGTAAAAATCGTCTCGTGCGTTAAGATGAATATCTGAAGTGCTCAGTGCACATGATTAATTCGTAAATGTATTATCATCAATCGCCAAAATCACTTAAAGAGAGACATGCCCTAACAACAGTACACATACTCAGTGTTTATGTGCTACAATATATGATTTGGGCTCTCATTCTTGATCCAAGGGCCATGTTACCTGGTGACATGCTATAGGCATGTCGCTGGATCTCTATGGGATAAACACCTATGACTAAGTCAACTTATTTTGCAAGAATTACTTTAAGAAGCGATAAACGTCCTCATGTTGACGTTAACATGTTTTTTTAATATAGTACAGACGCAAACGCTCATACATACGTGCATACACTCACCCCTATGAACGCACATACGCACACCTTATCCTTATGAGTACCTTCGTGAGACTGAACCGACGTATCATCTTGAGATTTACGAAGTCACCATAGATGCCTCGTCGTCGACGAGAACATTTACTCCCACTGAAAGCGCATCGCTGGTAATACTGAAATAAATCCAGGAATAATGCGAGCACTAGTACTTGAATCCTGCTGGGATGGGGAAACCACAATCCCTCTAACTATCCAATCACATATTAGTTCGCGTTGTGGTTAGCAGTTGAGGGTAAGGTTTCAACAAAAATATAGTCGAAGAAAAAAAACTGCCGCTTTACTTAGAAGACAAAAATACACTACTTCTATTTTCTATATACAAGTTTTGCCTATCTTTAGTAAAATTTGGACAATCAAATTTCTTAAATAATTGAGTGAATTGTAAAAAACCACCACATTGAAGCATAGGGTTGCGGAAAAGACTCTTCTACGTTTTTGTGCCAGAAAACACTGATTTTGAGCTTAATATTTTGCAGAAAGCACTGACCCTTCGCTTTGGGTATTTTAATCTCGATTATGACATGTGGGGCCTGTTTTTTATGACGTGGCGTAACGGTTCCGGCTAGACGTCGTTAGATATTTGTGTTGCCAAAAAACTCCCTGATGAACAAACAAAACAGCCAAGCCCCTCCCCGTCCGTGCTCACGCGACCCGCCGCCAGGCCTGCTCACGGCGCCGCCGCCCCTCATCTCCTTCGGTCGACCCGTGCGACTCGGCCATGGCTGCCGCCCCTCATCTCCTTCGGTCGACCCGTGCGACTCAGCCATGGCCACCGGACCTCGCGCTACTCCGCCGCGAGTAGGTCATCCGGGAGCGGCGGCGGGGCTCGTCTACGCAGCCGCCCGGTGTGGCGACTTGCCGGAGCTGCAGGACGCCTGCGCCCTCCTCGCCGTGCTGGAGCGGCAGGACGCCGCGCCCTCCTCGCCGCCAAGTTGGGCAGGGGCTTGGCGTCCGCCGCGGCAGAGCTGCAGCTCCGCGCGTCGGGACCAGCCTCTGCGCCCTTCATCGGCGTCCGTGGCGGCAAGCTCGCCTGCGCCATGAGGATGCCCTTGGCCGCGGCTGTGCCCTCTTCCTCTTGCTCCCGTTCTTGGTGACGAGACCCATCACCCATGGCCGGCGGGCTGCAGTACTGTTGCTCTGCTCGGCTGCTGTGTCAGCCCAAATCCATGAAGGGACTTGATTGCTTTTTTGTGTTTTGATTGAAGGGTGTCCCTGCAAAACTACAGGGGCTGATTTCTAAATCCAGAAAATCCCTCATCTAACGTCGTCTATCACGAAACTTTGTGCCACGTCATCAAATGCAGGACCCACATGTCATAATAGAGGTTAAAATGCCAGAAGAGAAGGTTAGGTGGTTTCTGCAAATGATTAGGACAAAAATCAGTGTTTTCTGGCACAAATTCGTAGAAGAGTCTTTTCCGCAGTACTACGCTTCAATGTGGTGTTTTTCTGCAATTCACTCTAAATAATTAGCCAATACTTTGCTCTCTTTTTTCCAACAAGGAGCCACTATTTTGATATTTCTTTTTTCAACAGGGAGCCAATATCTTGCTTGCAATTTTTTCTGGATGCCTCGCAAAAGCTTACCAGTGTTGATTCGGGTAACAACCAGAGACATGTTCTCACAAAAATGGCGGCCAACTTTTGCTATTTGGCTAAAGGAAAAGGTTGAGGTCCTAGCAACCAGGGCTTGTTCAACGAGTCTTGGCCGTCGATTATTAGTCAAATTAATCGCAACTAGTGGCTAATCTATGCTAGACGCCGGAGACCGTATCCGTGCGTATCTCGCAAAATGGGTTGGTAATCGAGCTAAAGATGGAATCCATGGTTAGTGCTAATTGGCATCAGAAGAGCACAGAGTTCAAAAAGGGGGAGACAGAGGTAGATTAAGATCAACGCAGAGCATCAATCGGTTGAGTTAATACTAATCTTTGATCATGGACCTGCTTCGATGCTTAGCTAGCCCTACTCGTAGACAATTCATGTTGGGTGAGTCCCACGAGAAAGAATGAAAATAATAATACTATAGTATTATTTTCTTCAACCAAAGTTTGACAGTGCGACGCCCCCACCCGACCCTTTGCTGGCGGCAGGAAGTTCTGGGGGAGGCCGAAATGATCTGGCGGGCGGAGGCGGCGACGACGACGACGAGAAGTCTTCGACATGGACGCCAACAATTTTCATATATGTTTGAGTCAGACAGTTTGGTCATTTTTAGACCTCTATCGCAGTCGTTCAATTTGCATTGGATCGATCCGGACGTCCAAAATCCTTTATTCCTGCCAAAAAAAAAAATGGGGGGGGGGG
>LR738715.1:675180531-675220775 GCA_902687465.1 Secale cereale | reverse complement strand
GGGGGGGAGGGTATTCCGGACGTCCATCATGTTAATGCCCGACAAACCAGTCCCACCCAAAACCCCAACTGAGGCCCGATGTTACTCACTCCGCTCCGTATTCATGGAGGCTCTTGAGCTCCCGTGGCCACCAGCATTCACGTCCGACCGACCGGCGCAATATCCCAGGAGGCTGCTTCAGCTTAAAAAGCCGGGCGGCGTCCCCCCAAACCTTACACGTCTCATTTTCTCCTCTTCCCTACACTTCCGTTGTCATTGCCGCTCATAGTCGATCTCACCGTTGTCGTCCGCCGCCATGGTCCGAGAGAATATAACATGGTGCAAGATGTTGACCTTGGAGCGCCGCGCCGAAATCCCAATGGAGGTCTGCCCCATGGATTGCCGGCCCGCATTACACACGGGAGGGGGGGAGCTTCAATCTCTCTGGAGTCGAGCTTGAAGGAGGAGGACGCGATGGTCGTTGATGTCGTGGACTAATGCATGTCTTTTTCTGGAGGGATAGCGGTGGATGGTCAGTGCTCGGACGGACATCCACAAACACATTCAGATGTGCCCATAGATATTTGAGGTGTCCGTTTGATATATTTTTTTCTTCCGGAAATGCTATCTTTAGGTATGGAATTGACCGGTTTTCATGACAATTTATAGTAACGCGAGGATGGCAAATTTGTTTTGCAAGCATAACAATTTTCGGAAAAGAAAATGAACTGGGGCGTTTTGTTACGCTCTATAACTAAACTTGTTATCCTCGATGAACATAATTTGCCATGAAAAAAATGCTCGATTTGTCGTGTCTAAAAATCTAACGGTCGATGGTCCTTATTTTTAAAACATTTGATTGTTGGAGATGTCCCGAGGAACTTTTCTAGAAACGAGGATGCTGCACTACCGGCGTGTCCGCCCGCCGTCTTACGTACGTCGTCGCCGTTCAGGAACTTAAAAGTAGTACATGTGTTGTCTTGCTTTAGAAATTCAGAAGTGGTCCTGCGAGCTAGCGGATAGAATAGATTCGGCGCACTCAAAACGATGGCGTTGCCAGTTTCTCCCCGTAGCCTGCACGCTCGCCATCGACCATCCACATGATCACCCGTGCACTCGACGTGGTGAAAACGACCAACAATAGCGACCCGCCCCTCATCTTCCTTGGAAGCGTCGACGCGCACGAACAGGCAACGTGCACAGGACCGAACGTTGGAAATATTTCCCCACCCCAGTCCCATAGCTGGTTTTCGCTTTTTCGAGCCATTCAAGATTCTGTAGCTTCTGTACGAACCGTGTTCACAAGAAGAACATGATACCTCTGCTTTTGTTCGCACGGGTGCGTGCGAGACCGATGGAGATGAGATTTCAGGATGGATCGACGCGTGAATAGTGACACACCGCAGTTCGTGAGCGCTATGTCTCAGCTGCCATGTGAAATGTCGCATTAAACCCACCGTGGAAAGGAGGCGCCCATCGTGATCTATCTCAGCAGGTCCGCAACTATGCATGCATCGTCGGAAGAAAGGCTGCATTTCCCCCGTGAAGCGGCAGTGTTTTACAGAAATCTCTCTTTCACAGAAAAGGCAGCACAGAGGTAGGGATCAGATATCTATGTGATCGACGTCGAGAAAGGTAAGGCCGGTACGGCAAACGAGCCACGGGGATGCGCTGGCGCTGGCAATGGCGAGCAAAATTTAAGGAACCTTCTTTTCTGTGAAGGGGGCGATCACCTGCTTTGCCAGTAGGCTACCAAAGATATAGCTGGGTTGTCCAGCCACCATCCTTTTCGGCAAAATCTAGAGTCTCGCTTGTTCACAAGACAGAAATTTCACGCGATTGGAGTCATGTAGGCATCTCCAATGCGAACGTCTAAAACGGACACAGTCCGCCGACAGTGGCATGGAGTCCTAGGCATCAAACGTCCTGACACACCTCAAACAACATTTAAACAAACCAAACCGATTCCATGCAAACCGGATGAATTCCGTTTAAACCAGAATTTTTTTTATTATTTTTTACGTATTTCAATAAAACAAAACCGGACAACACTTTTTTACCTAGTCTAGACCTTTGACAGGCGTCCATGTTTTACGTCCTGTCTTCCCCATTTTGTGTCTACCAAGTTACAGGAAGTGAAGCGTCAGAGGGTAGGGGGGATAAGCCCTCCGCCGTATGGCCGACACCGAAAATGGACGTCAAGATATCTAAATGTAGGCATCTCCAATGCGTTACAGGAAGTGAAAACGTACGATTGGAGTCATGTAGGCATCTCCAATGCGAACGTCTAAAAGGGACACAGTCCGCCGACAGTGGTATGGAATCCTAGGCATCAAACGTCCGGACACACCTCAAACAAAATTTAAGCAAACCAAACCGGATGATTTTCATTTAAACCATACCAATTTTTTTAAACATATTTCAACAAAACAAAATCGGATGACACTTTTTTAACCTACTCTAGACCTTTGACAGGCGTCCATGTTTTACGTCCTGTTTTTCCCATGTCATGTCTACCAAGTTCCAGGAAGTGAAGGGGGGGGGGGGGTGTTAAGTCCTCCGCCGTGTGGACAATGCCAAAAATGGACGGGCCGGCCTCGTGGTTGCGAACCACGGGGACGACACGGTGTTGACACCTGATTTTGGCAAGATACATAAAGCAATGAAGATGGTCCCGAATGAAAGGGTTTTCAGCATGAAAAGATTCACATCGCCTAGTGAAACAACTTTGATGTTTCGGTTATCATCATTCGGCCTTATTTTAGGGACCGAAACTATATTCCGAATGGCATAATTCAATGTTCCGAGTGGTTTTTGGCCAATCATGCATTCAAGACGACCTCGGATGAAGGAGCACTCTAAAGGAATTGTCTTCGTCTCGTCGAGGCAATCGATTATAATATATAAATCATCTCAATCCGAGTTCGTATGCAAAAGTTAAAGGCAATACACTGCAGACCGAAATTATATGAAAATATGGCGCGAGGTACCAGACAGTGGTCTGATAGGTTGCGCGAGTAATTCGGCCATCAGGACAGCCTTGAATCGAAAAATCTTCAACATAAAAAAGTTTCGCCTTGTCGAGCCGATCGTTTTTTATATAAAGTTTGTCTCAATCCGAGTTAGTATGCAACCTGGAGAGGCAAATCAAGATCAGGCTGTGTTTTCAGTCGGGAAGGTCGAGTGAAAAGTTTTACCATCCGAGTGAAAACCTACCGATCGAGTAAAAGGTCGAGTGAAAACATACCGATCGAGTAAAAGGTCGAGTGAAAACCTACCGGCCGGTCGAGTAAAAGGTCGAGTGAAAACCTACAGATCGAGTAAAAGGTCGAGTGAAAACCTACCGGTCGAGTAAAAGGTCGAGTGAAAACCTACCGATCGAGTAAAAGGTCGAGTGAAAACCTACCGATCGAGTAAAAGGTCGAGTGAAAATCTACCGATCGAGTAAAAGGTCGAGTGAAAACTTATCGATCGAATAAAAGATTGTTCTCCGACTGAAAATGTGGTCATCATGCGAGTGAAAGATTGTCTTCCGTGTAAAAATCTAAACATCCGAGTGAAAAAGTCTAGTCGGACCATCCGAGTGAAAGACTCTAATATCCGAGTGGATAAGCTCGAATCCGACTGAAACTGAACATGTGCCCAAAGTTTATCAAGATGATCTCGGATGGAGAAGTGTTCAATACGGAAATTGTGCGTATCGTAAAAACGGTGAAATTTGGTTTTGGAGTCATCATCATCAGAGATAGTATATGGCATGCAAATTCACTACGAGACCCGGATAATTCAGTCTGCTGCAAGAACGAACCCGACTAGAAGGTAAAGATGACCTCAAAAGGTATTCAGGATTGCCTTATTTGAAAAAGTGATCAACATGAGAATTGTTCGTCTCGTCAAGGCGCACGATTTTGATATTTGGGACGTCTTGATCGGAGATTGTATGCAAGCTCGGCGGCCCGCGCAAGAAGCAGGACAGAAGTTTGGACCAGATCCGGGCTGAATCCGAGTTGGAGTAAAACTAGGACTCTAGGACGTGAATTGATGTAATTTTCTTGTAAGGAAAGCCTAGATGAATCCTTTACTTGTACGGGAAGTCCAGCCGCCTCTTATATATGTTGGGGGTGACGGCCGATTGAACAACACACAATCGAACAAATCAATATACTACTTTTTCCAGTCTACGTTTTATCCCTCCATCGTTCTTCTCTCTCGTTCTTCGCTGATCTTCGTGTTTGAGAGCTGCGAATCTCGAGGCTCTAGGGGCGAGCGAATCGACCTAGGGCAGCCCATAGCCGCCGCACTCCCTGACGGGGTCCCTCCCAGGGGTGTGAGGTTTTCGGGTCCGCAAAAGCGCCCGTCGACTGTCTTGCGTATCGCGCTATCGGCTGGGCCTCCTTCGACGTGAGTTGCAGTGCATCACCCCCGGCGTCGAGGGTACACGTGACGTGTTCGTGTGTCAACACACTTTTTGGCGGCTCCGCTGGGGAATAAAGGTCAACCATCATCATCCACCATGTCCGATCTTCCCAAGCCATCTGAGGTAGACGTCGATAACATCATTAAGCCCAGTCTTGATGAAATATCGTCCGACCATCGCCAAATCTATGAGGAGTACAAGAAGGTGCGCGAAGAGAAGGAGTTGCAGGAGTTCCTTGCGAAGTTCAAGAAGGATCGCCAAGGCAACATCACTCCGATTGAAGAAATCAAGTTCCCTTCTCTTCAAGCCGAGCAAGTTAAACCCTCTGTGAGTACTACCTTTTCTCCTGAGCAGTGGGCTGAGATTGAGAGTCGTATTGCTGATGGTAACAATCTAGTCTATCAAACTTTCATAGAAAATACTAATGCTCAGAAGAATATATCTCAATCGTCTAGTGGTAATGGTGGTATAGCTGCTGATGTGCGAAACCCTAATCTGACTCTGCCTACTTCATCGGCACCTCCCATGCCGATGACTTATTATCCTACACAAACAAATCAGATTGTGGCTGCACCAATTAGTCCTATCATGAGCATGCCAGGTTCGGTGGCAACGCCGAACCAAACCCTACCTACAGCTACAACCACTCGACCACTACCAAGTTATGAGTCGACATACATGCCTCAGTTCCTACCCACCGCTAGTAACCCTACTCCTCCTATGCCACTGCCACAAGCTTCATCGTCCACTGTGGATGATGGTTTAGCGAATCTTAGAGAGGAGATGGCTAAGATGCTTCGAGAGAATTTTGGAGTTGAGTTACCTCGGAATCGGATTTACCAAAAGCCGTACCCCGAGTACTTTGATGCCATCCAGTGCCCTCCAGGATATAAAATTCTAGATTTTGTTAAGTTTAATGGAGAAGGCACAAAAACCACATGGGAGCATGTTAGTCAATATTTAGCACAATTGGGTGAGGCAGGTTCATTGAATGAATTAGAAGTGCGTTTGTTTCCTTTATCATTAACTGGTACCGCATTTTCATGGTTTTCTTCTTTACCACATGGTTCCATTCGGGTTTGGTCGTAGCTAGAGCAGAAATTTCATGATCACTTTTATAGCAGTGACAATGAACTCAAGTTATCACATCTAACATCGGTTAAATAGAAGCATGACGAATCGGTCTCCGATTATGTCAAGAGATTTAGAGAAACAAAAACCGTTGTTATAGTTTGGTGATAACCGAGAGAGACTTGGCAGACCTAGTGCTGAGTGGTTTAAGGACTCCCATTAGAGAAAAGCTAGAAGGCTATGAGTTCTTAAATATTAACCAAGTCTTACAAAGGGCTTTGGCTTAGGAAAGCCGAAGCAAAGATCTCAAATAAGTGCATAGGTACAAAGCTGATCATCCAAAGATGAATATGGTTGAATATGATAATGATCACTCGGACGATGAGGGTGACATGTATGCTACTGAATTTGTTTGGCCATCTAAGGTCAAACCATTTACTTGCAATGATCTGAAACCGATTCATAAGAATCGTGATGAAGAGATGGAGTTTACTTTTAACATTGCCAAGTGTGATAAAATATTTGATGCTTTGCTGCAAGCTAAAATTATTAGAATATCTCACACTTTACCGCCGTTTGAAGAGCTAAAACGGCGCGCTTATTGCAAGTATCATAATTCTTTTTCTCATGCTACTAACGATTGCAATGTTTTTCGACGACAGATACAATCGGCCATTAATGACGGTCGATTGAACTTTTCCGAGATGCAAGTTGATAAACAACCCTTTCCAATGAATGCCATGGATTTGGAGGGGAAGAAGTTACTCATTCGGCCAGAGGTAGCCGAATCTGCTAATAAAGCTAATGTCATTGTTGGTGAGCCCAGGAAGGACAAGGAGAACAACAAGATCTTGGGGAGGCAGATTATGATTGACAAGCAACCCGATGGCAAGGAAGTAATCAAGATCACCATCAAGAATCCTACACTCGGGGGGCAACCACAAGTGAAAGAAAATGCTCGTGTTAAATTTGTTAAGCCCAAGAGTCCAGAAGTTGGCAAGTGGAAGAGGAACGAGGCTAAAGTGCAGCGTAAGCGGATCAAGCCAACTTTTGATATGTTGTTGTCCAAGTATGCCAATCAGTCGACCGGTTCTAGCTCTAACCGGCCAACAGACCTGAAGCGACCAAGGTCACCACCAGCTGATATGTTTAGTCGGTATGTGAGGACGGCTGGACCAAGGGCACCGTTTCAAGAGGAACAAAGGCAACCTGTTTGGGATCGACTCGACTACTCATACAATGGTCGACTGAACATCGGTGGTCATCAGTCGGCTGGTCAAAATATGTGGCCGAACGGAAACTATCCAAGTGTAAGAATGCACCCAGGTGGAAACTATCCAAGTGAAAAAATGTGGCCAGGTAGATTCTATCCGAGTGACATCCATCCGAGTAAAAAGGTGTGCCCGAGTGAAAATTTCATGCATCCAGAAAATAAAAAAGAATGGCGTGTTAAATCACCAAGTGTTGCAGCGGTCGAGTCAGGAAAAGGCAAATAGAAAATGGATGTCGACTCACTTATCTTGGGCACCAAAACATTCCCCGTACAACAGCCGACTGTGCATAACCACTCGACTGAGCCGATACTTTCTATCGCGCCAAGGCACTCGACTAATGATCATGAAGCAAGCACCAGCCAAGTAAAGGCAAAGGATCCTAAATATACTCGGCCAAAGTGGTGTCCTCCAGGGCTAACAAAGACACAGAAGAGGAAACTGCAGAGGTTAAGGAGCCAAGAGATGGCAGAACAGGAGGCCGAGAAGCAAAGGGATAAGTTGTTCAATGACACTCGACCCATGGTTCCAGCAAAACAAGTGTGGAGGCCTAAAAAAATACGAGATAAGGCACCTTCTACATCTATCACAGCAATACCTACACCACCAAAGGAGGACAATGCAACAGCTATCACATCATCTACGACACTTCTTACTTCTCCTTCACTTGGACAGATTTCAGAATCGGTGGATGCACTTGAGGCAGATGATGATATATTAGATTATGAGTCGACGCCGGTTCATGAAGGTATGGATATCAATATGGTTTATTACTTGTCTGCTGAGTTTCGTGTTGTGGATGAGGAAGGGGAGGTTGCTCAGCTGGATTTTGGCCCTAAAAACACAATATTTGAGAAGCCAAAAGACCCAGTAACGCATCTGAAACCATTGTATCTCAGAGGCCATATCAATGGATCACCTCTCACTCGGATGCTTGTTGATGGTGGTGTTGTGGTAAATCTGATGCCCTATTCGGTCTTCAAGAAATTGGGTTTGCCCGATAAAGAGTTGATAAAGACGAATATGGTGCTCAATGGATTTGAAGGCAAAGAGAAAACTGAAGCCAAAGGCGTGATGTATGTGGAACTTACAGTCGGAAGCAAAACTTTGGCTACTACATTCTTTGTCGTAGAGGTGCAAGGTAACTACAATGTCATACTAGGCCATGATTGGGTTCATGCAAACATGTGCGTGCCATCCACTATACACCCGTTTTTGATCCAGTGGGTTGATGATGAAGTGGAAGTCATTCATGCGGATAACTCGGCTTGTGTTGCTTTGGCCGACACATCAGTGGATTGGCAACATCCCAATGCTACTTGCTTGACGGGACGTGACTTACCAGAGTTTGATTTTCTTAGCGCAACCAAGAATGGTTTCGTCCCCGTTTCTTTAAAGCCGACTGAATGTAGTCGGCTCCAAGGTATGATATGTTTGAATGGATTCTAGTTCCGAGTGGTTACAAAAATATCTTGTAAAATATCGGTCGAGTGAGAACGATATGTATGAATCTATAGAGGAATTAGATGACATGGATAAGCTTGGACAAGGTTTTACATCGGCCGATCCATTAGAGGAGGTAGATATTGGAGATGGTTCAGTCACTCGACCGACGTTTGTAAACAAAAATTTGAAAGCCGATTGTAAAGCTAAGTTGGTCGAGCTATTGAAAGAATATGTTTGTTTCTTTGCATGGGAATATCATGAGATGCCAGGTTTAAGTCGAGAGCTAGTGGAGCATCGGTTACCTATAAAGGCTGGTTTTAGACCATATAAACAATCGGCCAGAAAGTTTAATCCAAAAACTTATGGCCGGATCAAGGAAGAGATCGGTCGACTGCTTAAAGCTAATTTCATTCGACCTTGCAGGTATGCCGAGTGGATTTCTAACATCGTCCCAGTGGAGAAAAAGGGATCCGACAAGTTAAGGGTATGCATTGATTTCAGAGATTTGAATAGGGCCACACCCAAAGATGAATATCCCATGCCAATAGCCGATATGCTTATTAATGATGCTTCTGGACATAAAGTCATTAGCTTCCTTGATGGTAACACGGGGTATAACCAGATTTTCATGGCTGAAGAGGACATGTCCAAAACGGCTTTCCGATTCCCTGGTTTCCTTGGTTTATTCGAATGGACGGTGATGACATTCGGATTCAAAAATGCTGGCGCCACATATCAAAGGGCTATGAATTTGATTTTTCATGATTTACTTAGTGTCATACTTGAAGTTTATATTGATCATATTGTTGTCAAATCAGATGCTTTTGAATCTCATTTGGCCGATTTGCGTTTAGCTTTTGAAAGAATGAAAAAGTATGGACTGAAGATGAATCCTTTGAAGTGTGCATTCGGCGTGTCAGCTGGTAAGTTTTTGGGTTTCATTATTCATGAAGATGGCATAGAAATTGATCCCAAAAAAGTAGAAGCTATACAGAAAGTGGAAGCGCCAACATGCAAGAGAGATATGCAAAAGTTCCTTGGCAAGGTCAATTATTTGAGAAGGTTCATAGCTAATCTGTTAGGGAAAGTTGATGCATTTACACCTATCCTTCGGTTAAAGAATGATGTTGATTTCACTTGGGGGGGGGGGAACAGCAAGAAGCCTTTGATATGATCAAGAATTATTTGTGCACCCCTCCGGTGATGAAAGCACCCAAGCATAAGGAGCCTTTTAAGCTTTACATTGCAGCAGAGGAAGGTGTTATTGGTGCTGTTTTGACTCAAGAAACCGAAGGAAAAGAGCATGCTATTACATATTTAAGCAGACGCTTATTGGACGCCGAGACAAGGTATACATTTATTGAAAAACTATGTCTATGCTTATATTATGCTTGCGCAAAATTGAGACATTATTTAGTGCCGAGTACTTGCATAGTAGCTTGTCAAACCGATGTCATTAAATACATGTTGCATAGGACAATTCTTAGTGGCAGAATTGGCAAGTGGGCTTATGCTTTGATTGAGTATGATTTGGCTTATGAACCTCTAAAATCCATGAAAGGCCAAATCGTTGCTAATTTCATTGTTGAGCATCGGATTAATGACAAGCATGACATTGATATAAACCTTGTCTCTTTAGTACCTTGGAGATTATATTTTGATGGTTCAGTTTGTAGCAATGGCCAAGGTGTTGGTATTGTTTATATATCTCCTCATGATGCTGTTTTTGAGGCCTCGTGCCGCTTGAAATACTTTTGCACAAATAATCAAGCCAAATATGAAGCTTTGTTATTCGGCCTAGAGATGTTAGTTGCTATAGGTGTTACACATATTGAGGCTTTTGGTGATTTGTTACTAGTGGTGCAGCAAATATCCAAAGTCTTTCAGTGTTTGGACGAATCACTTAATGTTTATCTTGATAAATGTCTAGATAGAATCTCTACTTTGGATAGTTTTAGCATTGCTCATATATCTAGGCATGACAATTGGAAAGCAAATGAGTTGGCACAACAAGCATATGGGTATCATGTTGATCATGGCATGTTTCATATCTCTCAAAGACCGATGTCTTGTCTTGACAATATGAGAGAAGCCGAACTTGAACCTACTGGTTCGGCCATTAACAAAAAGTCTAGTGCAGGTGACAATACCGACTGGAGGAAGCCCATTATTGATTACTTCAGCAATCCGAGTGAAAGGGTGGAAAGGGATGTTCGGCGTATGGCTTTCAAGTATACAATGGGAGATGATGGTCTTTATCGCCGAACAGTCGATGACATTCTTCTAAAATGCTTGGATGAAGACCAAGCAAGAGTTGCTATGGGAGAGGTACATGAAGGCATTTGTGGCACTCATCAGTCGGCTCCCAAGATGAAGTGATTATTGCGACGTGCTGGGTTTTATTGGCCAACTATGATTAATGACTGCTTCAGATATTATAAAGGGTGTGAAGCTTGTCAAAAATTTGGTGATATTCAACTGGCTCCTGCTACTATGTTACATCCTATTATCAAACCGTGGCCTTTCAGAGGATGGGGTTTAGATTTTATTGGGCAAATTCATCCATCTTCCTCAAAGGGGCATCGGTTCGTATTAGTGGCAACCGATTATTTCACTAAATGGTCTGAAGCAGTACCTCTCAAGAATATGACACATACGGAGGTAATTCAATTCATAACTGAGCACATTATTCATAGATTAGGTATTCCTCAAACGTTAACTATAGATCAAGGTTCATCTTTCATGTCACACCAAGTCTAAGAGTTTGCCGAATCTTATAACATAAAGTTGCTCAATTCCTCTCCGTATTATGCCCAAGCCAATGGACAAGCTGAGTCTAGCAATAAAATTTTAATCAAACTCATCAAAAGAAGATTGAGGATAATCCAAGGAGATGGCATGAGTTGTTGTTTGAAGCTTTGTGGTCACATAGAATCTCAAGGCATGGTGCTACAAAGGTGACTCCATATGAGCTAGTATATGGTCAAGAAGCTGTTTTACCAGTGGAGGTGAATTTGAATGCTTTGAGAATAGCCAAACAGAATGATTTATCGACAATAGACTTTTATAACTTGATGATGGACAATATTGATGAGGTTGCCGATAAACGTTTGGTTGCTTTAAAGGCCATAGAGAGAGACAAGTTGAGGGTAGCAAGAGCTTACAATAAGAAAGTTAAGTTGAAGAATTTTCAAGTTGGTGATCTCGTGTGGAAAGTGATTCTGCCGATTGGTACAAGAGATAGAAAATTTGGGAAGTGGTCTCCAAGTTGGGAAGGTCCTTTTAGGATTACAAGAATAGTTCCCGGAAACTCATATTTAGTGGAATCCATACAAGGGACATTGTTACCTCGAGCTCTCAATGGCAAGTACTTGAAGAAATACCACCCGAGTGTGTGGCAAGAAGCCTAAGTAAGCAATGGCCGATATACGACTATCACCCTTAGCACAAACATGGCCGATACATGATTATCGCCCCAAGAAATACAAATGGCCGATGGAGTGTTGACATCGTCCTTAGAACAAAAACGGTACATATTATTTTTCGGCATACAATCTTTGCCGAAAAACAGGGGGGCATGTGTTGACACCTGATTTTGGCAAGATACATAAAGCAATGAAGATGGTCCCGAGTGAAAGGGTTTTCAGCATGAAAAGATTCACATCGCCGAGTGGAACAACTTTGATGTTTCGGTTATCATCATTCGGCCTTATTTTAGGGACCGAAATTATATTCTGAGTGGCATAATTCAATGTTCCGAGGTGGTTTTTGGCCAATCATGCATTCAAGACGACCTCGGATGAAGGAGCACTCTAAAGGAATCGTCTTCATCTCGTCGAGGCAATCGATTTTGATATATAAATCATCTCAATCCGAGTTCGTATGCAAAAGTTAGAGGCAATACACTGCAGACCGAAATTATATGGAAATATGGCGCGAGGTACCAGACAGTGGTCTGATAGGTTGCGCGAGTAATTCGGCCATCAGGACGGCCTTGAATCGAAAAACCTTCAACATAAAAAAGTTTCGCCTCGTCGAGCCGATCGTTTTTCATGTAAAGTTTGTCTCAATCCGAGTTAGTATGCAACCTGGAGAGGCAAACCAAGATCAGGCTGTGTTTTCAGTCGGGAAGGTCGAGTGAAAAGTTTTACCATCCGAGTGAAAACCTACCGATCGAGTAAAAGGTCGAGTGAAAACCTACCGATCGAGTAAAATGTCGAGTGAAAACCTACCGGTCGAGTAAAAGGTCGAGTGAAAACCTACCGGTCGAGTAAAAGGTCGAGTGAAAACCTACCGATCGAGTAAAAGGTCGAGTGAAAACCTACCGGTCGAGTAAAAGGTCGAGTGAAAACCTACCGGTCGAGTAAAAGGTCGAGTGAAAACCTACCGCTCGAGTAAAAGGTCGAGTGAAAACCTACCGATCGAGTAAAAGGTCGACTGAAAATCTACCGATCGAGTAAAAGGTCGAGTGAAAACTTATCGATCGAATAAAAGATTGTTCTCCGACTGAAAATGTGGTCATCATCCGAGTGAAAGATTGTCTTCCGAGTAAAAATCTAAACATCCGAGTGAAAAAGTCCAGTCGGACCATCCGAGTGAAAGACTCTAATATCCGAGTGGATAAGCTCGAATCCGACTGAAACTGAACATGTGCCCAAAAGTTTATCAAGATGATCTCAGATGGAGAAGTGTTCAATACGGAAGTTGTGCGTATCGTAAAAACGGTGAAATTTGGTTTTTGAGTCATCATCATCAGAGATAGTATATGGCATGCAAATTCACTACGAGACCCGGATAATCCAGTCTGCTGCAAGAACGAATCCGACTAGAAGGTAAAGATGACCTCAAAAGGTATTCAGGATTGCCTTATTTGAAAAAGTGATCAACATGAGAATTGTTCGTCTCGTCAAGGCGCACGATTTTGATATTTGGGCCGTCTTGATCGGCGATCGTATGCAAGCTCGGCGGCCCGCGCAAGAAGCAGGACAGAAGTTTGGACCAGATCCGGGCTGAATCCGAGTTGGAGTAAAACTAGGACTCTAGGACGTGAATTGATGTAATTTTCTTGTAAGGAAAGCCTAGATGAATCCTTTACTTGTACGGTAAGTCCAGCCGCCTCTTATATATGTTGGGGGTGATGGCCGATTAAACAACACACAATCGAACAAATCAATATACTACTTTTTCCAGTCTACGTTTTATCCCTCCACCGTTCTTCTCTCTCGTTCTTCGCTGTTCTTTGTGTTTGAGAGCTGCGAATCTCGAGGCTCTAGGGACGAGCGAATCGACCTAGGGCAGCCCATAGCCGCCGCACTCCCTGACGGGGTCCCTCCCGGGGGTGTCGGGTTTTCGGGTCCGCAAAAGCGCCCGTCGACTGTCTTGCGTATCGCGCTGTCGGTCGGGCCTCCTTCGACGTGAGCTGCGGCGCATCACCCCCGGCGTCGAGGGTACACGTGACGTGTTCGTGTGTCAACACACGGACGATGTCTAGCTGGTGATGTCCGTGGTCGCATGTGCCTCCTCTTCATCTGCCTCCACGCCATTATTTAGTGAAGAGGGCGTCTCTCTCCGTCCGGCGGACGCGCAACAACCATCGCTCACGGTGGATATCGCGGGCTCTGCACATGAACTGGTATAATGCCTGCTACTTATCCGGGAAGCTTGAATCATCTGCGGTGATTTTGTCCCTCCGCAAGCTGGTGCTCGTCAAGGAGTCGGAGGTTGTAGCATTGGTCCTCCTATGTCTGATGGAACACCGACACCGACGGTGCTGGCTGCTCTTTCGTCATGGACCGGTGCGGGTGGGGGCACAGGCTCGCCAGCGGATGCATCCTCCATCATTGGGTCGTCCTCGCTCACCTCCAACGAGCTAGCTGGCAAGAGGGTTTGTATCCATCGCGCACGACGGGCCTGCCAGCCGGCTGCAAGGCCGACCAACTCGTGCTTTTACTCCGTCGAGAGGCTCTCCCACATCTCTCTAGAGCTTGTGATCACGATGGAGGTGGTGCACGAACGAGAAAAGGAATCGGGTATAGTGATGTACGGATGGTGCCAGGCACGACCACGTACGAATAGCGAGCCCTGCTAATTGTGAACTGCGTTGGAATTTCCTCGAAAAGGAGAGGACGATGCAGTACAATAGAGAGAAGTATTTCCCTTAGTTAAGAACTGAGATTATCAATTTAGTAGGAGAACCATGCAACACCTCATTAGCATCACTTGCAGACAAACAACAAACCCTTGCAACCCAACGCGAACAAGGGGTTGTCAATCCGTCGGCAGTTACGTGCAAGATTAACTTGTGTAGTGATCGACAGATAAATAGAGCAAAAATACAAAATAAAATAAAGAAAGAACAATGCAGCAAGGTATTTTTGGTTTTTGATATATGGTAGAACTAGACTTGGGGGCCCATAGTTTTCACTAGAGGCTTCTCTCTTGAAAATAGCATACGGTGGGTAAACAAATTACTGTTGGGCAATTAATAGAAAATGATATAATCATGATGATATCCAAGGCAATGATCATATATAGGCAGCACGTCCGAGACAAGTAGACCGAGACGATTCTGCATCTACTACTATTACTCCACCAATCGATTGCTATCCAGCATGTATCTAGAGTATTAAGTTCATACAAAACAGAGTACCGCCTTAAGCAAGATGACATGAGTTAGACAAAGTAAACTCATAGATGAATAAACCCCGTATTTTTATCCTTAATGATGATGATACAAATATGTGTCATGTCCCTTTCTGTCACTGGGATTGAGCACCATAAAATTGAACCCATCACAAAGCACCTCTCCCATTGCAAGAAAAATAAATCTAGTTGGCCAAACCAAATCAATTGATCGGAGAGAAATACGAAGTTGTAATAATCATGCTTAAAAGAGTTGAGAGAAAACTCAAATAATATTCATGGATAATCTGATCATAAACTCACATTTCATCGGATCCCAACAAGCACACCGCAAAAAGGCATTACACCGAGCAAATCTCCAAGAACATCAAGGAGAGCATTGTATTGAAGATCAAAGAGAGAGAATAAGTCATCTAGCTACTAAATATGGACCCGTAAGTCTGTGGTAAACTACTCACACATCATCGGAAGGGAAACGAGGTTGATGTAGAGCCCCTCCGTGATTGATCCCCCTTCCGACAGAGTGCCGGAAAAGGCCTCCGTATGGGATCTGTCGAGAACAGGAACTTGCAGCGGCGGAAAAAGTATTTCGTCTGGCTCTTTGTTGGTTTCACGACTTTAGAGAATTTATAGAGGCGGAGTTAGGTTAAACAGAGCCACATGGGCCCCACGGGCCACCAGGGCACGCCTACCCCCTGGGTGCGCCCTAGTGTTTCGTAGGCCCACCTTCCATCATCTGGCCCTCTCCCGAAACTTCTAGTGTCTCTTTTGTTCAAACAAAATCTCCAAAAAGTTTCGTGGCATTTGGAGTTCGTTTGATATTGATATTCTGCAAAACAAAAACAAGCAAAAAAACAACAACTGGCACTAGGCACAAAGTTAATTGGTTAGTCCCAAAAAATGTTTTTCAAAATATCAATGTTAAAGAAAGTTTACCCTAGTACATTATGCTCAGTTATTGATCCATTCATGTAACACACTCAATAATAACCACATCCAATGCACACGTATGACAATAGTGCCTTCCAGTTGGTGCTTTATAAGAGAATATGGCGACTCAAATACAAATAAAAAATGCATAAAAGTAAAAAGACAGACTATTCATAGAGGGAAGCAGAGATTTGCAGAGGTGCTAGAGCTCAAGGTTTAAAATAGAGAGATAGAATTATTTTGAGAGGCATGCTTTTCCTGTCAACATCACGACCGAGAGTTCCTAACATCTTCCATGCTAGACACATTATAGGCGGTTCCCAAATAGAAAATAAAGTTAATTTCATGTCCATCACTGTTTCACGATCCATGGCTAGCCGTATCCACGGGTGCCTTCCAAACTTTTCACTTTCCAAGAAAATTATTATTGTTTTTTTCATTTCGGGACGGGGCATCCCTATGATCTTGCCATTTTCTCGTGCAATGACAAGTGAATGAACACTCATCTTGAGAATTACCCGCCTAGCATGAAAGATATTAGCCACCCCCTGCCACTTCATGAGCAGTACGGGCATACAAAATTGAAGTTTATTTGGAAGGTTTAAAGTTGACACATGGAAATTTACTTAGAGCGACATGTAAATACCGCTTATAGGTAGATATAGTGGACTAATATGGCACAACTTTGGGCCTAAGCAGTTTGCTGCACAAGCAGTATTTCCGCTTAGTACAAATGGAGGCTAGCAAATAGATTGAGAAGCAACCAACCGAAAAACAAAAATAATCATAAACATGCATTAAACACAACTAACATTGATATTGCACCATAAGTAGGATATAACTTCGTTGCATAACTATTGACTTTACGTGCATGCATAGGGAATCACAAACCTTAACACCAATATTCTTACTAAACCACAATTACTCACTAGCATCATTCACATATTATCATCTCCATATCGCAAAACTATTACAAGGAATCAAACTTATCATATCCAGTGATCTACATTAAAGTTTTGTGATGCTCCCGACTGGATCATGCGCTAATCATACACACAAATGCACACGATCAAGATCAGAGACTCACGGGAAGATATCACAACACAACTGACACAAATAAAATAATACAAGCTTTATATTATAAGCCAGGGGCCTTAAGGGCTCGAATACATAAGCTCAAATACACAAGAATCAGCGGAAGCAACAATTTCTGAGTACATACATAAGTTAAACAAGTTTGCCTTAAGAAGGCTGAGCAAAACAACGTCATCTAGATCGAGAAGGCGTCGGCCTCCTGCGTAGTGAGGGAGTCATGGACTAAGGGGTCCTCGGGGTGCCGACCTGCTACATATGGGCCGGACTGATGGGCCGCGGTGGAGCCCGGCTAGAGTGCAAATCCGGATGTTGATAGAAATCTGTATAGTCATGGTGTGCTCTCCAAGTCAAGCTTAGCGTGATCTTTCCTTCATTCTAACCGACCTCATGTAACCCTAACCCTATCGATGTCTATATAAACCGAGGGTTTTGGTATTTAGGGAGAGAGCTACATTCACCACCTCATCAACCTAGGGTTTAGCTTGCCTGGTCTCGAGGTAGATCTACTCTGTAACCCTACCATGCACATCGAATACAATCAAGTAGGACGTAGGGGTTTACCTCTTTGAGAGGGACTGAACTTGGGTAAATACCGTGTTCATCGTCCCTTGTTCCCCATCGATCCTAGATCCATAGCTCATGACCCTCTACCCGAGATCCGCCGATTTTGACACTGACATTGGTGCTTTCATTGAGAGTTCTGCAGTTGGGTCGCCGAAGGATCGATGGCTAGCCTCATCTTTGAAGAGGGCGTCAGCTCCGGGGACCTCTTTGTCCCCGGCCAGCTCTTTGCGTTCGGCAGCATCGTGTTGCATGCCAACCCAACATGTCATCTAGACCAAATCAACAATTTAGCTCCTGAACACCGAATTAGGTTTGGCAACCTGGAATACATCGCAAATGTCTAAGGTGACCTGGTTTTCATCGATTTCACAGCCTTGCCCGATACTCCCATAGGCCCCACGGGGCTTGCTCCGGAGTCTCCTGCCGATCCGATCTACGGATTGGCCTCAACTCCTCAGACGGCCTTAAACTCAGATGTCTTCATCTCGTCTAGAGACAAGGAATCCCCCTCAGCCGCACCAACGATGCTCACCAAAGACTCGGCTTCAAGCCTCAACACGGCCGCTGTGTTCAGACTATAGGAGTCACTCATGGCCAAACCCACATCTCATGCCACATATCTGGCCTTGAGCACCGATGACAGGTCGATGTTCGGAAACCAGGAATCATCCTTTGCTGAATTCCCCCTCGCAAACTTGGCTTCAAGCCCTAATACGGAGCAAGCATCCGAAGACCAGGTTTCACCCTCGGTCCTCCCTGCTTATTCGGCCACGTATCCGCCCCCGGGCCCCGAGGTCGACACGACCCTTGGAGGCCAGGGTCCAGCCCGGATGCGGCTCGCGCCCCCCCGCCACCATAGAGATCGATCCCAAGCGGCCTCTGCACACCATCTCAGGAAGCCTCGCCCTATTAAACGAGGCACTCGACCGAATCCGGATGAAGGCCATCCAAGATAGCTCACCACCGGCCTGCATACAGTAGTCCCTCACGGCATTGACCATTAACAAGATGATCCCAAGGAGCACGAGGATCCGCTCAACCTAGAAGACTTCAATGACTCTGAAGACAACAACTACCTCCCGCTCTCCGAAGAGGACATCCGTCTAGGGGATGAGGATTTCATCGTCCCTGAAGAGCCGCTGGAGCAGGAGCAGTTCAAACGACAGCTGACCGCCATCGCGCGTAGCTTGAAGAAGCAACAACAAAAAATAAAGGCCGAACAAGACACCCTCAACGACTAACAGACCAAAGTCCTAGCTACTGAGGAGGGGTACGGTCACGAGCGACAGACTAAAAGCTATCCAAAGCAAAAATTACTATCGCAATTTGATGATAAGGCCGTAGAGCCAACACGTCCAATACACACCTACGCCAAGCAGGTGGACCTCCCCCCTCGAGGGCGGGACAGAAGAGCTGATAAGGCCGAATACCCCGCCACCCCACCTCGTCGTCACGGTAAGGAGACATGATGGCCTACCTACGAATATTACCTCCGTCATGACATGGACGCTCGAGGAGGCCGTACAGGGTCCATCTACTAACCCAAGGTAAACCCACCCGCTAGTCGAGAGGGACACTATGCTTGGCTGAACCGAAACGATAGAGTTTGGGAGTAGCAACGGGTCCGGATGGCCGAGGACCTCCGACACGATGTAGCCCGAGTTCGGGGGGGGGGGCACACCCACTATAATTCACATATAGGGTAATGCAGCGCCAATTCCCGGAGGGCTTCAAGCTCATGAACATCGAACCATACGACAGAACCACAAACCAGACATACAGATAGAGGATTTCTTGCTCTACATTCACATGGCGCGGGGAGATGACCTCCACACCATCAACTACTTGCTATTAAAGCTCAAAGGACCAGCCAAACACTGGTTGAATAGCCTCCCCGAAGACTCTATAATTTGTTGGGAAGAGCTCGAGGATGCATTTCGAGCCAACTTCCAACGCACCTATGTCCGCCCTCCGAATGCTGATGACTTGAATCACATCACACAACAGCCTGGAGAATCACCCCTGGAACCGATTCTTGACCAAGAAGAACCAGATTGTCGATTGTCCGGACGCCGAAGCCTTAGCCGCCTTCAAACACAGTGTCAAGGATGAATGGCTTGTGAGACAGCTCGGCCAGGACAAACCCAGGACAATGGAAGCACTTACCTCCCCGATGACCCGCTGCTACCTCTTGAGCATGCATCGTATTCCCTCGAAGAGGAAAGGGAGATGCAGCACAGTAGCGTAAGTATTTCCCTCAGTTTTTGAGAACCAAGGTATCAATCCAGTAGGAGACCACGCGCGAGTCCCTCGCACCTGCACAAACAAATAAGAACTTCGCAGCCAACGCGATAAGGGGTTGTCAATCCCTTTACGGTCACTTACGAAAGTGAGATCTGATAGAGATGATAGTTTATATTTTTGGTATTTTTAGTTTATAAAAACGGCAAATAAAAGCGGTAAAAGTAAAGTAGATGTAGATTGATATGTTGAGAATAGACCCGGGGGCCATAGTTTTCTCTAGTGGCTTCTCTCATGATAGCGATATTCTACGGCGAGTAAACAAAATACTGTCGAGCAATTGATAGAAAAGAGAATAATTATGAGACTATCTAGGCATGATCATTGTATATAAGCATCACGTCCGAGACAAGTAGACCGACTCCTGCCTGCATCTACTACTATTACTCCACACATCGACCGCTATCCAGCACGCATCTAGTGTATTGAGTTCATAAGAACAGAGTAACGCCCAGATGACATGATGTAGAGGGATAAACTCAAGAAATATGATATAAACCCCATCTTTTTATCCTCGATGGCAACAATACAATACGTGCCTTGCTGCCCCTACTGTCACTGGGAAAGGACACCGCAAGATTGAACCCAAAGCCAAGCACTTCTCCCATTGCAAGAACTATAGATCTAGTAGGCTAAACCAAACCAATAATTCGAAGAGACTTGTAAGGATATTATGAGCACACATAAAAAGTTCAGAGAAGAACCAAATATCTTTCATAGATAACCTTAATCATAAACTCACAATTCATCGGATCTCGACAAACATACTGCAAAAAGAGATGACATCGAATAGATCTCCTCGAAGACCGAGGAGAACTTTGTATTGAGATCCAGAGAGATAAGAATCCATCTAGATACTAGCTATGGACCTGAAGGTCTGTGGTAAACTACTCACAACTCATGGTGAGGGCGATGATGATGACGAAGAAGAACTTCGTGATGGATCCCCCTCCGGTGGAGCTCTGGAAAAGGCTCCAAGATGGGATCTTCACTGGAACAGAAGGTACGATGGTGGAATTAGGGTTTTCTCTCTGTTCATGGAGGTTCTGGGGTACATAGACTTATATAGGAAGAAGGAGGGCACCGGGAGACGCTCGAGGGGGCCACAAGGCAGGGGGCACGCCCCCCACCCTCGTGGGCCACCCTTTGGTCCCCTGACGTGGTTCTTAAGCTCCACGCGCGTGATTTTCTCCAAAAATATCTCTCGAGAAGGTTTCATTCTGTTTGGACTCCGTTTGATATTCCTTTTGTGCAAAACCCTGAAATAGGCAAAAAACATCAATCTGGACTGGGCCTTTGGGTTAGTAGGTTAGTCCCAAAAATGATATAAAAGTGAATGATAAAGCCCATTAAACATCCAAGACTTCATAAATAATAGCATGGAACAACCAAAAATTATAGATACGTTGGAGACGTATCAAGCATCCCCAAGCTTAATTCCTGCTCGTCCTCGAGTAGGTAAATTATAAAGAAAGAATTTTTGATGTGGAATGCTAACCAATATAGTTTTCAATGTAATTCTCTTAATTGTGGCATGAATGTTCAGATCTGAAAGATTCAAGATAAAAGTTTATATCGACATAAGAAATAATAATACTTCAAGCAATACTAACAAAGCAATCATGTCTTCTCAAAATACTATGGCTAAAGAAAGTTATCCCTACAAAATCATATAGTGTTGGCTATGCTCTCTCCGTCCCTCGTTATCACACAAAATATTCATATCATGCACAACCCCGATTTCAGCCAAGCACTTGTTTCCATACTCTATGTTTTCAAACCTTTCAATTTTCACGCAATACATGAGCGTGAGCCATGTATATAGCACTATGGGTGGAATAGAGGTGGTTGTGGAGAAGACAAAAAGGAGGGGGATAGTCTCACATCGACTAGGCGTATCAAGGGGCTATGGAGATGCCCATCAATAGATATCAATGTGAGTGAGTAGGGATTGCCATGCAACAGATGCACTAGAGCTAAATATGAATGAAAGCTCAACAAAAGAAACTAGTGGGTGTGCATCCAACTTGCTTGCTCACGAAGACCTAGGGCATTTGAGGAAGCCCATCGTTGGAATATACAAGCCAAGTTCTATAATGAAAATCCCCACTATTATATCAAAGTTACTAAACATGAGACTCTCTACAATGAAGAACATGGTGCTACTTTGAAGCACCAGTGTGGAAAAAAGATGGTAGCAATTGTCCCTTTTCTTTTCTTTTCTTCTTTTTTCTTTGGCCTTTCCTTTTTTTCTTTGGCCTTTCCTTTGTTTTTTTTGCCGAGGGGCTTTATAGATTTAGCCTTTCCTCCCATGGGACGATGCTCTAATAATGATGATCATCACACTTTCATTACAACTCGATATTACAACTCGATACTACAACAACAAAGTATGACTCTATATGAATGCCTTCGGCGGTGTACCGGTATGTGCAATCAAACAAGAGTGACATGTATAAAAATTGTGCATGGTGGCTTTGCCACAAATACGATGTCAACTACATGATCATGCAATGGCAATATGACAATATGATGCGTGTCATATGAACGGAACGGTGTAAAGTTGCATGGCAATATATATCGGAATGGCTATGGAAATGCCATGATAGGTAGGTATGGTGGCTGTTTTGAGGAACAATATGGTGGCTGTTTTGAGGAAGGATATATAGTGGGTTTATGGCACCGGTGAAAGTTGCGCAGTACAAGAGAGGCTAGCAATGCTGGAAAGGTGAGAGTGCGTATAATTCATGGACTCAACATTAGTCATAAGAACTCATATACTTATTGCAAAAAACTACGAGTCATCAAAACAAAGCAATCAATGCATGCTCCTAGGCGGGAGGTTGGTAGGAGTTAACCATCGCGCGCCCCCGACCTTCACACAAAGGTTGACACTTTACAAATGCCTCATGCTCTAACTTCGTCACATAGCGGTTCACCATACGTGCATGATACGGGAATCACTAACCTTAACACAAGTATTTCTTAATTTCATAATAACTCCACTAGCATGACTCTAATATCACTATCCTCATGTCTCAAAACAATTATCAAGCATCCAACATCTCATTCTATTCAATGCACTTAGTGTGAATTTTTTTACTACATTGACATTGGATGTTTATCATGTGAAGACTAGTTTCTTTAGCCTAAACACATTACCATGATGTTTTAATAGACTCTCAAAAGGATATAAGTGATGCATGAGAGTTCAACAATTTCTACAAAATATTACCACCACCGTGCTCTAAAAGATATAAGTGAAGGACTAGAGCAAAAACTATTCAACTCAAAAGATATAAGTGAAGCACATAGAGTGTTCTAATAATTTCTAGGCCATATTTAACTCTCTCAAATAGGTGTGTCCAGCAAGGATGATTGTGGCAAACTAACAAGCAAATACTCAAATTATACAAGACGCTCCAAGCAAAACACATATCATGTTGCGAATAAAAATATAGCTCCAAGTATAGTTACCGATGGATGAAGACAAAAGAGGGGATGCCTTCCCGGGTCATCCCCAAGCTTAGGATTTTGATTATATTGAATTTACTTTGGGTGCCATGAGCATCCCCAAGCTTAGGCCTTCGCTACTCCTTGTTCCATAGTCCATCAAAGCAATACTCAAAACTTGAAAACTTCACAACACAAAACTTAGACAAAAATTCTCATGAGCTCCGTTAGTATAAGAAAGCAAACCACTACTCAAAAGTGCAGCAATGAATTCATTATTTGTTTATATTGGTGTTAAACCTACTGTATTCCAACTTATCTATGGTTCATATCCTCCAATACTACTCATAGATGCATCGGAATAAGCAAACAACACACGAAAAACAGAATCTGTCAAAAACAGAACAATCTGTAGTAATCTGCAGGTTTCGCCTACTTCTGGAACTCCAAAAAATTCAAACTAAATTGGTAAATTTGCGGAATTTGTCTACCAATCATCTGCATAAAGAATCAACTAAAAAGCACACACCAGTAAAATCTGAAGACCACTTTAGCCAGCGCTAACGATTATGTTTTTCACAGCAAGATCACATAAACTTCACACAAGTTTTCCCAAAGGTTCAACTTGGTACAAACACTAAACAAAACATGAAACCACATCTAATCAGAGGCTATATGCAATATTTATTCCCTAACATCAGCAAAAACAAAAAAACAAAAAATTGGGTTGCCTCCCAACAAGCGTTATTGTTTTACGCCCCTAGCTAGGCACGATACAAGATAAATCTAGGTATTGCCATCTTTGGAAGGCAATTCTTTGATTAAGAACTTATGATTATTGGGCACTTCTTTGTCCCAATGAATAATCAAACTCTTGGGCAAGAAATCAAGAAATTCTAAAGTGTCGAAAGGGTCTCTTGCAAAAGTAAGAAAATTAGGGTGAACACTTATGGATTTGAGATCCGCAATTCTAAATGGTTCACCCTTGTGTTTAGGGACTGATGGCTTCTCGCCCCTCGTTGGTTACCCCAAGTGGAAGGTTTGAGATGCAGTGTAGCGGTAGTTTTCCCTTGGCAAAGATACGAAGGATCGAATTCCCTTGAGACTTCGAGGTTCAACAAGAAGGTGTCAACTGCTAGCGGCGCAACTAGCGGTCGACCGGACCTGCACACAGATACAAATAACTTTGCTCCCAACGAGTACAGAGAGGTTGTTAATCCCTCCGGCCTTCTCGATTACAAAGGATCAAACGCAAGAGATAATAGTGATAGGTATTACTGCAACTAGTAAGTAAAAACAGAAAGTAAATAACGGATGTGATCAGTGATGGTAATATGGACCGGGGTCCCATGATGTTCACTAGTGATGTCTCTCTCCCAAAAGACGATAAAACAGCTAAGCGAGGTAAACAAATTACAGCTGGGCAATTGACAGGATTATGTGCGCAAACCAATGCTAACTATGCTGCAAAGAAAGGTAGAGGCTCAAAAGCATGGGCGGTACGCCAAGGCAAGTAGACCGAAATCCATCTGCATCTACTACTAATCATCCACCTTGAGATATCTATCCAGAACATCTCGCTGGTATTAAGTTGCGAGTCCCACCCATAGTGTAAACTCAAAGCAACAGACAACTGCATTAAAAGAACTTTGCGTAAAGTAAACAATCCTTGCACCCGCGAGTACAAGCACCGTTGTTTTCCCCCTTATGGCAACAACATATCCCCTAGACTCATGTTTCTGTCACTCAAGCTAGTCATCGAGGGGCATGAACCCACAATCAAGCATAACGTTCCCTCTTGGAGTTACTACCTACTACTTGGCCAAAGTAATAAACAGCAACGGAGAACATGCAAGAATTACTCAAGAACATAAATATAAAAGAGGTAAATCAAATATATTACTCACACACAATCTGAACATAATCTCATAATCCATCGGATCCCAGCAAACTCATCATAGCAACAGCATAAGGATTACATATGTGCCTCGATCATGTAGGGCAGCTCACGAGGTCTAATCGATGAAGGACAAAGAGGGGAGGAGAACATCACATAGCTACTGGTCATGGACCCATGGTCCAAGGGAGACTACTCACAACTCATCCGGGAGGCGTCCATGGTGGTGGAGAGGCTCCCGGTGGTGGTTCTCCCCTCCGGCAGGGTGCCGGGAAGAGTTCTCCTGGTGCTCCCGATCCTGGAAGCGCGGCGGCGGAGGAACAGAGATGAGATCGCGAAAAAGGGTTCCGTCCTCGAGGGTTTCGGGACGTGGTGTAAATATATGCCAAAGGGGGGCGTCAGAGGAGGCCTGGGGGGCCCAGGCGCCCTGGCGGCGCGGCCAGGAGGGGGGGCTCGCCCTCTGGCCGCCTGGAGCCCTGGTGGCCCCCCTCCGGCCCTACTTTGGCCGCATGGAAGCTTCCGGAACGCTGATTTTTTATATATTTTCCCGGAAGTTTTCTGGCAGTTCATGTAATGGGAAAACCTGAAATACAAAAACAGCAGAAAACAGAAACAGGCACTGGGATGCACTGAGATAATAGGTTAGTCCAAATATGATCAAAAGTGTATGGAAGTGCATAAATATCATAGCAATATCACACAAAAGAGGCATGGAGCAAGCATAAATTATAGATACGTTTTGGACGTATCAACATCCCCAAGCTTAATTCCTGCTCGTCCTCGAGTAGGTAAATGATAACAAGAATAATTTCTGTGGTGACATGCTATTAACCATATAAGAACTTTTCACAGTCACATGACAAGTGCTTACTGAGACAATGAATCTGTAGTAATTAAGTTGCCTCATGAGAAAATCACAAAGAACTGAAACTTTTACAATATGATACTGAAATACTCAAAAGATTTGTAGTGAGCATGGTGTGCAAATATGATAAAGTGGTACCTCGCTTGCCCCCTTTAGTGAAGCAAAACATAAATGCAGGGGCACCTCCAAAGTTTAAGTGACGACTAGATACAATGATTTCAGAATAAACGATATCATAATCATGCAAAAGACCATGGTACTTTGGGACAATGCACATTACACTCAGAATGACAATCATGCTCTCAATAGTTGTTGCTTTAAAGAAGGTGGAGACTCTCGAACTGTGGCTTTTGATGGCGAGGTTGAAAACCCGTGGTTGGAAACAAAAACTAAACATGTACCAGAGCTCTTGGTTTTAAAAACAGAGGTAATAATTATTTTTTAGAATATGCATATTTCGTTAATGAATGCTAGCAGATAACTCAATCACTTCTTGAGCTGAACAAGTTTCGAGGAACGGCTCCGGAATGAGGACGATCACATCCTCTTAGTCTCCTTTGTTTATCACTGCCAAAGTTTTCTGATTTCTCATGAACAAAGCGTGAAGGAGGGTTTGTTTGTTGTATATTTTTTTAATGAGCCGGGCGCACTCTTTGCCAGTTCCTTCTCATATTATGGGTTTGCACATTAGACAAGCAATCCCGGGGTGAAGCTTGTCCAACTTAAAAAGATCATGAATTAACTAGTACTTCCTCGTGAACTAAAACAGAGGCACAAAAGAGAAATGCTTTTTTGAATAATTTCGAGATGGTACATGAAAGTCTTCGTTAGGAATGGCAGGTAAATACCATGTATAGGAAGGTATGGTGGACTCATATGGCATAACTGGTTTAAAGGATTTTGGATGCACAAGCAGTCAGTCCGCTTAGTACAGGCGAAGGTTAGCAAAAGACTGGGAGCGACCAACTAAAAGAGCAATGACGGTCATAATCATGCAGAGCGACAAAGCAACATTGAATCGGGCATGGAAGTTATATCTCTACTCAGAAATTAAAGATCATCAAGGCTTGATAGACTTTCTTTACAGTCTTAAATATGCGTGAGCATATGCCAAGTCAATCAAAATAAATTCTTGAAGGAAGATATCACTAAACCATACCACATCATAGGCAAACAAATCATGTTGGTACTTGAATAACACATTAAGAACCCCCCCCCCCAGTTATTTGAGACTAACCATAAGAAAACATGAACTACTAGGCACCATTATGCACATAGCATTTTTATCATGGACATATCAACCAATGCAACAGAAGCCAACTCTCTTGACAAGATAAGCATTATAACTAAAGAGAGTTCCAGCGACCAACTAAACAAAAGCTCTTTAAAAAGAAAAGCATGAAAACTAAGAGCTAAACATGATAGTAGCTATTGAAAGACGAAGAACACACACAACAAAGATAGACATGAAAATTCTATGTTGTGCTGTAGGTTGAAGTGGAGCGTGTTTCTCTCCCACACAAAGAAAGCTGAGTTCCAACTCGTTATGAACAGCAAGCAAAGCTAAAGAAAACTAAAAAGGAAACTAAAAGCAAGACGCTCCAAGCATAGCACATAACACATGAAGTGATAAAAATATAGCGGAACGAAAGACGAACTGATAATTGTTGATGGAGAAGGGGATGCACAGGGGCATCCCCAAGCTTAGACGCTTGATTCTTCTTGAATATTTCTTGGGGGTGCATGGGGGCATCCCCAAGCTTGAGCGTTTGACACTCCTGAATCTTTTTATCATCTTCCCTCGCACACTTGAAAACTCCCTTCATACATAACTCATCATAATCTGATTAGCGAGGTTAGTACCCTTAATAAAATAATTTTTCCTTCCTAGAAATAAGGATATTCTTAAAGGTCTACTGTTTCTCAAGATTGCCAAAAGGTTTTTGCAAAGAAAAAGCAAGCTCAAGGTTTGCAAAACGAAGGAAAGGCAAAACAGGACATAATCTGTGAAAAACAGACCAGCAGGTAGTAAATGATTTTTTCGGGGCACTTCTGCAACTCAAATAAAAAAACTCAGAACAGACGCCCGAAAGCCAATTGTATAGAGCACGCTGTCGAAAAAAATCAGACCAAAAAGATGAACTGGTGATTTTATACGAATTTTTCTGTCCAAGGACAGAATCTGTTTCCTGGACAGCACGTCACAACTTTTGAACTTTCTTGCAATCAGAGGCTACACTTGGCACAAAGCTGAAAAGTAAAGATACAATGATGATGCTACAGTAGTAACAACATCAAGACACAACAAAAGCAAAATAAAATTTTATTCATTGTGGGCTGCCTCCCAAAAGCGCTTTCTTTTATGCCTTTAAGCTAGGCATAATGCAAAGAGGAATCAATAATCATCATAATAATCGGAGTTATAAATTGCTTCAAATGGTTCCTCAACAAGTTCACTCTTGTTCCTTCTAGGAAAGGGGTACACACCTTTTGCCTTCCCGCGTAAGCGGATTTGTCCCTTACCTATATCGATGAAGCCTTTTACTGCTCGGAGGAAGTCCCTTCCAAGCACTATATTTCCTTGGTTTGGCTTCCTGATGAAGAAATCAACCATTGCAATCCCTTTAAGGAATGTAACTGGCACATCTTTTATTCTTCCCTGGATCTCAAAAATATCTCCATTAGTGTGTTCATGATAAGATGATAATCTATCCATGTTAAATTTTAAAGAATCATGAACAGTTTTTGGCATAGTAGAAACCATAGATCCAATATCACAATAAGCAAGGAAGTCTTGATTAGAGATGCTAATCCTAACAAAAGGCTCCCAATCATTGTCTATTTCCAAAATATCTCTCTTATTGGGTTTGGGTTTCTCTACCTTCATCAAGTCTAGAGCATCCATTCTCTTCTCAATAGTAGCAAGTCTATCTATGACAGTATCAAAATTATGATCATAAACAAAGTAACTAGATAGACCATGTATAATTTCAAGAGCTCTAGCTTCATCACACTCTAGGAAATCTCCTTCAGCTATAATATCAAGAGAGTGTTTACACCATTTAAAAAGACCATGGTAAAAATTTCTAAGCACAATTTTTATAGGTATCCGAGGCATAATTCTCCTATGTGCATCAGAAATTCTGTCCCATGCCTTCTTCATATTTTCTCCATCCCTTTGATGGAAATCTAGAACTTCTGATTCCCTCAAAGCACCAAATCCTAACATGCTTAACTAAACAGAAAGGACTACTAACAGAAAAGCAAATATTTTTTTGTGATTTTTGATAAAGGATACTAAAGCAAAAACTGAAAGGTAAACTAACAAGACTAAAAAGCAAAGGTAAAAGATAGCGTGCAACTCCCCTATCTTGAAGAGTGGAGTCCCCGGCAACAGCGCTAGAAAACTTTGCTTGATGGCTTCTCGCCCCTCGTTGGTTACCCCAAGTGGAAGGTTTGAGATGCAGTGTAGCGGTAGTTTTCCCTTGGCAAAGATACCAAGGATCGAATTCCCCTGAGACTCCGAGGTTCAACAAGAAGGTGTCAACTGCTAGCGGCGCAACTAGCGATCGACCGGACCTGCACACAGATACAAATAACTTTGCTCCCAACGAGTACAGAGAGGTTGTCAATCCCTCCGGCCTTGTCGTTTACAAAGGATCAAACGCAAGAGATAATAGTGATAGGTATTACTGCAACTAGTAAGTAAAAACATAAAGTAAATAACGGATGTGATCAGTGATGGTAATATGAACCGGGGTCCCATGATGTTCACTAGTGATGTCTCTCTCCCAAAAGACGATAAAATAGCTAAGCGAGGTAAACAAATTACAGCTGGGCAATTGATAGGATTATGTGCGCAAACCAATGCTAACTATGCTGCAAAGAAAGGTAGAGGCGAAAAAGCATGGGCGGTACGCCAAGGCATGTAGACCGAAATCCATCTGCATCTACTACTAATCATCCACCTTGAGATATCTATCCAGAACATCTCGCTGGTATTAAGTTGCGAGTCCCACCCATAGTGTAAACTCAAAGGAACAGACAACTGCATTAAAAGAACTTTGCGTAAAGTAAACAATCCTTGCACCCGCGAGTACAAGCACCGTTGTTTTCCCCCTTGTGGCAACAGCACATCCCCTAGACTCATGTTTCTGTCACTCAAGCTAGTCATCGAGGGGCATGAACCCACAATCAAGCATAACGTTCCCTCTTGGAGTTACTACCTACTACTTGGCGAACATGCAAGAATTACTCAAGAACATAAATATAAAAGAGGTAAATCAAATATATTACTCACACACAATCTGAACATAATCTCATAATCCATCGGATCCCAGCAAACTCATCATAGCAACAGCATAAGGATTACATATGTGCCTCGATCATGTAGGGCAGCTCACGAGGTCTAATCGGTGAAGGACAAAGAGGGGAGGAGAACATCACATAGCTACTGGTCATGGACCCATGGTCCAAGGGAGACTACTCACAACTCATCCGGGAGGCGTCCATGGTGGTGGAGAGGCTCCCGGTGGTGGTTCTCCCCTCCGGCAGGGTGCCGAGAAGAGTTCTCCTGGTGCTCCCGATCTTGGAAGCGCGGCGGCGGCGGAACAGAGATGAGATCGCGAAAAAGGGTTCCGTCCTCGAGGGTTTCGGGACGTGGTGTAAATATATGCCAAAGGGGGGCGTTAGAGGAGGCCTGGGGGGCCCAGGCGCCCTGGCGGCGCGGCCAGGAGGGGGGGCGCGCCCTCTGGCCGCCTGGAGCCCTGGTGGCCCCCCTCCGGCCCCACTTTGGCCGCATGGAAGCTTCCGGAACGCTGATTTTTTATATATTTTTCCCGGAATTTTTCTGGCAGTTTACGCAATGGGAAAACCTGAAATACAAAAACAGCAGAAAAGAGAAACTGGCACTGGGATGCACTGAGTTAATAGGTTAGTCCAAATATGATCAAAAGTGTATGGAAGTGCATAAATATCATAGCAATATCACACAAAAGAGGCATGGAGCAAGCAGAAATTATAGATACGTTTTGGACGTATCAGGGACATACATGAACTTAGATAATTTAGTATAGGTATTTGGAGTAGTTTTTATAGCGGAAAGAGCAGAACCCACATTAGTGATAAAATCCTCAAGCTTATTGATTCTGGTAGAATCCTGATCTAGCTTTTCTTTAACTATGGGCTCCTTTTCCTTAAGATTTTTCAGAACAATTCCTACCTTGGAGCCATATTGGGTGATTTCATTATGAATTTTTCTATCCAAATTTTCTACCAATTCCACCGTAGCAACTTTGTTTTCAATGATTTCTAACCTTTGGATAACATGCTCCAAAGTTAAAACGTTCCCATTAACCATAAGAGGTGGTGAGCCAAATAATTCAGTCATAGCATTATAAGAATCGACGGTGTGGCTACCCAAGAAATTCCCTCCGGTAATGGTATCTAAGATGAATCTGTTCCACAGAGTTATGCCAACATAAAATTGCGAAGAAGCACGGAAGTGGAAAACTTCCTATTAGATCTATTTTGAGCATTGCAAATTCTATACCAGGCATCTTTTAAGTTTTCATCCTCCCTTTGTTTAAAGTTGAGGACCTCACTCTCGGGAGTGGTGATAATGATAGGTGTGCTAGACATGATGACAAGCAAGCAAGCAACACACGAGCAGACAAGAAGCAAGCGAACGATAAACACACGGCGGAAGAAGGGCAAATAAAACAGCAAGGGTGAAGTGGGGGAGAGGAAAACGAGAGGCAAATAAATGTAATGCGAAGGATAAGGGTTTGTGATAGATACTTGGTATATGACTTTTGCATAATCCTCCCCGGCAATGGCGCCAGAAATTCTTCTTGCTACATCTTGAGCTTGCGTTGTATTCCCTCGAAGAGGAAAGGGAGATGCAGCACAATAGCGTAAGTATTTCCCTCAGTTTTTGAGAACCAAGGTATCAATCCAGTAGGAGACCATGTGCGAGTCCCTCGCACCTGCGCAAACAAATAAGAACTTCACAGCCAACACGATAAGGGGTTGTCAATCCCTTTACGGTCACTTACGAAAGTGAGATCTGATAGAGATGATAGTTTATATTTTTTGTATTTTTGGTTTATAAGAACAGCAAATAAAAGCAATAAAAGTAAAATAGATGTAGATTGATATGTTGAGAATAAACCCGGGGGCCATAGTGTTCTCTAGTGGCTTCTCTCATGATAGCGATATTCTACGGCGGGTAAACAAATTACTGTCGAGCAATTGATAGAAAAGCGAATAATTATGAGACTATCTAGGCATGATCATTGTATATAGGCATCACATCCGAGACAAGTAGACCGAATCCTGCCTGCATCTACTACTATTACTCCACACATCGACCGCTATCCAGCATGCATCTAGTGTATTGAGTTCATAAGAAGAGAGTATCACCTTAAGCAAGATGACATGATGTAGAGGGATAAACTCAAGCAATATGATATAAACCCCATCTTTTTATCCTCGATGGCAACAATACAATACATGCCTTGATGCCCCTACTGTCACTGGGAAAGGACACCGCAAGATTGAACCCAAAGCCAAGCACTTCTCCCATTGCAAGAACTATAGATCTAGTAGGCCAAAGCAAACCAATAATTCGAAGAGACTTTGTCGGTGTACTAGAGTAGGGGTACCCTAGTATCCCGAACTTGTGCATGGGTAGTCGCAGCATCCCGCGGCAAGGCTTGCCGGGTGACCGCCAAGGTCCTTCGTGGTTCCTTTTGAGCCATTCAAGAACAAAGTATTGAAGCCAAGGAGACAAGGCCCCGGCAAGAGGAGTTTGCCGGGAAGGCCACTCAAGGCACAAGACCCCGGCGAGAGGAGCTTGCCAGGAAGGCCAACCAAGGCATCTCAAGGAACTTGCCGCGACGCGCCACGCATCCCGGCAAGGCCCGGTGAGCGGCAAGCTCCCGGACGCGACAAGGCAACGACCGCGGCAAGGCGCTTGCCGCGGCAAGCTACCACTCTGTACCCGCGCTCCAGCACATCCACCAACGTGTCGCTCTAGGACCCTTCCAGGCATACGTGGCGGGAGGCTGTGCAGCCAGCGGTGCGCGGTGGCAAGCGGCGCTGACAAGATTGCCATCGTGGCGAACGGTGGCGTCCCTGATGGTCCCTTTTTGCACTGTTTGGGAGACGCAGATGGGCATTCAATGCCCTTGTCTCCTGCCATCAGGGTTAGGTATGATACACTATACAGGTAGTTGTACCAACCGCAACACCTTTCCATTTTTACCCTTGTCTACGTTGCCACCTGTCGGTGACCCCTTGAGCATATAAAAGGAGGCACATGCGCAACGTAGAGGGGGGGGGGGAAGAGGACGATCAGAACACTCACGCTCGGTCTCGTTAGCTGCTGGTGTGTATTGTAGCACTCAGCGCTCCCGAGCAAGAACTCAATACAAACCACAAAGCAAGAGTAGGGTTTTACGCATCCGTGCGGCCCGAACCTGGGTAAACTGCTCGTGTGCTTCGCCTCGATCTATTCTTCGTGCGATCTTCGCCCCTGCCGAACCGAAAGGGACTCGGTCTGCCGGTCCCATAGGTGCTCGTGGATCAGTTTCCCCGACATATTTGGCGCGCCAGGTAGGGGGCGTCGAGGTTGTGTGAACCTGATCCGGCGTTCACACAAGCTAGATCTTCATCGTCTTCATCAACATGCCGCCGAAGAAGAAGGCTTCGGAGGCAGCTGCTCCGTCCGCGCCGAACCCACCACCGTCGGAGCAAACGGCTGGTGGGATAGACGCCGGTGGAAGAACGGGCATCGACGAGGGAGCTCACGGTGCTGCCAGGTCCAAGGACAAGGCTGTGCCGCCCATCGGCAGCGTAGTCGGCTCCCACAATGACCGGGCGCACTCCAAGACCTCGGCGTCCGTGCATGCACCGGGCCCATCTCAGGAGGCGCGGGACCGGCAGCGTCATGGTACTCACGGTACCATATGTTTGCTGGACCAAGATCGAGCTGGTGGGTCTCGGAATGCCCAAGACCAGCATGCACGCCAACATGCTGGCACGAGCGAGGCACAATCGCTTGGACGGGATACTGCTCCTTCTAACATAGTTAGAAGTCCGAGCATATCCCGCTCCTCACACCGGTCGCCACCGCTACCCGCCACTCCAGCGGAAGCTTTGGCGCCAGCTCAACTGCTCATAGACTACCCTCCAACGGCAGACAAGATCGACGATTGGAGGGCCACCATTCAGAGTCTCATCGGCTTCGCCAACGGCGACACTCCACGGCAGTCGAGCACATCGCAGCCATGGCAAGTCAGCCAGGCACGAGCCGATGGCGACAAGACTGGTGGGGGTGCAACCACCGTGCACTCTCCGCCTCGAAGGCCAAGATCCCCGACTCGCCGGATCCACCTCGACAGCGACTCCACCGCATCATCAGATCCATGAGCTCGTCGCGATCAGCGCCAAGTTCTTCACGAACGACAGCAAGAAGACACTCGTACTCGCATCGAGCACCGAAGAGAAGCGCGGCGTCAATCGGACCAGCGCGCTGGGCCCTCTGTCGACATGCATGCGCCAGGGGAACCAGGCGACTTGCCGTACGCGGTAGGTTGCCCTGCGTTTACTCGTGAGCTGCGGCAAGTCCAGTGGCCCAACACGAAGAATTTCAAGCCAGACGTACCAGAGAAGTACGACGGCAAGTCGCATCCGTCGGAGTTCCTCAGCATCTACACCATCGCGGTGCAAGCTGCCGGGGGGCGGGACGACACGATCCTTACCAACTACTTCCCGCTGGTGCTCAAGGCCAATGTCAGGTCCTGGCTCATGCACTTGCCGGACAACTCCATATCCTCCTGGGCAGACCTATGCCATCAATTTGTCGTCGCCTTTACGGGCGGCCACAAACCTCATGGCCAAGAGAGTGACCTTCATCTGCTCGCCCAGAAGGAAAGAGAGCCCCCGCGCAAGTATATTCAGAGATTCAGCCGTGTACAGCACAACATCCTAGATGTCTACCCTGCTGCGGTCATCAGCGTGTTCCATCAGAACGTGCGTAACCACAGGATGCGGGAGGAGATGGCGATGTGCAAGATCAGAGACGTCAATGAGCTGTATGCCCTGGCCGACAAGTGTGCACGTGCTGAGGAAGGAACGAAACTCCCCGGAGAGAATACAGGAGCAGGAGGATCTGACAGCGAGGATGCTGCCCCGGCAAAGAAAAACCGGCGGCGGAACAACTTGAAAAAGAAAGGCAAAGATGTGCTAGTCGTTGAGCAGTCCGGCAACGAAGGTGGCGCCAAGAAAGCCAAAGTTGGTAGCTCCGGCAAGGAGACTGCCGCATGCACCAACTGCCAGGCTGTGGCGGTCGCCGACAAGCAGGACGGCACCAACAAGCAATACTGCAAGATCCACCGCACCAAGGGCCATGACCTCCAGAGCTGCAAGAAGGTCGAGCAGCTTGTCGAGCAGTAGAAGGCTGAATACGAGCAACGCGACAAGGAGAAGGCCCAAGGAGGCGCTGAAAGATCGGGCCAGAAGCGCACTGGCCGAGGAGGACGCCTTGGCAAGGCCAAGCAGCGGCAAGGAGACAGACCAGTGAGTAGGAGTTCTAGAAAGCCACAGAGGTCTTGTGCGTTGACGACAGTGCTTCTCTGCATACTTCACACCGCCAACTCAAGCAGTGGGTGCGGGAAGTCAATGCGGCAGAACCACCTGTCGAGTCACGCAAGCTTCTGAGATGGTCCAGCATGCCTATCATCTTTGATATTGAGGACCACCCTGATCGCACGACTGCGGTCGGGTGCTTGCCGATGTTGGTTTCACCAACTATCCGCAACCTCAGGGTCACTAAGATGCTAGTTGACGGCGGGGCCGGCTTGAACCTGATCTCCTCCGCTGTACTCCAGAAACTCCAGATCCCTGACAGCGAGCTCGAAGAAACCGACACATTCCAAGGAATCAACCCGGGAAGGAGCAAGCCGAAGGGGAAGATCACGTTGCCAGTGACATTTGGCAGCGAGTTGAACTTCAGGACTGAGAGGGTCACTTTTGACGTTGCCGATTTTCCATTGCCTTATAATGGGATACTCGGCCATCCAGCACTCGCCAAGTTCATGGCAGCCTCTCACTACGCATACAACATGCTGAAGATGCCAGGCCCGATAAGTGTCATCTCTGTCCCTGGCGACAAGAAGGATGCTCTTATCTGCGCCGACAGGATCTACCGGGAAGCGGCAGCCGCAACAGATCGCAAGTCACCTGCCGTTGAAGCTCCCGGGGGGAAGAAGAAGACCAAGTCCGGCAAGAGTTCTGATGCCCACTCCGGCAAGCGCACCTCTTCGGAGTGCTGCGCTACCGTCGAGGATGCACCATCGAGCTCCACCGGCAAGTGTAAGAAGACAATGGCAGCTCCGCCAGAGACCAAGAAGGTGTCCGCCAAGGAGGACGGCACTGGTGGTACCTTCACCATCAGTGCCACTCTTGACCCTAAATAGGAAAGCGCGCTCATTGCTTCCCTGCGGGCGAACGTAGACGTGTTTGCGTGGCAACCGTCTGACATCCCCGGTGTTCCCAGGAAAGTAATCGAGCACCATCTTGCCGTCTATCCTCATGCGCGGCCCGTTAAGCAGAAGGTCAGGAAGCAAGCAGTAGAGCGCCAAGAATTCATCGCAGAAGAGATCAAGAAGTTGGAAGGAGCGGGCCTTGTCAGATGAGTGCTCCATCCTACGTGGTTGGCCAATCCTATAGTCGTGCGCAAGGCAAACGGGAAATGGAGGCTTTGTATCGACTTTACCGATGTTAACAAAGCTTGTCCCAAAAACCCATTTCCCTTGACGCGCATTGACCAGATTGTTGACTCCACGGCCGGATGTGACTTGCTTTCATTTCTTGACGCATACTCAGGATACCATCAGATCTTCATGGCAGAAGAGGATGAGGAGAAGACCGCGTTCATCACTCCATGTGGCACGTACTATTTCATACGGATGCCTTTCGGTTTAAAGAATGTTGGTTCAACATTTGCAAGGGTAGTCCATGCCGCTTTGGAGCCACAAATACACATAAATGTGGAAGCCTACATGGATGACATAGTGGTCAAGAGCAAGGACAGGGCAACTCTGATCCAAGATTTAGACGAGACCTTTGCAAATCTGCGCAAGATCAGCCTCAAGCTCAACCCCGAGAAGTGTGTGTTTGGAGTCCCTTCCGGCAAGCTTCTCGGGTTCTTCATGTCTCAGCGGGGAATTGAAGCCAATCCCGACAAGATCAAGGCCATTGAGCAGATTGAAGCACCAAAGTGCGTCAAGGATGTATGAAGACTTGCCGGTTGCGTGGCTGCTCTCAGCAGGTTTATCTCTAAGTCTACTGAGCGCGCCCTGCCGTTTTTCGAAATATTGAAAAAGGCAGGTCCAATGAAATGGACTCCGGAAGCGGAGGCTGCGCTGCAAGACTTGAAGAGATACCTGTCCTCCACTCCAACACTTGTCGCACCTAAGCCACAAGAGAAGTTGCTGCTGTATATAGCGGCAACCAATCAAGTGGTTAGTGTTGCGTTAGTTGCGGAGAGGGAGGCAGATGATGAGCCAGCAACCACGGCAGGCGCGTCCAGCGACAAGCAGGGGGCTTCCCCGAAAAGCTCTGGTCCCGACAAAGATGGATATGCGCAGGCGTGCGAGGAGATACATAAGAGAATGGTGCAGCGCCCAGTTTACTTTGTCAGTTCCCTTCTGCAGGGGGCTAGGTCAAGGTACTCTGGTGTGCAGAAATTGCTTTTCGGCCTCCTCATGGCCTCGAGAAAGCTGCACCATTACTTTCAAGCACATGAGATCATAGCTGTCACTCATTTTCCGCTGAAGAGGATACTGCAGAATCCAGAAGCAACAGGCAGGATTGTTGAGTGGGCACTGGAACTGTCAAGCTTTGGCCTCAAGTTTGAGAGCACTTCAACTATCCAAAGCAGAGCATTGGCAGAATTCATAGCAGAGTGGACGCCAACACCAGATGAAGAAATTCCAGAAACGAGCATCCCCGTCAAGGAAGCAAGCAAAGAGTGGCTGATGTACTTTGATGGTGCCTTCTCGCTGTAAGGCGCCGGTGCTGGCGTGCTGCTTGTCGCACCCACCGGAGAGCACCTCAAGTACGTAGTCCAGATGCACTTTCCCAAGGAGCAAGCAACAAGCAATACCGCAGAGTATGAGGGTTTGCTTGCCGGTCTCAGGATCGCGGCAGACCTTGGGATCAAGAAGCTCATTGTCAGGGGTGACTCGCAGCTTGTCGTCCGCCAAGTGAACAAGAGTTATCAAAGTCCGTTGATGGAAGCCTACGTTGATGAAGTGAGAAAGCTAGAAGAGCACTTTGACGGCCTACAGATGGAGCATGTCCCAAGAGCTCAGAACGACATTGCTTATGGCCTGTCGAAGTGCGTCGCACTTAAGTTACCTGTGTAACCAGGGATCTTTGTGCTCAAGCTGACCCAACCGTCCGTAACGCCATCAACTAGACAGAGCAAGAAGAGGAAGTTGATTTCTGGTAACTATTTTCCGGCAGAGTTTCCCGAAGCCGCCGCCAAGAAGGTCCCCAAGATCAACACCAAGAGCGCTGAGGAGCAGTCTGCTCCGGCAAGCCCTAGGGTTTGTTCCGTTGAAGCAAACGCTCCCGACAAGTTTTGCTCCGGCAAGCTTGCCGGGGAACGTCAAGCTCCGGCTGAGCCGCAGGTTCTCACCGTAGAAGCGGATGTTCCCGCAGCAGCAGATGTGCCTTTAGTCCTTGTTGTCGAGCCACAAGCTCCAGCATGGGCACAGCAGATTGTTCGTTTCCTTCAGACAGGAGAACTTCCCGAAGAGCAAGAAGAAGCGGAAAGAGTAGCCCGGCAGTCAAGTATGTACCAGTTTGTCAACAACACAATGTACAGAAGAAGACTCAACGGTGTGAAATTGAAGTGTATTCACCGGTAAGACGGACAAAAGCTGTTGGCAGAGATACATGGAGGCATATGTGGTCACCACATTGGCGCAAGAGCACTTGCCGGCAAAGCATTCCGGCAAGGTTTCTTTTGGCCGACAGCCCTCCAGGATGCAACTGAACAAGTAAACAAGTGTGAAGCGTGCCAGTTCCATTCCAAGAAGATACACCAGCCAGCTCAAGCTCTCCAGATGATCCCTTTATCCTGGCCATTTTCGGTCTGGGGGCTCGACATCCTCGGCCCCTTCCCCCGAGCAATCGGGGACTTTGAGTACTTGTACGTCGCAATCGACAAGTTCACAAAGTGGCCGGAAGTGGAAGCGGTGAGGAAGGTGACAGCACAGTCAGCAGTCAAGTTCTTCAGGTTGATTGTTTGCCGCTTCGGGATCCCTAACAGGATCATCACCGACAACGGTACGCAATTCACGAGCCGCACCTTCATGCAGTACGTCCAAGATCTTGGCGCCAAGGTCTGCTTCGCTTCTGTTGCTCACCCGAGAAGCAACGGTCAAGCGGAGAGGGCAAATGCTGAAGTGATGCGCGGGCTCAAGACCAGGACTTTCGACAAGCTGCGCAAGTGCGGAAGAAACTGGATTGAGGAGCTGCCGGTGGTTCTTTGGTTGATCAGGACGACGCCAAATCGAGCCACTGGCCAGACACCTTTCGCTCTAGTCTATGGAGCAGAGGCAGTTCTCCCCACGGAACTCGTATACGGGTCACCTCGAGTGCTCGCTTATGATGAGCTTGAGCAAGAGCAGCTGCGACAAGATGACGCGCTGCTCCTTGAGGAAGACCGTCTTCAGGCTGCTGTACGAGCTGCTCGCTACCAGCAAGCTTTGCGCCGCTACCATAGCCGCAAAGTTAACGCCAGGAGTCTCGAGGAAGGCGACCTTGTTCTTCGGCGCGTTCAGTCCGCCAAGAATTCCAAGAAGTTGACGCCGAAGTGGGAAGGCCCTTACCGGGTGAAACGAGTCACTAGGCCTGACGCTGTCCGCCTTGAGACCGAAGATGGCATTCCGGTGAGCAACTCCTGGAACATTGAGCATCTTTGTAAGTTTTACCCGTAAGGCACGGTTGCCGGAACCCGTTCCGACAACCACCTTTTGTACAAGTCTTGCCGCTGTTGCATGTAATCCTTTGTACAAAGCCGGGCGCAGATCCCGTGCATAAGTAAAGCTCATGTGCTCCGCACATCTTGTCAATTTCATGCTTTCTATTTTTTGCATGTGATAACTGACACTTTGTGCAACACCTACCCCCGGTAAGCAATAACGAGCCGTAAGGCTCCATATCTTTATTTTCTCTTCTTTCTTTTTCTCAAGGAAAGGAAGGTTCCCTCGCCCACAAGTTTGCCGGGGGGGGGGG
>LR738715.1:675153705-675180455 GCA_902687465.1 Secale cereale | reverse complement strand
GGGGGGAAGGAGAAGATAATGGTATGGACCAGGCGTCGTTCAAGAAAGTTTTGCCTTGCCGAGAAGCAAACAACAGAAAAGCTAAGTTGCCAAAGCTTGAGCAATCAGATTTTTAAAAATTTTAAGTTATCTTCCTTGAACGACCGTGCTTTGTATGGAAAACCTGTGCGCGGAGGAACCAACTCATAGCTAGTTGCGCCCTTACTTTGTTTCGAGTCCGCTCAACAACTTAAGCGAGCTGCGACTAGTTGCGACAAGGTTTCTTGTTGGTAACGGCACCGCCAGCAGGCTGCTGACGTCCCGCACTCAGCGCTCGCGGCTAAGGTGCCTGCGCCGGCAAGTTCCCCAAAAGCGTAGGGCAAAAACATACAAAGGAAGGAATCAAGTAAAGGAAATAACATTGCAATCACTACTCAAAATAGAGTTATATTACAAGGTAGCTTGTTGCAGCTCTAACAGATTGTTCTCATAACATGACTAGCAGCGACAAGGAAAGAAGAAAACGGGCGGCCTAGTCTACGTGATCGCCCTCAACCCTCTTGATCCCGCTCACCTTGTCCACAATGGGTGCGACAAGGGCCTTGAGCGCCTCCAGATCGGCATCCGGCGGCAGGGTCTTGAGGACGTTGGTGAGGTTGAGGCCCGGGTTGCGGAAGGCCACCTTCACCAACACCTTCTGAAGAGCTCCCGCGCAGATCTTGCGCGACTCGTCGGCCAGCTGCTTTGGGATCTTCTCCCGGAGTCGCTGGAGGGCCGTCGCCACGCCTTTGAAGAACAAGGTGAGCTTGGCGCTGGGTTGGAGGTTCTCATCAGAGGGATACCCGAGATCCTCCATCCCCAGCTACGCCAGCTCCCTATCGATATCTGCGGCAGCATTCACGAGACCCTCCGTCCAGTGCTCCACGGTCTCCCTAAAAGTGTTCTGGACGGCAGCACACTACTAGGAAAAGGCCTATTAATGGCGCACCTAATTTGGCCATTAATGGCGCATTAGTGGTGCGCCATTACTAGCACGCCATTAGTATTTGATACTAATGGCGCACCTCTGGTGCGCCATTAGTATCTGGTATACTAATGGCGCACCGCAGATGCGCCATTAGTGTGCACCGTAGAGCGCCATTAGTATGCCTCCCAGGGGCCATGTGTACCCAGGTGCTTTGGCATACTAATGGCGCACTAAGGTATGATGCGCCATTAGTAATGTCCGCATAGTAATGGCGCACTGGCTGATAATGCGCCATTAGTATGCTTTGGCACACTAATGGTGCACTATGCTCTGATGCGCCATTAGTATGAATATTAGGTTTTTTTAAATATTATTTTTCTGTTTTTTTGCACAGATTACAAAATGTATAATTGCACAGAATATAGACATCACACATCAACAACACATTCATCGAATACAATAGAAGATTAGTCTCTGAATACAATTCATCATATTAGTCTCCGAATACAATTCATCATATTAGTCTCCGAATTGAAAAGACCGAACAAAGATAGAACAATATATTACAAGTCTCGAGACCGCGAGTAGCGAGTTTGTCTTCACATTACAAGTCGATATCGATCATCTAAACTACCATCACATAGAAGAGAGCTGCGGTCGTCACGATGAGCATCATCACGATGAAACTCATTTTCATCCGGTTCCTCCAACGTTCCCTCCCCTCTCCCGCTAGATAGCGGGCGTATCTAGATTCGGCCTCGGCCCTAGTGGTGTACCCTTTGTAACTGTTACCGCTGAATCGGTGAACCTGTCCCCGACACTCCTCCCAGTCGTCGTAGACTCCGGGAACCTTACCCTTGTACACGACATATGACGGCATCGCTATATATGCACTTGCCAAACGAAACGTTAGTACCAATTCACAAACAATTCATAAGCAATATATAAGTATGCAACAGAACGATCGAAAGAGAAAAGCAAGACATTAATAGCATCGATTACATCTAAGTTGAACGACTCTCGAAACCAAAGAGACATACTACAAGTTCATTAAAGTTTAATTACAACATGAGCCAATCGATGTTTCAGAACTAGACACAGCATCACTGCTTTCGACTCGACTCAATGCACCGGAGCATGGATGAAGCCGCCGTCTATCGTGGGAGTCATGAAATCACGGGCGTTGTCAGCCTGCATTTGTAGCATTGTGTCGATGTCACTGTTCGACGGTTGATTTCTGAGGTAGAACTGCCCCGAGGTACGAAGGACATCTTGATGGATGATTTCCGCAAACTCCGACTGGATGCGAAAGAATTCTTGTCTGATGTCCGCGTCTTGGATTGCCGACATGCGCGCGTCCCAATCTTTGAGCTTACTCGGTAGCAGAAGTTGATGATGGTCCCGTACGATCGCCCACATGTGATGGATGGCGTAGTAGGCACCCTTCTGACCGCCAGGCGGCTGCTTGACGCAGCAGAACGTCGTGTTGTGGGAGAACACGTGCTTGCCGTACTTACGAGTTGTCCTGGTGAAGGTACCTCCAGATTTGGCGTAGCCGGCGAGAACATCATCAAGAACCTTCTTGACATTTGTGTAGTCTACAGCCGACTGACGGTCCGGGTCGAAATACGTGGCCATGGAATATTTGGGGCTTAGTAGGATGAGCGTGCACTGTGTGTCACTGCAGAAAACACAGAATGTTAAAAGAAGAACGATCGAAATCTAAGAATTCATATGTTATGGGGCGGTTGAGGCGGAGGACTTACTGGGGAAAGTAAGGCACGAGGAAGTTATCCTTATCTTGGTTTGCCAGAATGACGCATTCGAGGTAAGAACTCGCGACTTGCCGGTCCCCAGCGCTGCCCAAGATCTTGGCACGCATGTAGAAGGGGTCGACTATCACGATGTCCGGGGTCTTGTCGCGAATGATCCGCATCTCCATACTCAGCAAAAATAGCCGAACGAAGGTGTAGTGCAGCGGATGAAGGTTCAACATAGCGTGGATGTCATCAAACCGCAGGACGATCGTACCCCCGATGGAGTTATCCACAAAGCCCTTGCCCTTCGGCACCTTGGCCGCGAAAACCGGGTATGCCACATCCTTCTCTCTGAGACGCCGCTTCTCCAAAGAAAGAACACTGTCATGCAGACTCCGCATAGCACCGGTTGCAGCATCGAGCATATTTGTCGGTAGCATCGGCCTACCCGCCACATGCACCCTCCTCATTACATCCTCAGGTGAAGGTGGCCCGTCCTGAGCACGGATCGTACTCGGTGCCGGCTGGCTCGCACCCTTGTTAGTTTTTCTTTTGCGTGCCTTCTTCTTGATCTCCTGAATTGGGACCTAGTTCTGCTCAGAGACCGCCTTCTTTAGTGTGTTGGGGCTGATCATATTTCGCACCTCGCCTATCTGAGGCTCGGTGAAGTCGGCAGCTGGAGGCGTCTCCTGAGAGCTGAACGGCAGACGACGCCTGTTGCAACTTGGCTTCTCCGTGGTACCGGCTTGATCGCGCACGTCTTTTGTTGGGTTGGGTTCTTGAGAAGGAGCCCCCATGAAGTCGTCACCGTACCCATGATCGGCAAAGTACTGATCGACGTTGGCAAATGTATCGTCGTCGTTGTCGTTTTGATCCTGTGCCATATGCATGTTTGTATCCAGTGGCATAGGGATGTCCGGCACCGTTGCGGCGGACTTGCCATGGGGACGACTTGGCGCCGGCACGACTGGCGGTGTTGTCTTTGGTGTGGTTTCCCCCGCCCCCAAACAAATCTGGCTCTTCGGCCAAAGCAGGGGCCAGCTCAGGCAGGCGCTGAGGGTCATGACGTCATCATCGTCGGCCCCGACGGGTCGAATCGGAGGTAACACCTTGTCGCAGCCTGGCAGCACCCGAACCAGTTGAACCCTAAACAAGTTGGGTGGCATCTGGGTATCGTGGAACAAGGGCTGGCCCGGTTGAACGATTTTGCCCTTGGCGACATCGACCAACTCGTTGTTCACGAAGTGCAGGAGAGTGCACGGAACGTCGGCGGCTCCCTGCGAAAACATGTAGGGCGTCAGGGATGCCCAGTCAAAGGCAAGGAGATGAAGTCCTCGGCCGAGAGAGGCTTAATTAGTTACCGTGATGATGGCGTCGAGCTCGGCTAATGTCGAGGCACCGCCAACGGCGGGCGTGCAGTTGACGGAGGGGCCGCTTGCTGCAGAGGTGCCGGCCGGCGTACACACGGGTGCATTAAGCTCCCGTGCCGGCATCGGAGACACCAATGCCGCCTCCGCCGGAGACACCAATGGCCCCGCCATCGCGTTCTGCGAGTTGTTGGCCGTGAAGCTGGGAATCGGGGGCGGCCCCTGTTGGCCGCCAGCAATCCACGCCTGCAACCCCTCGATCAAGCTAGGCACAATGGCGGTGATCGTCGCTCCGATCTGTTGTTGCACTTGCTCTTGGACAATCTCCGGAATCCGTGCCACCTGTGCCTTGAGTTCTTGAACCTCGCGCGCCTGGCTTTCCGAGCTGGTCTTTTTCTCCTTTCGCCCACCAGCGTTATAGTATGACGACCATTTTGTCGACAAGCCTTTGCCGGCCACATGACCAGCTGACGTCGGCTTCTCGAGCTTATCCTTGTTCTTCATTACATTCAACGCCCTATTTAGAGTCGTGTCCCATGGGCCGATCTTAGTCGACCCCGTGCTACTGCTTTCAGTCGCCTGCGGAAGGAATGTGAATCATTTAGAAATTTGGCTTCATTAATTAGAATGCAACCATATGGAGCTAATTACGCGGGGGTGTATTCCTTACCAGAACAGCCTCAAGCGCCCTGGTCTTTGGATCCGTGGTCAGCTCCTTTGTTTTCGGGTCCTTCTTGTACCGGGCTCTGATAAAGTTCCTGGTCTGCTTGTCACCGTATTTATCGAAGAGGGGCGGTAGGCCTTGCTCGGCACGGTCCGCCTCCTCCTTGTCCTATATAGGCTCCGCCACTCTGTAACCGCCGGGACCGAGTGTGTGTTCCCCTAAGTTGAGCTGCCGCATTTCTTTCCCCCACTGACTTGATTCTGTGCGGCGCTCGAGCAATTGATCTTGAATTCGTTGTAGTCATCTTCGGTGATCGAAGGATGTTTCTCCTTGATCGTCTCATAACTCTCACCTTTCTTGATCATTATCTTCACATTGGTTTTCCATGTAGACAGGGCCTTGCTCATCTTCGTGAGGGCAGCATTGTTCACTTTATTCCCTTTGAGGCTTGTGTTATCAAATTGAGCGGGGAACTTGTATCGTTCGTGCAGCTTTGTGAAGAGGAGGTTGCGGTAATTCCCGTTGTCAGGATGCCTCAGGTTCTCGCTGTTGATCGAGACGGTGCTCCGGAGAATGCACCCGAGCTGAATCGAGTACCCCTTGACTATTCGTTCGGGCGCCGTTGGATTCCCGTCGGAGTCCACTTCAGTAAGTTCCTCCTTGAGGGTGTGGAGCACGGTCGGGCGCCGGTCCTTCCGTTGCCTCTTCGGTTGGCTGCCATCTGTGCGTGCGCCGCCATCATCAGTGGTGGCAGTCTCGGCGGCACCATCAGTGGTGGCATCAGTGGGGTCATCCTCCGCGGTACCATCAGTGGTCTCAGGATCGGTGTGGAAGGCGGCGTCCTCATACAAGTGAGGTTGTTCCTCCATCTCCTGGGACAGCTCCCAGAATGCCTTCCCGCCCGAACCGCCGGCCTCATCGTTGTTGGCCATGTTTCTCTCTAAATAGGAACAAAGTTTGGTCAAAAAGTTGGTTATTTTCAAGGAACAAGATCATGGTCTCATCATTTAGGGTTTGTCGACACCGAGGCATCCTAAAAGCTAAGCTTTTATAATTGAGGGTTTTTCGACGCCGAGGCACCCTAAAAGCCTAAGCTTTCATCATTTCGGTTTTTATCGACACCGAGGCACCCTAAAAGCCAAGGTATCATAATTTATGGTTTGTCGACACCGAGGCATCCTAAAAGCTAAGCTAGGAAGGAGAATTGTAAGTTGGGCCTAATCACTTGGTTCTATTGCCGCCTGTGGTTTAATGCAGCTAGAATAAAGGGGCACTTGATCCTACCTAATTAACCACTAAGATACCCCGGCCCATGCATTAGTCACAAGTACCCTATATGTCCTATTTTTAGCAAAGTCATGCTAAAATTCACGGAAAATTTCAGCATGACCTTTGATGAAAATAGGACATATGTAGTACCCGAATTTGCCGGAACGGAAGTTATCAACATTCCAGCAAACTCAAGGACCTCTCGGGGTACCTGCAAAACTATCACAATGTGATCACAAGACTTTCTCAATGTGATCATCATCTTTACAAGTCTTTCTCAATGTGATCACAAGTAATTCAGAGGCATCACAAGTAATTCAGAGCATCACAAGGCATTAGTAGTTAAGTACATGAACAAGTTTTACCAAGCACATCAATATGTACTGTATTTCATTGTGGAGTGATATACAGTATGTTACAGCAAAGAAACTGCTTAATCCACATGCCTCAGCTTATCAACAGTCATTACTTGTCAAATACAGAAGAAGGAACAATTTATTTGTGACATAGTTACAAATGATAATAGAATAAAGCAACACCCTGTACTAGCCTAAAAACATATAATTAGAGCAACTTCATATTGTCTAAAATCCCCCTTTTCTTTTCTTTTTCTTTTTCACCTGAGGGCATGTAAATCATGTACACCTTTTTATCTATTAAAAAAAACTGTAGACGCTTCCTTCAGTAAAAAAAGGAACTATGGTAGTAGTGCCAGACCCATATTTTTAGGACTGATATTTAATCCATTGCTACAACTTGAGGTATATGTGTCAAGAACCCTCATGGCATGCTAAGTGTCAAAAGGTCAGCCAACAAGGCAATGGCCTGAATGTCCTTATCATGGTATTAACCTAAACCAGAAAAAAATACCTCACTTATATGAGGGTTATATTGAACTTAACCTAGACAAGCTAGCTGTGGCACCATCCTAGGCTCATTAGGCCATGGTCCAACACAGATATAAGATTCACCAATATCATTGCACTTAACTACTGAAACAACTAAACTACTGAAACTACCCAACAGAACCCACCCACTAGCCCGACTGGTCAGCACGCAGCACACCCACCAGGAGGTCCTGGGTTCGATTCCCAGGCTCCCCAATTTTTTTTTTTTTTTTGCATTTAAAATGTTGTTTGACACTTATTTGTGTTTAAATATGTTCAAACTTGTTTAAATCATAACAGTAATATTTTTTTTATAAAAAAGTAATATTTTTTTTAAAAATATCATCAAATTTGTTATTTGAAAATATTTATGAATATGAAAAAATATCATCAAATTTATTATTTTGAATATATCATGGGTCGGCAGCGGCGGTTGAGTAGGGGAATCGAAGGTGCGGGGGGTCGGCAGCGGCGGTTGAGTAGGGGAATCGAGGGTGCAGGGGGTCGGCGGCGGCGGCCGGTGGACCGGGGGGTGCTCGGCGGCGAGGGGGACCGGATCTGGCGAGGTGGGATAGCGATCGAGATGGAGGGGGGATCGAGATCGAGTGTCCATGAAATTTAAAAATATTCATGATAGTTCAAAAAGTGCCCATGAAATACAATCGAGAAATGAAGGGTACGATTTAAATACAATCGATCTTAGCTAGCTATCTGTTCACAATCTTCTTGCCCTTCTTTTTCGCAAATGGAGTTCTTCTGTGGAACGGACGTCCTTTAGGTAGGGTGGTCCTGCTTCTTCTTGTGGTGTAAGCTGCTACTTCATCATCGTCGTCATGTTCGATCCTTGGGTCGCCGTACTTGTCGAAGTCTTGCTCATTGGCTACTCCATCCATTCCGATGATCTTCCTTTCGCCTCTCCTCACGACAACACGACTGGGCTTTGACGGATCGGTAATGAAGAAGCATTGGTCAACTTGGGAAGCCAGTACCCATGGCTCATTTTTCGCGGTGACGTTTGCGCCCGCGGTCTTGGATTTGGCTTCGGGTATAACCATGGTGGTGAAATACCGGTCTTCTTTTAGGACGCTCTTGGCCCATCTGACACGGAACATCGGGACCTTCTCTCCAGCGTAGCTCAGCTCCCAGATCTCCTCGACCCTTCCGTAGTATCTGTCCTTTTCATTACCGGTGTAGGATTCCATCGTTACCCCGGAGTTCTGATAACCATCGCTCTTCATGTTCTTGGCCTCGGTGTAGAATGTGTAGCCGTTGATATCGTACGCCTCATAGGTCATCAGGTTGTGCTCGGCGCCCTGTGACAAGGCGAATATGAGTTGTTCTTCCGCGGAAGAATCATCATGTAAAGGGTACGACAGAAGCTTCTGCTTGAACCAACGCGTGAAACATGAGTTGTGCTCTTTGATTATATCTCCGTTCGTCCTCTGTTGGCCTCGGTCATTGTATGTCTTCTCAATAAAGGTTTTGTGCTGAACCACCCAAGGATCGACCACGTCTATGTGTTGTAGCGTGACTAGGTTTGCTCTTTCAAAGTCGGCGAGTCGACCCTCGAAGTCGACATGCATTTCGCGGCGACCCTCACGGTGACCCGATCCAGCGAGCCTGCCGAGGTGCCTGTTGACGGGCAGACCAACGGGGTTCTCGATGCCTAGATAATTCGTGCAGTACGAGATGCACTGTTCGGTCAGAAAGCCCCTGGCTATGCTTCCCTCTGGACGTGACATGTTGCGAACGTATCCTTTGATGACACCATTCATCCTTTCGAACGGCATCATGCTGTGCAGGAACGTCGGCCCGAGTTGGATGATATCGTCCACGATATGGACCAGCAGATGCACCATAACGTCGAAGAATGCGGGCGGGAAGTACATCTCAAGCTCGCATAGTATCACCACGATCTCTTCCTGTAGCCTTCTGAGTTGCCTCACGCCAACAGACTTCCGAGAGATGACGTCGAAAAAGTTGCATAGGCCAAATAGGGTTTCACGGACGTGCGCGTCCATGATATCACGGATTGCAACTGGAAGTATCTGCGTCATCAGCACGTGACAGTCATGAGACTTCATCCCGCTGAACTTCAGCTTCGCCCGGTCTAGGTATCTGCTTATCTTCCCCGCGTAACCGTAAGGAAGTTGTACTCCTACGAGGCAGATGAAAAACTACTCGATCTCCTCCTCACTTAGAGTGAAGCACGCGGGAGGGTAGTCATTTCTGGTCTTCTTGGCCTTTTTGCCCTTGCGACGACTTTCCGTGTCCTGCTTCGCCTCATCATCATCCTCATCATCATGATCATCATATATAGAGTGAAGCTCCTGCCTGATGCCCATTGATTTCAAGTCTGCCCTTGCTTTCGGCCCATCTTTGGTCCTCTCTGGCATGTTGAGCAGGGTACCAAGCAGACTCTCGCACACGTTCTTCGTGATATGCATTACATCAAGGCTGTGAGGCACACGATGGATCTTCCAGTACGGCAAGTCCCAGAAAACAGACCTCGTTTTCCATACCTTCAGCAGCGGCTCTGGCGCCTTTCGCTTCTTTCCTGGCTCTGGCGCCTTTTGCTTCTTTCCCGGCAGTGGGCAATCTTTCCAATTTTTCAACAGCTCGTCTATTTCCTCGCCGCTCCTCGTACGCGGGCGTCCTCGGTGTTCGGTTTCACCATCGAACAGATCCTTGCGTTTTCTCCACAGGTCATCGTCGCGAAGCCACCTTCGATGTCCCATGAACACGGTTTTCGAAGACCCGGGATCTCTATCTAGCTGGCGATACGTTGTGTCATCCATGCATCTGACGCATCCAAAAAATCCGTGGACCACCTGCCCCGCGACATATCCGTAACCGAGATAGTCGTGCACCGTCGTGAGCAGCGCGGCTCTCATAGGGAAATATTCTTTCTTTGCGGCGTCCCACCTTTTTGGCTGGCGTCTTCCACAGCGTGTCTAGCTCCTCTTTCAGCAGCCCCAGATACAGATTGATGTCGTTCCCTGGTTGTTTCGGTCCTTCAATTAGCATACTCATGTGAATGTACTTCCTCTTCATGCACAACCAGGGGGGAAGGTTGTACATCCACACAAACACAGGCCAGGTGCTATGTGTGCTTCTCTGGCTGCCAAACGGGTTGACTCCATCGGTGCTCGCGCCCAGCACGATGTTCCTTGCATCGTTCCCAAATTCTAGGTCTTCGAAGTTCAACGCTTGCCACTGGCTCGCATCCTTAGGGTGACTCAGCATCTTGTCTTTTTTATCTATCTCCGGATCATTTGCGTCATCTTCTCGCTTCTTCTCCTCCCTATCCGCGTGCCAACGCAGGAGCTTTGCTACCTTAGGGTCCGCGAAATACCGCTGCAGACGAGGAGTGATCGGAAAGTACCACACCACTTTTCGAGGAGCTTTCTTCCTCTTCTTGTATCGAGTGACGCCGCACACCGGACATATGGTAGACTCCGCGTGCTCGTCCCGATAAATGATGCAATTGTTCATGCACACATGGTATTTCACGTGCGGTAAATCCAGAGGACACACGATTTTCTTCGCCTCCTCCAAACTGGTGGGGCACTTGTTCCCCTTGGGAAGACGTTCGTGCCAGAATGACATGTTCTCGTCGAAGCATGCGTCGGTCATTTTGTGTTTTACCTTCATCTCCAGAGCCATGAGCGTTACTTTCAGGCGGGTATCCTCGGGCCTGCATCCTTCATACAATTGAGTAACCGCGTCTAACTCAAGTTGATCCATCTTGTCTTTCTCTCGGGCGGCAGCTCTTGCGTTATCGGTCTGCTTGAGAAGCAGCTCTTGAATATGAGGGTCCTGCACCCAGCCCATCGATGGTTCAGCGTCGTCTGCTCCGCCGGCATCATCATCTTCATGATCATGCCCGTCGTCTGCTCCGGCATCTTCGTCATCATCATGTCCTGCATCTCCTACATGATGACTGTGTACAGCATCACCGTCGTGATCATCTCCTGGGGATTCTTCGTCCTCTCGCCCGCCCGAGCCGCGGTGGTTGTCTTGCCGCCCTTCCTCATTTCTTGCCCGGCCCCCATGGACGACTTCGTAGTCATCTTCATCACCTTGCCACCGATAGCCATCCATGAAACCACGCAAGAGCAGGTGGTCCCGCACCTGCCCGTAATCCGGGTCCGCAATAAAGCTCTTCAGCTTGCATCTTCGACACGGACATCTTATCTCCGTCTCGTTCTTTTGAAGCATCTCGGCCTTCGCGGACCTCAAAAACCTATTCACGATGCCTTCGGTCATCGTGCGCACCATGGTCGCCCTGCGGGGTAGAGCAAAACGATATTTTAGAACCAAGAAAAAAATTTGCCATGACTTTCCCTAAAAATAGGACAAAAATGAATGCTTAATGCCAAAATTCTCACCGAAACGGAAATGAATCAACATTCCGGGGAAATATTGGAAACTATCGCATTTCAAATACCGGTACACCTCCAAACACAAACACATATGCAACACAACAAACCTATGCAACACCACAAACATACATAGATCTAGCTAGGCCATAAAAGTGCATGTGCACATTGTTGTATGGAGAACAACATAAATATAGCTTCCCCCCTTACTTACCTATCAAAACAAGGTAATTTAACCACTTAACAGGAGAGGAGGTGGAGAGAATGGAGAAGTGGGGGGGGGGGAAGTGAGTGTGGTAGAGAGGCTGTCCAAAATATCTTGTTGCTGCCCGCTTACTAATGGCGCACCAACTATAAATGCGCCATTAGTAATCAAGGTTACTAATGGCGCATTTATAGTTGGTGCGCCATTACAAGTTTTGCAAAAAAAAAACATACTAATGGCGCACACTAGTAATGGCGCACTATGGGACAGTTGAAAGAACATGCGGTGCCCCATGTTTGGTTTTGGCAATTGATGACAATCTCTATGGACTAATGGTTGCCTTGAGTTATATTTGAAGGCTTTGTCCATAGGCTTTTCTTGGAGTTCATTTGTTGGTTTCAAGGAGAGTTTGTGATGACCAAGGTGCTATTAAGGAATTATCCAAAGATTGGTCTTGTGAGTGTTGAGCTTATTGCAAGCATGTCTTGAAGAAGAAGAGTGTGTTATCATTCATGTTTACCTTCAAGACATCATCCAAATGAAGAGAGTTGGAAAGATTCAAGGTTGATCAAGACTAAGTGAAGGAGTGAATCAAGTTGATCAACACACAAAGTGTAGAAGATGTACCGAGAGGGATCAAGCAATCCCATGGTATGGTAAGCATTGTCAATCACGCTTTGTGTACTAACCCATGTTCTTCGTGAGAGTTCTTTGTGGGGTTAGGTTGCGGTGTGCAAGTTCAAGTGGAGCATCACAAAGAAATCAAGTGCTTGAATCTTGCCGTCCATTGTCGTGACAATGGACTTGTGAAGATATGCCGAAGAGTGGCTCACCCATAGAGGAGTATGGGGGAGCAATCTACTAGTCTTCACCGAGACAACGCAATCAAGAAAGATGGTCCAACTTGAGGAAGTCAAGATCGTCTACATCTAGCTCAAGTGGACTTTGTGCAAAGCAAAGGTTTGCCCTTGATAGGTTTTCTATTTTACCGGTCTCGTGGTGGTAGTTGGGAGACCGGGTTATAGGACCGTTTGTCATACTATCAAGGGGGGCTCTCAAGTTGGTAGCTTGATCGTATCGTTAGTAGAGAGCTGAAACCATTGCATCCTTGCATCATGTTTCTTGGTTCTTGTTTGGTTCTCTTTGTAGTCTTAGAGCTTATGGTCATCTTGATGACAAGCTTGAGTTCATCGAAAACGGAGGTCACATGTGTCTTCTATGATGTTTTCGGTGTTGGAGGTTTTACCGGTCTTATCCGAGAAAGGGTTCTCACCATTTTCTTTTGGGACTTTTCTAACTTGCTTCTTATTGATATTTCTATCAATATTGTGTTAGCCCTTGTCGCTAGCTTTTCAACAAACTTGGTTTCATAGAATTCGGAGTCCGTATGCAAAAGTTATTGTCGTTTTGGTGTACTGAAAAGGCTGCAGCGGTACTACCGCGCGTAGGAGCGGAAGTAATTTTTTACTACCGCTTTCGGGAGCGGTACTACCGCTTTCGGGAGCGGTACTACCGCTTGGAGCAGTACTACCGCGGCTACTTCCGTGTCTACTTCCGCTCGGGACCAAAAACTCGTCACAAGTCCAGCGGTGGTAGGCACGGATGTAATTTTTTAGTACCGCTCGCAAGCAGTAGTACCGCTACCCTTAGCAGTACTACCGCTACCCCTAGCGGTAGTACCGTGAGGTCAAGCGGTACTACCGCTCCAACGGTTTTTCTGGCCTTTTTGCCTCATCGCTGTTGTTTTTCAAAGGGGTTCTACTGCCCTAGCGGTAGTACCGCCTGGAGCGGTAGTACCGCTCTGTGCGGGCTGTGAGCATAACGGTTGGATTTTTGCCCACCTATAAAAGGGGCTCTTCTTCCCCAATGAACCCAATCCTTTTGAGCTCGTGTTCTTCCCCCATTGTTGACCATCTTAGAGCTTGCTATCTCTCAATCCCTCCATGGATTCTTGCTAGTTTTTGGGGGAAAAGAGAGAGGAGATCTAGATCCACATTTCCACCAATCACTTTCTCCTCTAGGTGAGGGAAACCCCTTGGATCTTGATCTTGGAGTTCTTGGTGTTCTCCTTCTTGTTCTTCCTCTCATTTCCCTCCCTAGCATTAGTTGCTTTGGTGGGATTTGGGAGAGAAGGACTTGGGCACTCCGTGTGCCCTTGCCATTTCATTTGGTGCATCGGTTTGAGTTCTCCACGGTGATACGTGGAAGTGAAGTTGAGAAGCTTATTACTCTTGGGTGCTTGGTACCCTTGAGCTTGTTCCTCTTGGGTGCTTGGGCGCCCTAGACGGTTGTGGTCACCTCGAAGCCATATTCCATTGTGGTGAAGCTTCGTGGTGTCGTTGGGGAGATAGCCCCAACCTTGGTGTTCGGAGCTCAATCATTGTGGTGTAAATCTCCGGGCAAGCGTCGGGGTCTCCAATTAGGTTGTGGAGATCGCCCCGAGCAATTTGACGGGTTCCGGTGACCGCCCCCAAGGGTTGCCAAAGTGTACGGGTTCGGTGACCGCCCCCAAGGGTTGCCATTTGTACGGGTTCGGTGACCGCCCTCAAGGGTCCCTTAGTGGAATCACGGCATCTTGCATTGTGCGAGGGCGTGAGGAGATTACGGTGGCCCTAGTGGATTCTTGGGGAGCATTGTGCCTCCACACCGCTCCAAACGGAGATTAGCACCCGCAAGGGTGTGAACTTCGGGATACATCGTCGTCTCCGCGTGCCTCGGTTATCTCTTACCCGAGCCTTTTACTTATGCACTATACTTTGTGATAGATATATTGTTTCTTGTCATATATCTTGCTATCACCTAGTTGGTTATCTTGCTTAGCATAAGTTGTTGGTGCACATAGGTGAGCCTAGTTGTTGTAGGTTTTGTGCTTGACAAATTAACCGCTAGGTTTATTCCGCATTTGTTCAAGCCTAAACCGTAATTATTTTAAAGCGCCTATTCACCCCCCCTCTAGGTGACATCCACGATCTTTCAACAGTGCGCCATTAGTAGTTTTGTAAAAAAAAAGAATAAAAAATATTATAAAAAAAGAGCATTAATGGCGCACTTTACTGCAGGTGCGCCATTACTATGCATGGATGCGCCATTAGTATGTTTGGACAGGCGCGCTAGTTAAAAAAAAACTTCTTGATACTAATGGCGCACTCCGGGTAAGGTGTGCCATTAGTACTTCGAACTCTAATGGCGTATCTGTTGCTGGTGCGCCATTACTATATACTAATGGCGCACTGCCTGTCTGGTGCGCCATTAGTATCAATTCCATCTATAACCCTTTTCCTAGTAGTGGCAGCACTCGCCAGCAGCGCCTTGTCGGCCTTGATCTCCTCCTTCAAGGCCGCCTCCTACTCCCTGGCGCCGTCCAGCGTCTTGGTCAAAGTGGTCAGCTTCAACTCAAGATCTGCGTTGGAGTCCTTGGCGGCGCTGAGCTCCTTGCCCTTCTCGGCAAGACGAACTTGCAGCTCTGAGTTGTTGTGGGCGTCCTTCTCCCGCTCACGCTTGAGCGCGGAAAGCTACTCACCGCTCGCCTTGAGATCGGCCTCCAGCCGCGCCACCTTCGTCTCCAGCTCCTTCTTGGCGGCCTCGGCAGCTGCGGCAGCATCCTCTGCTTGCTTGAGGGCTCCGCCAAGTGATTGCTCGCGTGCGGCAAGCTCCTCCTCGTGGCTGTCAAGGTTAATCTTCCGCTGCGCCAGCTCGCCCTCCTGCGCAGACAGCTTCTCAGCGGCAAGCCGCTGTTGCTCTTCGACGTCAGCCTTCTCGATGAAGAAGGCCTTCTGCTCCTCGGCGAGTTGCTCCCGCTCCTCTGCCAGGGACCGGAGAGCTTCCTGGTTGAGACCCCGGAGCTCCTCCGCGCGCTTCTCGATGTCCACTCCCGCCTTCGCGACAAGCGCCTCGCGGGATTCCAGCTTGGCTTGCCGAGCGCGGTAGAGCGACAACAGCTTCCGCAGCAGCCGCTCCTCCTCAGGCTCGCTGCTGCTGCTGCTCGGCGCATCAACTAGCGTCAGCTCAGCGGAGGCGAGCACCTCTCCATCAAAGCTCTCTCCTTCGACCGGCGCCCTGGAGCTTGACGCCCAGGGGAGGTTGATGAAGACGCCATCGCCGGCCTTCAAGTAGACGCCTGGCTGGGGCTCTTCGGAGCCTGGCGCTGTGGCAGCGGCGGAGGGATTGGCGGTCGGCGTAGCGCCTGCCGCTCCTGCGGCCTCAGGGCCGTCAGTGCGATCGCCAGACCCCTCGCCAGCTGTTGCGGCGGTAGCTTTGGCGGCCTCTTCGCCGGCGGGGTCATCAGCGCCGGCTGCTTCTTCGGTGGCAGCAGCGTCGTCGGCAGCAACCTCAGTCTCCATCGGCTCAGCAGCAGATGGGTCTGACAGCCGGAAAAGGGAGAGAAGTCAAGCAAATATCCAAAAAGAAGATCAAAAGAAGTAGAACCCAAGGGAAGCTTTGAAGCAAGAAGATTACCTGTATTGGGTTCTGCAGTCGTAGTCTCCGCCGCCGGGGGGCCCCTGGTGCTGTCCCTTGCCGGAGAACTCCCCCTTGTCGGAGAACTCTCCCTTGGCGGAGAACTCTCCCTTGCCGGAGAGTCCCTTGCTGGAGAACTCTCCCTTGGCGGCGTAGTTGAAGCAGATGGCATGTCGGGGGCGGTCTCCGGGCGCTCCTGGTGGGGCTGCTCTGCTCCTACACAAACCAACAAACAGATGTCAGCAAAGGAAGAGCATCCATGCGCGTCTAACAGCGGAAAGCGAACCATATACTTACGCTGGGGGCTGCTCTGGAGAATGGTTGCCGGGTCCGGCAAGGTGGTCTCCGGCAAGGTGGTCTCGGGCGCATCCTCTGCTGTCGCGGCGGGTTCGTCCTCGACGATAATCACCTCCCGTTGACGTGCCGGGACCTTGGCTCTCTTCGCCGCTCTCTGGGCCAGAGTCCTAAAAAGGAATAAGTTCGGAGCAAAACAAATGAGATACAAGACAAAAACAGCAAGAATTGAAGAACTACAAGTACAGCAAAGAATCTTACTCTTCTTCTTCCTCGTCGGAGCTGAGCGCGGAGAAGTCGAAGTCTAGCTCACGTCCGGCGCGAGGAGGCGGAGGAGTAGGCTCCCTTGGCCGCTTGGCCGGAGCAGTGTCGGTGGTCTGAGATGACCCCGCTCCGGCTGCCGCCGTGGCGTGAGAAGCGGCAGGAGCAGAAGCGGTGGTCCGGGAAGACCCCGCTCCAGTTGCCGCAGCAGCGTGAGGTGCTCCCGCGGCAACAGAGCTTGTCGCGGTGGAGCGTGTCACGCGGCGCGGCGGCTGTCGACTCGTCTGCCGTTCCGCTACGTCCCCGGCCTTGCGGAGACGCCTTCTTGGTGGAGCTGGGGGCTCTGCTTGCGGCGAGCTGCCTGAAGATGAGGGGGAAGAGGAGTCGATCTCCAACGAGCCGCTTGTATCCTCGGCGGGCTCGCTCGACTCGACGTCATGCCCGGCAAGCTCTTCCTCGCCAGCAAACTCCTCTCTCTCGGCAAGGCTTGCCACCTCCGCTGCTTCTGCCTCCTCCACAGTGAATCCAAACTCGCCCGCGGCTGCGGCTGCCGCCGCCTCTTCCAGCCTAGTGGCGATGCGCTTCATTTCCGCATCGGTGGTGTCGCGAGTGAGGCCTTTCTTTTCGTCGGAGCGGACCGGCTTTTCTACCAAGCCGTCGAAGAACTCCTGCACGACGACGTCTTCAGGCTCTTGCCAAGTTGGGACGATTCCATGCGAGTCGCACATCGGCATCATTGCACGGATGTGGTCGAGCACGGAGTTGTTGCACAGCGGAACGACGTCCTTCGGCAACCTGAACACTTCGGGATGTTCAGGGTCGTACTTGAACAGCTCCTGGAGCATCGCGTTAAGCTCCAGAACAGTGAAGTTGAAGTTGAGGCCCGGGCGCAGCCTCATGATGTCCGCCGCATTCTTGAATTCCCAGGCGGGTCTCCTCTCCTGCAGGGGGGCGATGCGGCGGCGAAGAAAATCTGCGCCAACCGCACCTACAGTGAGCCCGGCAAGCCTGAGGCGTTGGATCCGGGTGACGGCAATCTTCAGCCTATCATCTTCCGGGGCCACGTTGCTCCAATCGCTGCCGCGTACTACTGGGGCTTGGCGCCGGGCGGTAAACGGCTGGGGGTTCTCCTCGACAATCCAGCACCAGTTTGCTCTCCATTCCTCCCACTTGCCGCGGAACTCTCCCTCCAGATAAGCGTCCTTCTTGCCGGCTCTCGAGATCCAGGCGATTCCGCCGGATAGAGGCTCTCCTCTCTCAACTCGGGGCATAAAGAAGTGGCGGAAAAGGGCTACGTTTGGATAGACCCCGACAAAGTTTTCGCAGAGATGTGCGAAAACTGCCATGGTCAGAACGACATTGAGGGTGAAATCAAGGAGGCGGAACCCGTAGGTGTTCATAATATCACAGAAGAACTCAGAGAAAGGCGGGCAGAGCCCGCAATAGAAGAACAAGGCGAAGAAAGGATATCCATTTGGAGCCATTCCCGAAGCGACGGCTGGAAGTACCTTCGTGCGCGGATGCGCCCGCGTCTCCCCTGACCAGAAGAGGTAGTACTACTCCCTCAGCTCCCTCGCGGAAAGCTTGGGGGGGGGGAGATTGCCCGCTCTTTTCGCAGCGCCGCGAGCTGCTGCACCTCGGATGACTTCGCGCCCTTCCCCTTGTTGGTTTTTGGAGCCATGGCGGAGGTGGTGGGGGAGGTCGGCGGCGTTGGTGGTGCTGGTGGCGACGGGGGGCAGAGCGCTGCTCTCTTTCAACGTTGGGAAGAAGGGGGAGCAGCGGAGGAATAGCACCGGCGAATGGGCGAACTGCCCCTGTTTCCCCTGCTTATAAAGAGGGAGGGGGCGGACATTCCGCCTTTCCGAATAAAGAAACCACCCACGATCTCTCCCACGACGCCGCAATCAACACGTGTAGCTCGGGGAGGGCGCGGTGGATACGGAGTGAGATACGGCGTAACCCAGGTCGTGCGTGCCCGTGCCCTGTTTTGGACCTGGCCCAACAGCGCTCGGCACCGTGTATGGCCCAGGCCCAGGGGCTCCTGTCGGTGTACTAGAGTAGGGGTACCCTATTATCCCGAACTTGTGCACGGGCAGTCGTAGCATCCCGCGGCAAGGCTTGCCGGGTGACCGCCAAGGTCCTCCGTGGTTCCTTTTGAGCCATTCAAGAACAAAGTATTCAAGCCAAGGATACAAGGCCCCGGCAAGAGGAGCTTGCCGGGAAGGCCACTCAAGGCACAAGACCCTGGCGAGAGGAGCTTGCCGGGAAGGCCAACCAAGGCATCTCAAGGAACTTGCCGTGACGCGCCACGCGTCCCGGCAAGGCCCGGTGAGCGGCAAGCTCCCGGACGCGACAAGGCAACGACCGCGGCAAGGCGCTTGCCGCGGCAAGCTACCACTCTGTACCCGCGCTCCAGCACATCCACCAACGTGTCGCTCTAGGACCCTTCCAGGCATACGTGGCGGGAGGCTGTGCAGCCAGCGGTGTGCGGTGGCAAGCGGCGCTGACAATATTGCCATCGTGGCGAACGGTGGCGTCCCTGACGGTCCCTTTTTGCACTGTTTGGCGACGCAGATGGGCATTCAATGCCCTTGTCTCCTGCCGTCAGGGTTAGGTATGATACACTGTACATGTAGTTGTACCAACCGCAACACCTTTCCATTTTTACCCTTGTCTACGTTGCCACCTGTCGGTGACCCCTTGAGCATATAAAAGGAGGCCCATGCCCAACGTAGAGGGGGGGGGGAAGAGGACGATCAGAACACTCACGCTCGGCCTCGTTAGCTGCTGGTGTGTACTATAGCACTCAGCGCTCCCGAGCAAGAACTCAATACAAACCACAAAGCAGGAGTAGGGTTTTACGCATCCGTGCGGCCCGAACCTGGGTAAACTGCTCGTGTGCTTCACCTCGATCTGCTCTTCCTGCGATCTTCGCCCCCGCCGAACCGAAAGGGACTCGGTCTGCCGGTCCCATAGGTGCTTGTGGATCAGTTTCCCCGACAGACTTGCAAGGATATTATGAGCACACATAAAAATTTCAGAGAAGAACCAAATATCTTTCATCGATAACCTTGATGATAAACTCACAATTCATCGGATCTCGACAAACACACCTCAAAAAGAGATTACATCGAATAGATCTCCTCGAAGACCGAGGAGAACTTTGTATTGAGATCTAGAGAGAGAGAAGAAGCCATGTAGATACTAGCTATGGACCCGAAGGTCTGTGGTAAACTACTCACAACTCATGGTGAGGGCGATGATGATGATGATGAAGAACTCCGTGATGGATCCCCCTCCGGTGGAGCTCCGTAACAGGCTCCAAGATGGGATCTTCACGGGAACAGAAAGTACGGTGGTGGAATTAGGATTTTCTCTCTGTTCACGGAGGTTCTGGGGTACTTAGGCTTATATAGGAAGAAGGAGGGCACCGGAGGGACGCTCGAGGGGGCCACGAGGCAGAGGGCCACGCCCTGGGAAGGGGGCGCGCCCCCACCCTCGTGGGCCACCCTTTGGTCCCCTGACGTGGTTCTCAAGCTCCGCGTGCGTGATTTTCTCCAAAAATATCTCTCGCGAAGGTTTCATTCCGTTTGGACTACGTTTGATATTCTTTTTCTGCAAAACCCTGGAACAGGCAAAAAACAGCAATCTGGACTGGGCCTTTGGGTTAGTAGGTTAGTCCCACAAATGATATAAAAGTGAATGATAAAGCCCATTAAACATCCAAGACTTCATAAATAATAGCATGGAACAACCAAAAATTATAGATACGTTGGAGACATATCACAGGGCAGCTTACTCTGGGGCTCCATCATCTGGTCGGATCAATCGGGTAATGGGGAAAATAGGTACCAAAGCAACCATGAGTACTCATCCAAAATACTTGCAATACTTACATCAGATCTAAGCTAAGTATGCATCGGTATAGGTGGGAAGGGGTTGTATTTGTGGACTTAACTGTAGAAATGCCAGAATAGAGGGGAAGGCCTAGCCTATCGAAGACTAGCATCTTATAGCGTCTTGCAGCAACAGAAGAGGTATAATAACTTATAATATAGGAAGACGTATATATTAGTTATGCCAAGAGATCCTTCCTCGTCTACCCCGCGAGGAAATGATCTCGGAGCCATCATAGCAGTTTAGTATGACATGTATCCAGTTCAAGTTGTAGTAGATCGGGATACTCTCTAAGCATCCATTACAGTGGACATGGCTATTCGAATAGATCACTTCCCTGCATGGGTGCACCAACTTACCCAATACACTCGATTAACTCTGGATAGGCATACTTTTCCAGGTCATGCCCAGCCTCGACTGATCGACACGACGTAGTCCTACCTAGGCTCCGTAGAGAGGTCCCTGCCGGTCTACATTCTAAGTGCTCAGGGTTTTGGGCCCACCGCCCTTTGCACTCTGGGTCGTTATGCGTGGGGTGAATACCAGCGCCACCTCTCTCTTGGATGGCGTGATTCGACCGTGCCATAATGCTGAACTAGACATCTGATAGAGCTTTTGGAAGAATCGTACGATGCCGAGTGCCAACCCGCGTAGTGGTTAGTGTGAAAAGGCCAGAGGCCTACTCAGATCACATATCCAAACACATTAGTGTCTTGGGAGCACGTGGAGACGATCAGTGATCATGTCACCCCGTCTTGAGGACTTACGACAAGGGTCAGGCCCATCCCTCTGAAGGGTGGAATGCCTGACTGGCCATGCCTCGTAATTATCTTGTGGATACCCTCATGGTCAACTCGACTTCCATAACTCTCGTAGGTACCCCTTGGGGACGACCCGGCTTCAACAGGGTTCTGAGGTAAAGTCAAGGTTACCGTGTATCCATAACATCAAGGGGGAATATGAGAAATCACCCTCGACGGTTTCCAAGTCGATGTAACCATCAAGGTGACTTTGGAGGAATCATCCTCGAAGGGTTCACACTTGAGGTGTTGCACGGCAGAGTCTTTATCGGGAGTGGTGAAGGAGGAATCGCCCTCCATAATCCACGACCAATTAGCTGCCCTAGAGAAATATCATCAGGAGTGAGAAATGAGGTATCACCCTCGACACTCGACACTGTGTCTGGAGAGTCATACAACTAAGGGGGTGTGCGGTATTGTGTCGATCTCTGCACGTCAATCACATTGGTCGAATCTCCTAGTAGTAAAGCCTGGTAACACGGAGAACGATGTAGGACCTCTAATGGATCACTAACCAGCTTATACTAAGCATATAGGACAACATGTAAAGTATCAACAGCAGGTTACAAAAGTAGGCTACGCATCAGATTAGGAGCAATCAAAATACAGTAGCAAAATCTAATGCAAGAATGGGAGAGAAAGAATGGAGAATATAGCAATGATCAAGGGGTTTTGTTTGCCTGGAAGCTCCGCTGAAAGGGGCTAGTCGTCTACGCCACGCCGGTCTTGGGGTCTATAGGAGAGAATAGGGGGAAGAAACAATAAATACAATGTAAACAAATGTAGCACAATGCATGACATGACAATATGCTATGCTAGGGGTGACCTAACGTAGTGCTACACATTACAAACGGAGCGGGAAAATATCTTTCCCTACTTTAGGTAGTCATCGGACAAACGACCCGGAGGGGAAGGTTCCATGTTTGTAGTGTTAGAGACATGTGACAGGTATGTGGGTGCCGTAATCCGATTCTTCTTATTTTTCTGAGCAACTTTCATATATAAATTATTTTCATGTGACTTACAGATTAATTTATATGAATTTTCAGATATTGAAACAATTTTTGGAATTTAATTTAAATAGAAAATAAAAGTGAAATTGCTATGGTTACACACAGAGTGTACCTAGTTGTTAGGGGTGAGGCTGATAGTGGGCCGAGTTGACTGTTGAGTCAACAGTCAATAGTGAACTGTTGACTAGTCAAATTGACCAGAAGAGCCCACTTGTCATAGACTAATTAAATTAATAGTCTTAAGTTTAACTAATTAGGTTAATTATTTAGTAGGGCCCCCTGTCAGTGTAATATTAAATTAAATAATTTAATTAAATTAGTGTTTTAGTTAATTTAGGGGGTGGGCCCTACATGTCAGTGTCAGGGGCTGCCCAGTCAGCAATGTTTACTGGGTCAACCCAGCCAATTGGGCCCATGAGGCCCACTAACAGTGACCTAGGGTGGGCCCCAGGCCAGCCATGTGGCTGTGGTGGCCGGCGTTTAGCCACCGACACCCAAAAACACGGCGGAGGCTCTAGAGGGCGGCCGGATTTGGCTACAGAGGGTTTTCGGACCCGTGGCTAGGCTCGTTAGAACGAGTGTTCGACGACACACCATTTGGTGTTGCTGGCCGGAGCTGGGGCTGCCGAAAATGAATTATGGATATGGAGATGAACTTGCTATAGTTCCTTATGTTAAGAATGAAACTATTGTTATTGCACCCACACATGATAGTCCTATTATCTTTTTATATTATCCCAACTACACTATATCGGAGAAGTTTGCTCTTATTAAGGATTATGTTGATGGGTTGCTTTTTACTATTGCACTTGATAATTTTGATGAATATAATATGCATGTGCTTTCTGCTCCTACTGCAATTATTATGAGAGAGGAACTACACCTCCACCTCTCTATGTTTCCAACACGATAAAATGGCAAGAAATTGTTTATGCTATGTATCGACCTTTACTACGTGTGCATGAATTGTTCTTTTATGACATGCCGATGCATAGGAAGAGAGTTAGACTCCGTTGTTCTGTGATATATGTTTCCTTGTGCTCACTACTAAATTATAAATCATTGTTAATTAAAATTGGCTTTGATATACCTTTGGATCCAGGTGGATCAATTGCTTGAGCTCGTCATGCCTAGCTTAATGGCTTTAAAGAAAGCGCTGCCTAGGAGACAACCCGGAAGTTTTAGAGAGTCATTTTAATCTTTTGTGTGCTTAAAAAAAATTTAAAAAACAAAAAATATTGAGGGGAACATAAAAACTTTTTTCAAAAAGAGAAGTGATTGGAAGGATATGCATTGAAGAAATGAGGGTTGACCTTGAAAACTTTTGTTCATGCTCATGGAAACAATGTAGGATTTTTCATGGAAGTTTCTCACAAAACAAATTATCCCCTTGTATAAATCCATTCTATTATAAGAATAATGTGCCAAGATTTACCTCTAGGATGTTTAAATTGCTTGTTTGGTGTGTGCTGTGAAAAACATAAACTTTTGTTGTAGTGCTTGAATTTTTCATAATTTACTGGAACATGGAAAATTTCTAAAAAAAAATATGCGGTACGCCTATGCAATTTTTTTATTTTGTCTACTTGTTCAGATTTTTTTATTTACATAAGTATATGTACCATCTGCATCTTTACAGACTATCCTGTTTTCACATATTGTTGTAATAGTTTCTTCATTTGCTTATGTTTGAAATCTTGTTGAGCCCCGTTAACTTGGAAGCCATATAATTGTGATAGAATACAATGGGTATTTTTATAATTATCATTTTACAATAATGTTAAAGCAGGACATGATTGGATTTTATGTTATATGTACTAACTCCTCTAACAAAAAGTTCGGTTAAGTTTTGTGTGGATGAAGTGTTCAAAGACCGAGGAGGTATAAATATGAGTAGAATAAGGAGAGGCAAGAGTTCAATTTTGGGGATTCCCAAAGCACCCCAAGAAAATATTCAATGAGACTCAAGCGTCTAAGCTTGGGGATGCCCGGGAAGGCATCCCATCTTTCCTTGACAATTATCGGTATGTCTCGATTTTTGTTTTGTTCACATGATATGCATAAATTCTTTGAGCATCATGTGCCTTTTATTTTTATTTTAGTAATGCACCATGCTGGATGAGATAGTCCTTGGTTTATTTATAGAATGCTCTTTGAACTTCACTTATATCTTTTGAGTATGGCTTTATAGAATGCTTTATGTGCTTCACTTATATCATTTGAAGTTTGGATGCTCAATTCTCTACGTTTAGTTATTTCTAGAATGCCCTTTTGCTTCACTTATATTTGTTAGATCATGGGCAATTATTTTGTAGAAAGAATTAAATTCTCATGCTTCACTTATATATATTTAGAGAGTTAAACATGAATTGGTCATTCACATGGTTAGTCATAAAATCCTACATCAAACTTGTAGATCACTGAATATGATATGTTTGATTCCTTGCAATAGTTTTGCGATATAGAGATGGTAATATGTGGGAGGTACTAGTGAATAATTGTGGTTTAGTAAGAATATTGGTGTTAAGGTTTGTGATTCCCGAAGCATGCACGTATAGTCTTTAGTTATGCTAAGAAGTTGTATCATGGTTTATTACTAAGTGTCTTCCTTTGAGTAGATGTGCGATGGTTAAGTCCTACCAACATCCTCCCCAACGGCATGCGTAGTACTTTGATTCGAGGGATAATTGACTTTTGCAATAAGTATGTGAGTTCCTTATGAATAATGTGAGTCCATGGATTATACACACTCTTACCTTTCCGCAATTAGCTAGCCTATTCGGTACCATGCATTGTCCTTTCTCACCTTGAGAGTCGGTGCATCAAAACCCCGTGATATGATATGCTCTATCACACATAAGCCTCTTTATATCTTCCTCAAAACAACCACCATACCTACCTATCATGGCATTTCCATAGCCATTCCGAGATATATTGCCAGGAAACTTCCATAGTTCTGTTATTATGGCATACACCTTCATTGTCATATTGCTTTGCATGGTCATATAGCTGACATAGTATTTGTGGGTCATCCACCATTCATCATTATTATACATGTTATGCTAGCATCATTGCACATCCTGGTGTACTGCCAAAGGCATTCATATAGAGTCACATATTTCGGTTTTATTGAGTTATAAGTAAATAAAAGTGTGGTGATCATCATTATTAGAGCATTGTCCCAGTGAGGAAATAAAAAAAAGAGGACAACAGAGCCCAATAAAAAAAACAGGCCAAAAAGAGCCCAACAAAAAAAAACGAAAAAAAGATAGACGAGGCAATGTTACTATGCTTTTACCACACTTGTGCTCCAGATAGAGAGTCTCCTATGTTGTCACTTTCATATACTAGTGGTACTTTTTCATTATCGAACATGTCTTGTATATTCTCATGATGGGCTTCCTCGAATGCCCGAGGTCTTCATGAGCAAGTGAGTTGGATGCACATCCACTTAGTTTCAGTTGAGCTTTCATACACTTATAGCTCTCAGTACATCTGTTGCATGGCAATCCCTACTCCTCGCATTGACATCGATTGATAGGCATCTCCATAGTGTGTTGATTTTTTTCTAGTCGATGTGGGACTATCTTCCTTTTTGACTTCTCCTTATTTGATCCCTAACACTGTTTTATGTTCAACCTATAGTGCTATGTCCATGGCTCACGCTCATGTATTGCATGAGAGTTGAAAAGGCTAAACCACGTTAAAAAGTATAAACCAATTACTTGGTTGACATTGGGGTTGTACATGATTAATACTTTGTGGTAAGAAGATATAGCATGATAAGATTATATCATTTTGTAGGGATAGCGTTCTTGAGCATTTTTATTTTCAAAGGCATGATTGTTCGTTGGTATGCCTGGGTATTGATGTCTTTATATCAAATTATAGACTATTGGTTTGAATCACTTGTGTCTTAATATTAATGCCATGATTAGATTACATGATCAAGATTATGCTAGGTAGCATTCCACATAAAAATGTCTTTTATCATTTACCTACTCAAGGAAGAGCTGGATTTAAGCTTGGGGATGCTAATACGTCTCTGTCGTATCTATAATTTTTGATTATTTCATGCCAATATTCTACAACTTTCATATACTTTTGGCAACATTTTGTACTACTTTGGGGACTAACATATTGATCCAGTGCCTAATGTAGGTTCCTATTTGTTGCATGTTTTTGTTTCATGGAACATCCATATCAAACGAAGTCCAAACGCGCTAAAAATATACAGAGATTTATTTTGGAATATATGTTATTTTTGGGATAAACAATCAATGTCAAACGACGCCCGAGGAGGCCACAAGTTTAGAGGGCGCGACCACCTACCCAGGGTGCATCCAGCAGGCTTTTGTCCACCTCGTAGGTCAGTTGGGGGTGTCCTTCTGCCGCAAGGAAGCTAATATATGGATTAAAAAACCTCAAAATTTCAGCCCAATCGGAGTTACGTATCTCCGAGAATTTAAGAAACGGTTTTCGGCCAGAAAATGAGAACGCGAAACAGAAGAGAGAGAGAGAGAGAGAGAGAGAGAGAGAGAGAGAGAGAGAGA
>LR738715.1:675138731-675153558 GCA_902687465.1 Secale cereale | reverse complement strand
AAGAAGCAGGGGGCTCTCTCCCCTCTCTCCCGGTGGCGCCGAAACGCCACCGGGGCAACCATCATGACGACGATCTACACCAACAACTTCACCTCCGTCAACACAAACTCTCTCCCCCTCTATGCAGTGGTGTAACACCTATTCTCTCACTGTAATATCTACTTAAACATGGTGCTTAATGCTACATATTATTATCCAATGATGTGTTTCCATGCTATGATGTTTGAATAGATGCATTTTGTCCTATGTGTTGATTGATGATCATGATTGGTTTGATTTCTATGTTTTATTTTGGTGATGCCCTATGGTGCTTTCTGTGCGGCGCACATGTGGGGGATTCTCGTTGTAGGGTTTTGTAATACGGTCATGATTTTCTTATAGTGGGTTGCGTGAGTGACGGAAACACAAAACTTAGTAAGGGGTTGTTGCGTATGGGAGTAAAGATGACTTATTACTTAATGCTATGGTCACTACTAGGAAAAGGCCTACTAATGGCGCACCAGTTTTGCCTACTAATGGCGCACTACTGGTGCGCCATTAGTGCCACGCCATTAGTATTGTTTACTAATGGCGCACCACAGGTGCGCCATTAGTATAGGCCACAGTGCGCCATTAGTATGCCTCTCAGGGGGCCATATATACCCAGGTGCTTTGGCATACTAATGGCGCACTCTTGTGTTATGCGCCATTAGTAACTTTTGCATACTAATGGCGCACTGTGGGATGATGCGCCATTAGTATCCTTTGGCATACAAATGGCGCACTGTTATGTGATGCGCCATTAGTATGAATATTAGGTTTACTTATTTATTTTTACTTTTCTGATTTTTGCACAGGTTACAAAATGTATTATTGGACAGAATATAGACAGCAGCACACAACAATAGCAGATTCATTGAATACAATAGAATATTAATATCTGAATACAATTCATCATATTAGTCTCCGAATACAATTCATCATATTAGTCTCCGAATTCAAAAGACCGAACAAAGATAGAACATTATATTACAAGTCTCGAGACCGCGAGTAGCGAGTTTGTCTTCACATTACAAGTCGATATCGATCATCTAAACTACCATCACATAGAAGAGAGTTGTGGTCATCACGATGAGCATCATCGCGATGAAACTCGTCTTCATCCGGTTCCTCCAACGCTCCCTCCTCTCTCCCGCTAGATAGCGCGCGTATCTAGATTCCGCCTCCGCCCTAATGGTGTACCCTTTGTAACTGTTACCGCTGAAATGGTGAACCTGTCTCCGACACTCCTCCCAGTCGTCGTAGACTTTGGGAACATTACCCTTGTACACGACATACGACGGCATCGCTATGCACTAGCCAAACGAAACGTTAGTACCAATTCACAGACAATACATAAGCAATATATAAGTATGCAACAAAACGATCGGAAGAGAAAAGCAAGACATTAATAGCATCGATTACATCTAAGTTGAACAACAATCGAAACCAAAGAGACATACTACAAGTTCATTAAAGTTTAATTACAACATGAGCCAATCGATGTTTCAGAACTAGACACAACATCACTACTTTCGACTCGACTCAAGGGACCGGAGCGTGGATGAAGCCGCCATCTATCGTGGGAGTCATGAAATCGCAGGCGTTGTCAGCCTGCATTTGTAGCATTGTGTCTATGTCACTGTTGGATGGTTCATTTCTGAGGTAGAACTACCCCGAGGTACGAAGGGCATCTTGATGGATGATTTTCGCAAACTCCGACTGGATGCGAAAGAATTCTTGTCTGATGTCCGCCTCCTGGATTGCCGACACGCTCGCGGCCCAATCTTTGAGTTTATCTGGTAGCAGAAGGTGATGATGGTCTCGTACGATCGCCCGCATGTGATGGATGGCGTAGTAGGCACCCTTCTGACCGCCAGGCGGCTTCTTGACGCAGCAAAACGTCGTATTGTGGGCGAACACGTGCTTGCCGTACTTACGATGAGGCCTAGTGAAGGTGCCTCCAGATTTGGCATAGCCGGGGAGAACATCATCAAGAACTTTCTTGACATTTGTGTAGTCTACCTTCGACTGACGGTCCGAGTCGAAATACGTGACCATGGAATATTTCGGGCTTAGGAGGATGAGTGTGCAATGTGTGTCATTGCACAAAACACGGAATGTTAAAAGAAAAACGATCGAAATCTAAGAATTCATATGTTACGGGGCGGTTGAGGGGATGACTTACTCGGGAAAGTAAGGCACGAGGAAGTTATCCTTATCTCGGTTTGCCAGAATGACGCCTTCGAGGTGAGAACTTGCGACTTGCCGGTCCCCAGCGCTGCCCAAGATCTTGGCACGCATGTAGAAGGGGTCGACTATCATGATGTCCGGGGTCTTGTCTCTAATGATCCGCATCTCCATACTCAGCGAAAATAGCCGAACGAAGGTGTAGTGCAGCGGATGTATAGCGAAGATGTCATCAAACCGCAGGACGATCGTACCCCCGATGGAGTTATCCACAAAGCCCTTGCCCTCTGGCACCTTGGCCGCGAAAACCGGGTTTGCCACATCCTTCTCTCTGAGACACCGCTTCTCTAAAGAAAGAACACTGTCATGCAGACTCCACATAGCACCGGTTGCAGCATTGAGCATATTAGTCGGTAGCATCGGCCTACCCACCACATGCACCCTCCTCATTATATCCTCAGGTGAAGGTGTCCCGTCCTGAGCACGGATCATACTCGGTGCCGGCTGGCTCGCACCCTTGTTACTCTTTCTTTTCCGTGGCTTCTTCTTCTCCTGTAATGGGACCGAGTTCTGCTCACAGACCGCCTTCTTGAGTGTGTTGGGGCTGATAATATTTCGCACCTCGGCTATTTGAGGCTCGGTGAAGTCGGCAGCTGGAGGCGTCTCCTGAGAACTGAATGGCAGACGACGCCTGTTGCAACTTGGTTTCTCCGCGGTACCAGCTAGATCGCGCACGTCTTTTGTAGCGTTGGGTTCTTGAGAAGGAGGCCCCATGAATTCGTCATCGTACCCATGATCGGCAAAGTACTCATCGACGTTGGCAAATGTATCGTCGTCATTGTCGTCGTCGTCGTTCGGATCCTGTGCCATATGCATGTTCGGATCCAGTTCCATAGGGATATCCGGCTGATACGTCCAAAACGTATCTATAATTTCTGCTTGCTCCATGCTTCTTTTGTGTGATATTGCTATGATATTTATGCACTTCCATACACTTTTGATCATATTTGGACTAACCTATTAACTCAGTGCACCATAGTGCCAGTTCCTGTTTTCTGCTATTTTTCTATTTCAGGTTTCCCCCATATTAAAAGTGCTCCAAAAATTCCGGGAAAAATACAGGAAAAATCAGCGTACAGGAAGCTTTGAGAAAAACCAAAGCAGGGCCAGAGGGGTGCCAGGGGTGGCCCAGGCGGCCACCCGGCGCGGCCCCACCCCTGGCCGCGCCAGGGGGGCGCCTGGGGCCCCGGCTCCGCCTCTGGTGACCCCCCTTCGCATATATAGTCCTCGCGTCCCGAAACCCTCGAGGACGGAACCCTTTTTCGCGATCTCGCCTCTGTTCCGCCGCCGCAGCGCTTCCAAGATCGGGAGCATCAGGAGAACTCTTCCCGGCACCCTGCCGGAGGGGAGAACCACCACCGGGAGCTTCTCCACCACCATGGACGCTTCTCGGATGAGTCGTGAGTAGTCCACCTTGGACCATGGGTCCATGATCAGTAGCTATGTGATGTTCTCCTCCCCTCTTTGTTCTTCATGGTTTAGACCTCGTGAGCTGCCCTACATGATCGAGGCACATATGTAATCTTTATGCTGTTGCTCTGCTGAGTTTGCTGGGATCCGATGGATTATGAGATTATGTTAAGATTGTGTGTGAGTAATATATTTGATTCACTTCTTTTATATTTATGTTCTTGAGTAATTCTTGCATGTTCTCCGTTGCTGTTTATTGCTTTGGCCAAGTAGTAGGTAGTAACTCCAAGAGGGAGCGTTATGCTTGATTGTGGGTTCATGCCCCCTGATGACTAGCTTGAGTGACAGATACATGAGTGTAGGGGATGTGCTGTTGCCACAAGGGGGAAAACAACGGTGCTTGTACTTGCGGGTGCAAGGATTGTTTACTTTATGCAAAGTTCTTTTAATGCAGTTGTCCGTTGCTTTGAGTTTACACTTTGGGTGGGATTCGCAACTTAATACCAGCGAGATGTTCTGGATAGATATCTCAAGGTGGATGATTAGTAGTAGATGCAGATGGATTTCGGTCTACTTGCCTTGGCGTACCGCCCATGCTTTTGAGCATCTACCTTTCTTTGCAGTATAGTTAGGATTGGTTTGCGCACATAATCCTGTCAATTGCCCAGCTGTAATTTGTTTACCTCACTTTGCTGTTTTATCGTCTTTTGGGAGAGAGACATCACTAGTGAACATCATGGGACCCCGGTCCATATTACCACCACTGATCACACCCGCTATTTACTTCATGTCTTTATTTCCTAGTTGCAGTCATACCTATCATTATTATGTCTTATGTTTGACCCTTTGTAAAACGACAAGGCCGGAGGGATTGACAACCTCTCTGTACTCGTTGGGAGCAAAGTTATTTGTATCTGTGTGCAGGTCCTGTCAACCGCTAAAGTTTCTGGCGCCGTTGACACCTTCTTGTCGACCCTCGGAGTCTCACGGGATTCGATCCTTGGTATCTTTGCCAAGGGAAACTTGCTGCTACACTACATCTCAAACCTTCCACTTGGGGTAACCAACGAGGGGCGAGAAGCCATCAAGCAAAGTTTCTGGCGCCTTTGCTGGGGACTCCACTCTTCGAGATAGGGGAGTTGCACGCTATCTTTTATCTTTGCTTTTTAGTCTTGTTAGTTTACCTTTCAGTTTTTGCTTTAGTGTCCCTTACCAAAAATCACAAAAATAGTTATCTCGCTTTTAGTTGGCATTATGTCTGGTCCTTTTGCCTTTGGTGAGGCAGAAGTGCTCACCTTTAAAAAGAGGTGGTGAAAGTCTAAAGGATGCTTGGTATAGAATTAATGATTCTCAAAAAAGAGCCACCAAGAAGCAATCTACTACTATCCTGCTTAGAAATTTTTATGTTGGAATTACTTCCTGGAATAGGTTTATTCTAGATTCTGCTATCAATGGAAATTTCCTAGAAGCCCCAGTTTGGGAATCTCTTAGTATTATGGAAAATCTTGTTGGAAATCCCCCTGTTGTTAGCATTCAAGAGGACATTACCCTAGCTCACATTATGAAAAAACTTGAAAAGATAGAGCTAGAGATGCCAAGCATTAATAAGATAAATGAGTTGGACCGTAAGATCCAAGGGAATTTGAATAGTCTTGATAGCTCCATGCATAAAATTCTCAAAACTTTGGAGACCATCAAATCCCATGACTTGGATTCTTCTAGGATAGACAAGATTGAGGAAATCTTTGATACTTTAGGAACTACTTTCTCCTCAATCAAAGCCAAAAAGGTAGAAACTCCGGCAAAGAAGGAACCTAAGTTCGTTTACGTTCCAAAGGCTCCTCGTTCCAAAAGTAATCCATCTATTGCCAAAGGGGTTGAAACTGTGAAAACTTTGGAAGAAATACCTCTCTTTGATAAATTTATAAATGAATCTCCCATTGACTTTCCACCTTTTGGTTTTCTCCCTAGAAGTATCTTTACTAGGCCTTTATTTGAAAGTCCTCTTAAGACTAGTTGTACTATTGAAGAGCTTTTTGATGATCTTGATGATGGTTCAATTGATACAACTTGATCTTTTTGCATCATGCCTAGCTTAAAGGCATAAAAGAAAGCGCTTTTGGGAGGCAGCCCACAACGAATTAGGTTTTATTTTGCTTTTGCTGTGTCTTGATGTTTGTTACTACAGTAACATCATCATTGTATCTTTTCTTTTCAGCTTTGTGCCAAGTTTAGCCTCCGATTGCAAGAAAGTTCAAAAGTTGTGACGTGCTGTCCAGAAAACAGATTTTGTCCTTGGACAGAAAAATTCGAATAAAATCACCAGATCATCTTTTTGATCTGAATTGTTTTGACAGTGTGCTTTATACAATTGGATTTTGGGCGTCTGTTCTGAGATTTTTGATTTGAGCTGCAGAAGTGCCCCGAAAAAATTATTTACTACCTGCTGGTCAGTTTTTCACAGATTTTGTCCTGTTTTGCCTTTTCTTCGTTTTGCAAACCTTGAGCTTGCTTTTTCTTTGCAAAAACCTTTTGGCAATCTTGAGAAACAGTAGCTCTTCAATATTATCTTTATTTCCAGTAGGGAAAAATTATTTTATTGTGGGTACTAACCTCGCTAATCATATTATGATGAGTTATGTATGAAGGGATTTTTCAAGTGTGCGAGGGAAGATGATAAAAGAAGATTCAGGAGGGTCAAACGCTCAAGCTTGGGGATGCCCCCGTGCACCCCCAAGAAATATTCAAGAAGACTCAAGCGTCTAAGCTTGGGGATGCCCCCATGCATCCCCTTCTCCATCAACAATTATCAGTTCGTCTTTCGTTCCACTATAATTATCACTTCATGTGTTATGTGCTATGCTTGGAGCGTCTTGCTCTTAGTTTCCTTTTTAGTTTTCTTTAGCTTTGCTTGCTGTTCATAACAAGTTAGAACCCTGCTTTCTTTGTGTGGGAGAGAAACACGCTCCACTTCAACCTAGAACACAACATAGGATTTTCATGCTTATCTTTGATGTGTATGTTCTTTGTCTTTCCATAGCTGCTGTCATGTTTAGCTCTTAGTTTTCATGCTTTTCTTTTTAAAGAGCTTTTGTTTAGTTGGTTGCTGAACTCTCTTGAGTTTTCTTGTTTATTTTGTTAAGAGAGTTTGCCTGTTGCACTGAGTTGTGTGTCTTAACTTAAAGTAGGTAATTGAGGTTGCTATTTAATTTTAGTAGTAACTTGCAATAGTTTTGAGGTATTGCCATGAGTAATGTCTGAACTTTTGGTGTCAAGAGCTTTAGCCTATTAGTGATAGATGTCGTATTTTGGGCAATCCGTGTTTATTTTCGAAAACCTACAAATAGTTGAGAACTTTAGCTACTAAATGGATCACTAATCGTTGGAGGGATCGAATATTAGAGTACACTCACGTACCATGAGCCGAGGATGCGCAAGGATAACCAAACCCCCATACACTCCTCCTAGGGGTACTTGTCTCTTTGTGAACCTCCTAATTAGATTGAGAGTTACCAATAATAAGTGCATGAGTTCTTCGGACAAATGTGAGTATTCGAAAGTTGACACTTCCACCTAGCCATATTTTTCTAGCCTCTTCGGTACCGTGCATTGCCCTTTCTCACCTCGAGAGTTGGCGCATACTTCGCCGGTGCATCCAAATCCTTGGCACAATACGCTCTGTCATCATAAGCCTCAATATATCCTTCCTCGAAACAGCCACCATACCTACCTATCAAGGCATTTCCATAGCCTTTCCGAGATACATTCCATGCAACATCCATCTTCTCATGACTTGATCTTCATGTCATACATGCTTTTTGCTTGATCGATGAGCCGCATGCTAGTTGGGCCTTGCCCTAATCATTGCTACATGACGCGCTAGTATCATTGCATATCCTGCTACACTGGCAGAGGCATACATTTGCATACATCATGATAGTTTCATTTTCTTTATGTTGAGTACTTTTGTAAAGTGTGAAAGATCTTCTATACTTCTTATAATACATAGAGTGTTGCCCCTACAGTGAGGAAAAGATCCCAAAGAGGACAAAATCATAAGATCCCAAAGAGGACAAATGAGAGTTAAATAGAAAGAGCCATTGAGGCCACAAAAAATAAAAAAATAGAAAAAAGAGAAAAAGAAATAAAAAGAGAGAAGGGGGCACACTACTATTCCTTTTGAGAGATCCACACTCGTACTCCATCTTATACCTTGTACTCCATAGAGATTATCATTCATGCATATAGCTATGTGGGGACCTTCACACTATAGAACTTGGCTTGTATATTCCAATGATGAGCCTCCTCAAAAGAGCTCTAGGCCTTCTTGAGCAAGCAAGTTGGATGCACCCCCACTAGTTCCATTGGAGAGCTTACCTTAGCTCATATGTGCATCCGTTGCATGGCAATCCCTACTCCTCACATCATATCTATCATTTGGCTTTCTCTCGCCTATGATTGTCCTCATTGATGTGAGACTTTCACACCTTTTTTGTCTTCCCCCTTCATCATTTTTCTCTCTTTGCCGTCCTAAGTGTAAACTTTCTTGCTTACGCTCATCCATTGCATGAGTGCTCAAAATATCAAAAGGGAGTGGATCATTTTGACTTGTACCTGGCTGACGGTCTGGGGATGAGTCAAGATAAGATTCCAAAGAAGACCAAGTGTGAAACTTTAGTAGATTAAGTTCTCAACAATATAAAAACTATGTTTTACTCTCTCATATATCCCTATCCCCTTTCTTGCACGCAAACACCATTTGGAGACATTCGAGTCACGGACAGCGAGAGCTCTTGCACCTTTATGTTCTTATGTTACTTGTTAATGCTAATATAGACTCTTGCTTGTTATGACTTGAATTGAATTACATGCCTTGATTGCTTTACTTTAAAAGTTCTTATATGGTTGATAGCATGCCACCACAAAAATTATGCTTGTTATCATTTACCTACTCGAGGACGAGCAGGAAATAAGCTTGGGGATGTTGATACGTCCAAAACGTATCTATAATTTCTGCTTGCTCCATGCTTCTCTTGTGTGATATTGCTATGATATTTATGCACTTCCATACACTTTTGATCATATTTGGACTAACCTATTAACTCAGTGCACCACAGTGCCAGTTCCTGTTTTCTGCTGTTTTTCTATTTCAGGTTTCCCCCATATTAAAAGTGGTCCAAAAATTCCGGGAAAAATACAGGAAAAATCAGCGTACATGAAGCTTCGAGAAAAACCAAAGCAGGGCCAGAGGGGTGCCAGGGGTGGCCCAGGCGGCCACCCGGCGCGGCCCCACCCCTGGCCGCGCCAGGCGGGCGCCTGGGGCCCCGGCTCCGCCTCTGGTGACCCCCCTGCGCATATATATTCCTCGCGTCCCGAAATCCTCTAGGACGAAACCCTTTTTCGCGATCTCGCCTCTGTTCCGCCGCCACAGCGCTTCCAAGATCGGGAGCATCAGGAGAACTCTTCCCGGCACCCCGCCGGAGGGGAGAACCACCACCGGGAGCTCATCCACCACCATGGACGCTTCCCGGATGAGTTGTGAGTAGTCCACCTTGGACCATGGGTCCATGATCAGTAGCTATGTGATGTTCTCCTCCCCTCTTTGTTCTTCATGGTTTAGACTTCGTGAGCTGCCCTACATGATCGAGGCACATATGTAATCTTTATGCTGTTGCTCTGCTGAGTTTGCTGGGATCCGATGGATTATGAGATTATGTTCAGATTGTGTGTGAGTAATATATTTGATTCACCTCTTTTATATTTATGTTCTTGAGTAATTCTTGCATGTTCTCCGTTGCTGTTTATTGCTTTGGCCAAGTAGTAGGTAGTAACTCCAAGAGGGAGCGTTATGCTTGATTGTGGGTTCATGCCCCCTGATGACTAGCTGGAGTGACAGAAACATGAGTCTAGGGGATGTGATGTTGCCACAAGGGGAAAACAATGGTGCTTGTACTTGCGGGTGCAAGGATTGTTTACTTTACGCAAAGTTCTTTTAATGTAGTTGTCCGTTGCTTTGAGTTTACACTTTGGGTGGGATTCGCAACTTAATTCCAGCGAGATGTTCTGGATAGATATCTCAAGGTGGATGCTTAGTAGTAGATGCAGATGGATTTCGGTCTACTTGCTTTGGCGTACCGCCCATGCTTTTGAGCCTCTACCTTTCTTTGCAGCATAGTTAGCATTGGTTTGCGCACATAATCCTGTCAATTGCCCAACTGTAATTTGTTTACCTCGCTTTGCTGTTTTATCGTCTTTTGGGAGAGAGACATCACTAGTGAACATCATGGGACCCCGGTCCATATTACCACCACTGATCACACCCGCTATTTACTTCCTGTCTTTATTTCCTAGTTGCAGTCATACCTATCATTATTATCTCTTGTGTTTGATCCTTTGTAAAACGACAAGGCCGGAGGGATTGACAACCTCTCTGTACTCGTTGGGACCAAAGTTATTTGTATCTGTGTGCAGGTCCTGTCAACCGCTAAAGTTTCTGGCGCCGTTGACACCTTCTTGTCGACCCTCGTAGTCTCACGGGATTCGATCCTTGGTATCTTTGCCAAGGGCAACTTGCTGCTACGCTACATATCAAACCTTCCACTTGGGGTAACCAACGAGGGTCGAGAAGCCATCACCGGCACCGTTGCGGTGGTCTTGCCATGGCTTGGCGCCGGCGCGACTGGCGGTGTTGTCTTTGGGGTGGTGTCCCCCGCCCCCAAACGAATCTGGCTCTTCGGCCAAAGCAGGGGCCAGCTTAGGCAGGCGCTGAGGGTCATCACATCATCTTTGTCGGCCCCGACGGGTCGAATCGGAGGTAACAACTCGTCGCAGCCTGGCAGCACCCGAACTAGTTGAACCCTATACAAGGTGGGTGGCATCGGAGTACCGTGGAACACGGGGTTGCCCGGTTGAACGATTTTGCCCTTGGCGACATCGACCAACTCGTTGTTCACGAAGTGCAGGAGAGTGCACGGAACGTCGGCGGCGCCCTACGAAAACATGTAGGGCGTCAGGGATGCCCAATCAAAGGCAAGGAGATGAAGTCCTCGGTCGAGAGGCTTAATTAGTTACCGTGATGATGGCGTCGAGCTCGGCTAATGTCGAGGCACCGCCAACGGCGGGCGTGCAATTGACGGAGGGGCCGCTTGCTGCAGAGGTGCCGGCCGGCGTACACCCGGGTGCATTAAGCTCCAATGCCCGTGCCGGCGTCGGAGACACCAATGCCGCCTCCACCGGAGACACCAATGGCCCTGCCTGCGCGTTCTGCGAGTTGCTGGCCGTGAAGCTGGGAATCGGGGGCGGCCCCTGTTGGCCGCCCGCAATCCACGTCGTCAGCCCCTGAATCATGGTAGGCATAATGCCGGTGAGCGTCGATCCCAGTTGTTGTTGCACTTGCTCTTGGACAATCTCCGGAATCTGCGCCACTTGTGCCTTGAGTTCTTGAACCTCGCGCGACTGGCTTTCCGAGCTGGTCTTTTTCTCCTTTCGCCCACCAGCGTTATAGTATGACGACCATTTTGTGGACAAGCCTTTGCCGGCCACACGACCAGCTGACGACGACTTACTGAGCATGTCCTTTTTTCATTACATTCAACGCCCTATTTAGAGTGGTGTCCCAAGGGGTGCTCTGAGTCGACCCCACGCTACTGCTTTCAGTCACCTGCGGAAGGAATGTGAACCATTTAGAAATTTGGCTTCATTAATTAGAATGCAACCATATGGAGCTAATTACGCGGGGGTGTATTCCTTACCAGAACAAGCTCAAGCGCCCTGGTCTTCGGATCCGTGGTAAGCTCCTTTGTTTTTGGGTCCTTCTTGTATTGGGCCCTGACAAAGTTCCTGGTCCGCTTGTCACCGTATTTATCGAAAAGGGGCGGTAGGCCTTGCTCGGCACGCTCCGCCTCCTCCTTGTCCCATATAGGCTCAGCCACTCTGTAACCGCCGGGACTGAGTGTGTGTTCCCCTAAGTTCAACTCTCGCATTTCGTTCCCCCACTGACTTGATTCGGAGGTTGCGGTGCTCTCGCACTTGATCTTGAAGTCGTTGTAGTCATCTTCGGTGATCGAAGGATTTTTCTCCTTGATCTTCTCATAACTAAAACCTTTGTCAATCATTTTCTTCACCGAGCTTCTCCAAGTAGACAGGGCCGTGCTCATCCTCGTGAGGGCGGCATTGTTCACTTTATTCCCTGTGAGGCGTGTGTTTTCAAATTCACCAGGGAACTTGTATCATTCGTGCAGCTTCGTGAAGAGGAGGTTGCGCAAATTCCCTCGGTCCTTATGCCTTAGGTTCTCGGTGTTGATCGAGACGGTGCTTCGGAGAATGCACCCGAGCTGAAGCGAGTACCCCTTGACTATTTGTTCGGGCGCTGTTGGATTCCCGTCGGAGTCCACTTCAGTAAATTCCTCCTTGACGGTGCGGAGCACGGTCGGGCGCCGGTCCTTCCATTGCCTCTTCGGTTGGCTGCCATATGTGCGTGCGCCGCCATCATCAGTGGTGGCATCCTCGGCGGCACCATCAGTGGTGTCATCCCCGACGGCACCATCAGTGGGGTCATCCTCGGCGGCACCATAAGTGGTGTCAGGATCGGTGTCTTTCACGGCGTCCTCATAGAAGTGAGGTTGTTTCTCCATCTCCTGGGACAGCTCCCAGAATGCCTTGCCACCCGAACCGCCGACCTCATCGTTGTGGGCCATGTTTCTCTCTAAATAGGAAAAAAGTTTGGTCAAAAAGTTGGTTATTGTCAAGGAACAAGATCATGGTCTCATCATTTAGGGTTTGTCGACACCGAGGCATCCTAAAAGCTAAGCTTTTATCATTTAGGGTTTTTCGACACCGAGGCACCCTAAAAGCCTAAGCTTTAATCATTTAGGTTTTTATCGACACCGAGGCACCCTAAAAGCCAAGGTTTTATAATTTATGGTTTGTTGACACCGAGGCATCCTAAAAGCTAAGCTGGGAAGGTGAATTCTAAGTTGGGCCTAATCACTTGGCTCTATTGCCGCCTATGGTTTAATGCAGCAAGAATAAAGGGGCAGTTGATCCTACTTAATTAAGTACTAAGATACCCCGGCCCAAGCATTAGTCACAAGTACCCCATATGTCCTATTTTTAGCAAAGTCATGCTAAAATTCACGGAAAATTTCAGCATGACCTTTGCTGAAAATAGGACATATGGAGTACCCGAATTTGCCGGAACGGAAGTTAATCGACATTCCAGCAAACTCAAGGGCCTCTCGGGGTACCTGCAAAATCATCACGACACGATGGTCGGAGACAAAACCCAGCAAAAAGCTGCTCTAGGGTCAATCTAGAACATGCATACGAACGACAGTCCACACTTGCATGCATAGAAGGAATTCAGTCACCTCTACAGCAAGCAGCAACTTTACTATTTCACACCTCCGTGAAGACAACAATCAGTATATGGAAAATTGGTGATCACAGTCATAATAGGCAAACAAGACATCTATGGAAACTAGGTTTTGACCAGATACATCACAATAATATACAAACAAGCCATATTTCGCCAAACATGTTTTTAGCAGATAGAGCAAACCAACAAATTTTCCCAATAATAAGAAATCATAGTTAGGAAGAACAATTAAAGGTCTCCGCGAGCAAGTTTGAATGGCCATAATGGCACAATGCAGTGCAAGATTTTTGGATAACAAGTTTCGTTGGCTGCTATGTTTCTGGATGAATAAGTTTCAGTGGCTAGAATAAAAATACGACAAGGTGACAGTTCATGTCATGAAAGTGACAAAAGACCCACAAGATATATAGAAGCAGGTAATATGAACTGGTTGATGGCCACGTGTGAAGTGTTCAAAACCAGGCTATGGTTTGATAACTTGGCCTATACCAAATGAAAACTAAAGATCACTCCTCCCTGAAGATCACAGTATATGGGAAACTGAAGATCACAGTTATAACATACAAACAATGGACTTTTGGCCAACTAAGTTTTGAGCAGATAGAGCAAACCAACAATGCCACAGTTCAGAAATTATAGGAACAACAACATAAGGTTGTTGAACAAGTTTGAATGGCCATAATAGCACAATGTAATGTAAAATTTATGGATGAACAAGTTTGGCTAGGATAAAAAATAGCATAGCGTAACAAGTTTGTCATGTGTTGACTACTTGGCTTGTCTAGGATAAAAAGCAGAATACATGCTCGTGTGCTCGCCCACCCGCGTTCAAGGCACAATTTAACGGAGGAACTTTCCCCTTTAACCACGTTTTAAAATTGAACTTGAATAAATTACAGTTAAATATATGCCAAAGACCTGACTATCCGAGGGGGGAGGCAAAAATAATCAGCTTCTAGAATAAGAATGTGCTTGTGGGAATCACATGGAGGTCAACAATAAACTACCAAGTGACAGGCTAACAGCTTTGCAAAAAATCCTGCTCTGTTGGCAGTAACTACTTTTAACAGCATGCTCAGTGCATAGATTGCATCAGCTACTTGTGTCACTGGTGTGTGGTGTTATACGTTCTTAAGGAGGTATCTTGCTTTGAAATCTACTATGTATAATTAATTCAAGTCCAGTTATTTGGTGTGTGGTGTTATACCTCCTTAATACTTTGAAATCACTGTTAAAATAGTAATAATTAATTCGCTTCATAAGATCTATAGGCCAAATAGCTGACTGACTATCCGGGGAAGCGGGCAAAAATAAACAGCTACGAAAATGTAAGTGTGCTTGTGGCAATCATGCAGAACATGGGTCAGCAATGAATTACCAAGTAGTAATAGGCTAACAGCTTTGCAAAAATCCTGCTCTGTTGTTCAGTAACTACTTTTAACAGCAAGGTCAGCATGTGTCACTTGTGTGGTGTGTGGTGTTCTATGATCTTAAGGAGGTTTCTTGTTTTGAAACCTAATAATTATTTTGCTAGTAGAGTGTGACATTAACATGACCCAAAGAAGTATATAGAAGCAACTAACATTGAGAGCAAGTGTGACATTTTCAGTGGCTAGTATTTTTGACATTAACATGAAAAAATCAAAAGCAGAGTTTTGCCGTCGTCCTCTTCCTCGGTGAGGTCGGCGCCGTGGTCGAGGAGGTACCTGAGAGTGGGCAGGTTGCCACCGGAGAAGAAATCGGCGGAGAAGAAGAAGAGGCGCAGCGGCGGCG
>LR738715.1:675128394-675138527 GCA_902687465.1 Secale cereale | reverse complement strand
GCGAGCTTGCCACCCACCTTGGAGCCGGAACCCTAGGGGGCGCGGGGCGGCGGCGCGGGGGAGCTGCAGTGGTGGGGGCACGGGGGAGCTGCGGTGGTGGGGGCGTGGGGGCGCGGGGGCGGCGGGGGTGGAGTCCGACGGGGATCGGGGCGGCGACGTCGGGGCAGCGCACGGGGGTCGGGGCAGGGCGAGGGAGAGGGACGAAGGGGATCTGGCGAGCGAGGGCGAGGGAGAGAGGCCAGAGGGGAATAGCTAGTGGGGGGCAGAATACTAATGGCGCACCGCCCCCTGGTGCGCCATAAGTGCATCTATAGCAATGGTGCACCTCCTCGTGGTGCGCCATTAGTATTTTTTTTATTTCTGTTCGAGCCCACAGGTTATCTTTCACCAGACTCCATCTACATCAAACCCCATGTACTAGACCGACTGGTCAGCACGTAGCACACCCACTGGGAGGTCCTGGGTTCGATTCCTAGGCTCCCCAATTTTTTTATGCATTTAAAATGCTGTTTGATACTTATTTGTGTTTAAATATGTTCAAACTTGTTTAAATCATAACAGTAATATTTATTATAAAACATTAATAATTTTTTTAAAAATATCATCAAATTTGTTATTTGAAAATATTTATGAATATGAAAAAATATCATCAAATTTATTATTTGAAAATATCATGAGTTCATGGGTCGGCGGCGGTGATGTCTACTACACGCTTCTATTCCTGTAGACAGTGTTGGGCCTCCAAGAGCAGAGGTTTGTAGGACATCAGCAAATTTCTCTTAAGTGAGTAACCCAAGTTTTATCGAACTCAGGGAAGTGGAGGTTGAACGTACCCCTTTCAAGCAACCCTGCAATCAAGATACAAGAAGTCTCTTGTGTCCCCAACACACCTAATACACTTGTCAGATGTATAGGTGCACTAGTTCGGCGAAGAGATGGTAAAATATGGATGATAGGAGTGGCAAAGCAAAGTAATATAAATCTGTAATAAAAAGTGCAGCAAGCAAACAAGTGGTAAACGTGAGCACAAATGGTATTGCAATGGTGGAAACAAGGCCTAGGCTTCATACTTTCACTAGTGGCAACTCCCAACAACATTAACATAGTCTATCACATGATATTTCCCATAAAACATGCAATGGAGACGCACTCGGAGGTCATTCCTTTGTGGTCAAGAGAGGACGAGAATTATGTAGGGCTACAAAAGCACACCTCAAAGTTCGTAATTCTCAATCTATGGATTTCCCCATGTCACCGCGGCCATCCAAAGAGAGTACCACAATCACCACAACATATCTCTAGGATAGTCAAAGACAAGCACCAAGAGACTCTCAATCTTCAATCAACACACAAAAGAGGAAATCACTCATGAAAATATTCTTCTAATCCATGTCCAATAGACCGCTATCAACTTGGTCTCGGGGATTATACTAGATAAAGACAAGTGAGTACATCAATTCAATACATAGAGGAAGGGGAAATATCATGGGATCACCCTAGATTAACATAGCCTATGATCACAACGAAGATCACATCATGGGAGAGAGAATCGACCACATAGCTACTGGTAGAAACCTCAGCCCCGAGGAAGACTACTCACACATGGCCATGGTGAGCAAGAGATTGATGGTGGTGTTGATGGAGAGGTGCAGCCCGGAGAGGAGGAGGCGGCCGGCGGCAGCCGTGGCGGCGGCCCTCGGGGCGGCGGCGGCCCTAGGGGGAACTGGCTCCTTGCCCCCCTTCTTCCTTGTGGATGGTGCTGCAATGGTGCTGGTCCTCCCCTCCAAGACGACGGCCTGGGAGGAGGAAAATTCGTGGCCCTTGGTGACCTAGGTTTCCTCTCTTTATATAGACTCTCGGATTCCCGTCATCAGATTTTGGGCTTCAGTATAACGGGCTTTTCTCGGCCGTCCGGACTCCGATTTGGAAGAATTTTATATCCAGAAGCATCCTCTCAAAATTCCCCACAACTTTCGCAACTAGGCTTTTTCCGTTTGACGTCGTCTTCGGGCCGGAACGTGACCATCTTCTAAAATCGTTCTCAGACAGATTTCAGGAAAGTCAGAGTCCTACTCCAATACGACTCCTTTTGCGTTTTTGTCAATTTCCAAGTAATTCCTACACAATAAAGTGTAAAACAAGAACATTGTGCACTTTTGCAATCATTAGTAGGTTAGTCCAATAAATGCCTAAAAAGATAGAAAACTTTGATATAAACATGAGACAATGATGCAAAACAAGCATGTCACAAGCAAAAATTATGGATACGTTTGGGACGTATCAGGCGGCGGCCGGTGGAGCGGGGGAGGGTGCGGTGGGTCGTCGGCGGCGGTGCAGTAGGGGATGGTGCAGGGGGTCGGCGGTGGCGGCCGATGGAGCGGGGGGTGCTCGGCGGCGAGGGGACCGTATCTGGCGAGGTGGGATAGCGATCGAGATGGAGGGGGATCGAGATCGAGTGTCCATGAAATTTAAAAACATTCAAGATTTCAAAAAGTGCTCATGAAATACAATCGAGAAATGAAGGCTACGATTTAAATACAATCGATCTTAGCTAGCTATCTGTTCACAATCTTCTTGCCCATCTTTTTCGCAAATGGAGTTCTTCTGTGGAACGGACGTCCTTTAGGTAGGGTGGTCCTGCTTCTTCTTGTGGTGTATGCTGCTACTTCATCATCGTCGTCATGTTCGATCTTTGGGTCGCCGTACTTGTCTAAGTCTTGCTCATTGGCTACTCCATCCATTCCGATGATCTTCCTTTTGCCTCTCCTCACGACAACACGACTGGGCTTTGACGGGTCGGTAATGAAGAAGCATTGGTCAACTTGGGAAGCCAGTACCCATGGCTCATTTTTCGCGGTGACGTTTGCGCCCGCGGTCTTGGATTTGGCTTCGGGTATAACCATGGTGGTGAAATATAGGTCTTCTTTTAGGACGCTCTTGGCCCATCTGACACGGAACATCGGGACCTTCTCTCCAACGTAGCTCAGCTCCCAGATCCCCTCGATCCTTCCGTAGTATCTGTCCTTGTCGTTACCGGTGTAGGATTCCATCGTTACCCCGGAGTTCTGATAACCATCGCTCTTCATGTTCTTGGCCTCGGTGTAGAATGTGCAGCCGTTGATATCGTACGCCTCATAGGTCATCAGGTTGTGCTCGGCGCCCTATGACAAGGCGAATATGAGTTGTTCTTCCGCGGAAGAATCCTCATGTAAAGGGTACAACAAAAGCTTCTGCTTGAACCAACGCGTGAAACATGAGTTGTGCTCCTTGATTATATCTCCGTCCGTCCTCTGTTGGCCTCGGTCATTGTACGTATTCTCAATAAAGGTTTTGTGCTCTACCACCCAAGGATCGACCACGTCTATGTGTTGTAGCGTGTCTAGGTTTGCTCTTTCAAAGTCGGCGAGTCGACCCTCGAAGTCGACATGCATTTCGCGGCGACCCTCACGGTGACCCCATCCAGCGAGCCTGCCGAGGTGCCCGTTGACGGGCAGACCAACGGGGTTCTCGATGCCTAGATAATTTGTGCAATAGGAGATGCACTCTTCGGTCAAAAAGCCCCTGGCTATGCTTCCCTCTGGACGTGACATGTTGCGAACGTATCCTTTGATGACACCATTCATCCTTTCAAACGGCATCATGCTATGCAGGAACGTCGGCCCGAGTTGGATGATATCCTCCATGATATGGACCAGCAGATGCACCATAACGTCAAAGAATGCGGGCGGGAAGTACATCTCAAGCTCGCATAGTATCACCACGATCTCTTCCTATAGCCTTCTGAGTTGCCTCACGCCAACCCACTTCCGAGAGATGACGTTGAAAAAGTTGCATAGGCCAAATAGTGTTTCACAGACGTGCGCGTCCATGATCCCATGGATTGCAACTGGAAGTATCTGCGTCATCAGCACGTGACAGTCGTGAGACTTCATCCCGCTGAACTTCTGCTTCGCTGGGTCTAGGTATCTGCTTATCTTCCCGGCGTAACCGTAAGGAAGTTTTACTCCTACGAGGCAGGTGAAAAACTACTCGATCTCCTCCTGACTTAGAGTGAAGCACGCGGGAGGGTAGTCATTTCCGGTCTTCTTGGCCTTTTTTCCTTTACGATGACTTTCCGTGTCCTGCTTTACCTCATCATCATCATCATCATTAGCGTGTAGCTCCTGCTTGATGCCCATTGATTTCAAGTCTGCCCTTTCTTTCAGCCCATCTTTGGTCCTCTCTGGCATGTTGAGCAGGGTACCAAGCAGACTCTCGCACACGTTCTTCGTGATATGCATGACATCAAGGCTGTGAGGCACACGGTGGATCTTCCAGTACGGCAAGTCCCAGAAAACAGACCTCGTTTTCCATACCTTCAGTAGCGGCTCTGGCGCCTTTCGCTTCTTTCCTGGCTCTGGCGCCTTTTGCTTCTTTCCCGGCAGTGGGCAATCTTTCCAATTTTTCAACAGCTCGTCTATTTCCTCGCTGCTCCTCGTACGCGGGCGTCTTCGGGGTTCGGTTTCACCATCGAACAGATCCTTGCGTTTTCTCCATAGGTCATCGTCGCGAAGCCACCTTCGATGTCCCATGAACACGGTTTTCGAAAACCCGGGATCTCTATCTAGCTGGCGATACGTTGTGTCATCCATGCACCTCACGCATCCAGAAAATCCGTGGGACACCTGCCCCGTGACATATGCGTAACCGAGATAGTCGTGCACCGTCATGAGCAGTGCAGCTCTCATAGGGAAATATTCTTTCTCTACGGCGTCCCACGTATTGCCTGGCGTTTTCCACAGCGTTTCTAGCTCCTCTTTCAGCAGCCCCAGATACAGATTGATGTCGTTCCCTGGTTGTTTCGGTCCTTCAATTAGCATACTCATGTGAATGTACTTCCTCTTCATGCACAACCAGGGGGGAAGGTTGTACATCCACACAAACACAGGCCAGGTGCTATGTGTGCTTCTCTGGCTGCCAAACGGATTGACTCCATCGGTGCTCGCACCCAGCACGATGTTCCTTGGATCGTTCCCAAATTCTGCGTCTTCGAAGTTCAACGCTTTCCACTGGCTCGCATCATTAGGGTGACTCAGCATATTGTCTTTTTTATTTATCTCCGGATCATTTGCGTCATCTTCTCGCTTCTTCTCCTCCCTATCCGCGTGCCAACGCAGGAGCTTTGCCACCTTAGGGTCCGCGAAATACCGCTGCAGACGAGGAGTGATCGGAAAGTACCACACCACTTTTCGAGGAGCTTTCTTCCTCTTCTTGTATCGAGTGATGCCGCACACCGGACATATGGTAGACTCCGCGTGCTCGTCTCGATAAATGATGCAATTGTTCATGCACACATGGTATTTCACGTGCGGTAAATCCAGAGGACACACGATTTTCTTTGCCTCCTCGAAACTGGTCGGGCACTTGTTCCCCTTGGGCAGACGTTCGTGCCAGAATGACATGTTCTCGTCGAAGCATGCGTCGGTCATTTTGTGTTTTACCTTCATCTCCAGAGCCATGAGCGTTACTTTCTGGCGGGTATCCTCGGGCCTGCATCCTTCATGCAATGGAGTAACCGCGTCTATCTCCAGTTGATCCATCTTGGCTTTCTCTCGGGCGGCAGCTCTTGCGTTATCCGTCTGCTTGAGAAGCAACTCTTGAATATGAGGGTCCTGCACCCAGCCCATCGATGGTCCAGCGTCGTCTGCTCCGCCGGCATGATCATCTTCATGATCATGCCCGTCGTCCGCTCCGGCATCTTCCTCATCATCATGTCCTGCATCTTCTACATGATGACTGTGTACAGCATCACCGTCGTGATCATGTCCTGGAGATTCTTCGTATTCTCGCCCGCCCGAGCCGCGGTGGTTGTCTTGCTTCGCTTACTCATTTCTTGCCCGGCCCCCATGGACGACTTCGTAGTTATCTTCATCACCTTGCCACCGATAGCCATCCATGAAACCACGCAAGAGCAGGTGGTCCCGCACCTGCCCGGAATCCGGGTCCGCAATAAGGCTCTTCAGCTTGCATTTTCGACACGGACATCTTATCTCCATCTCGTTCTTTTGAAGCATCTCGGCCTTCACGGAGCTCAAAAACCTATTCACGATGCCTTCGGTCATCGTGCGGACCATGGTCGCCTGCGGGGTAGAGCAAAACGATATTTTAGAACCAAGAAAAAATTTGGCATGACTTTCCCTAAAAATAGGACAAAAAAGAATGCATAATGCCAAAATTCTCGCCGAAACGGAAATGAATCAACATTCCGGCAAAATATTGGCAACTATTGCATTTCAAATACCGGTACCTGCAAACACAAACATATGCAACACCACGAACATACATAGATCTAGCTAGGCCATAAAAAGTGCATGTGCACATTGTTGGAGGGAGAACAACATAAAGATAGCTTCCCCCCTTACTTACCTATCAAAAAAGGTAATTTAACCACTTAATTTGGATGAATCTATGGTGGAAATGAGGTGACAAAGAGGAGGCAGCCGAGACAAGCTTTGGAGGAGGAGGTGGAGAGAATGAAGTGGGGAGAAAGTGAGTCGGTAGGAGTGGCTGTCCAAAATATCCTGTTGGCCCCATGTTACTAATGGTGCACCATCCCCAAATGCGCCATTAGTAACCCAGGTTACTAATGGCGCACCTGCTGATGGTGCGCCATTAGTAGTTTTGCAAAAAAAATACTAATGGCGCACTGTGGGATAGTGCGCCATTACTAGTTTAAACTAGTAATGGCGCACTATGGCACGGTGCGTCATTAGTAGTTTTGCAAAAAAAAAGAATAATAATAAAAAAAGAATTGTAGTGGCGCACTCTATAGCTGGTGCGCCATTACTAGTTACAACTAGTAATGGCGCACTGTGCCTGGATGCGCCATTAGTATGTTTGGAAAAAAATTTGTTACTAGTGGCGCACCATGTGCCTGGTGCGCCATTAGTGTATTCCACACTAATGGCGCACCTGCACATGGTGCGCCACTGCTATATATTAGTGGCGCACCACATGTGAGGTGCGCCATTAGTATCCATCCCATCTATAGCCCTTTTCCTAGTAGTGGGTTGGGTTTTACCTTAATGATCTTTAGCTATTGCGGATTCTTGCTAGAGTTCCAATCATAAGTTTATATGATCCAAGTACGAAAAGTATGTTAGCTCATGCCTCTCCATCATATAAATTGCAATAATGATTACCGATCTACTTATCGATTGCCTAGGGACAAATCCTTCTATTGTGTTACAACAACTTTCTACTAAATAACTAACTTTTGTTATCTCGCAAAGTACTCCTATCTTTATATTTGCAAAGTAGTTCTAGCATTACACCTACCAAGCACTTCTAGTTTCATACTTGTTCTAGGTAAAGAAAACATTAAGTGTGTGTAGAGTTGTATCGGTGACCGGTAGAACTGGAATGGAATATAAATTCTACCTTTAGCTCCTCGTCGGGTTTGAAACTCTTATTTAATGAAAAAGCTACAACTGAACCCCTACACTTGTGGCTTATTAGGACGTGTGAGGCTTTATGGAGAGCACATTGTGCCTCGAGTGCTTGTTCCTCATGGCGTTGTTGCTCTTGCCATAGTGCGTCGCCATCTTCAGTTGCTTGATGTTATGGTTGTCGAGGTTGCTCTTGGTCCATGGCATCTTGTTCTTAGCGATGATGTTGTCCGCGCTCTCGAAGTCGGTATTGCAACCCATACCATGGAATGGATTTTGATGGTCATCGCGACGATGTGAACGAGCTCTTGGAAGACTTGTGTCAGAAGAAGAGTCCAAAGAGTGTCGACTCGAGTGGTGCCGTCTTGATGAAGATGAAGTGGATGACGTGCGGTTGACCATCATGTGATGAAATTCATCCATTTGTGTGGATAGCTCGCGTCAACATAGTCCTGGTTCCTTGCTTCCAATTGACATAGATTGGTGGAGAGTTGCTCGATGGGGTCGCCCAAAGCTTCACTTTCTTGATGTAGAGCTCATTGAACACCGAAAAGATGACCTTTAGTGATGTAGTCGGGTGGTTCATCTTGATCCTCGAAGAGTTGCTTTGAAGAAGTGCTTGGCCTATCCATCATGACTCACATAGGGGTTAGTAGGAAATGTGAGAACAAAACCAAAGTTAACTTTTACGAATATCAAGGATGTATCGAGTATCACTCAATGTAATGATATAATAGTAGAATTGGTATCGTGTTTGTTTCTCACACCTACAAAAGTAAAGGCTTATCGAAGATCTCTATTAGGATGAGTGGCACAAAATTCAAGCAGGTGTTAGTCAAGATATTGATAATGTTGAAGAGATTCACAAATTGCAAGACAAAGAGACCAAATCCGACGCTATCACTTGAAAACATGCACACGAAAGATTAGTGGGATCCGCACAACCAAAGAATGCCCTTAGAATGTGCAACCACGAAAAATGCTCTTGTTTCATGGATACTAGGGAGAGAATAGCATGATTGCTCAAATGGGCTAGATACGCTTGTGCACCAACCTATGAGAGTGAAGTACCGTCTTCAATCCCAAATATGCTATGTGTGTATGATCCAATATGATGAATTATGCAAAAATGGCTCAATGCTATTGCTTACAAGCTCTTTGTTTCTCCTCTTTAATTTGCTTAAAATATTTTTCTTCCTCTCTTAAAAAACTATGCCAAAATGCTTGATGGGCTATCCAATATGCGAGACAAGTACGTAAGGTATGCACGGGAGAGACTTATGGCACAATGATGACAGCAAAATGATTGCACGCTAAATGTAGCTATGGAGAGTAAGCATACCACTAAGGTGCACAAAGAGCGAGGCCTGAAAATTCTCAACTTGCTAGTCTCGATGGGTAACTGACAAAAAATGGCTCGAGGCTATGAATGCAATGGCAATGGAAATGTACAAGATTTCATCGAGGTTACTGTCCTTGCTTATGGTTGGTATGAAGGTGAGGCGGTTGGTGTCCATGTTGAGTCCATGGCATTGATGAATAGCGGTGATGTTGATGTCGAACCATCCCTAATTAGCCAAAACAACTTACAAAACGGGAACTGCAACTCAAAATCTAAAACAAAATTGGTGGTAGCGGAAGTGTATGGATGTGGGCGAAGTGTGGTAGTGCAGAAGACAAATGGTGGTCTATGGAGTGGAAAGCAGAACCAAAAGTGTGATGGAAAACCTCTCTGTTGAGGCCATGCACACGGGGTAAGTGAGCCCCGTGTGCATGGGGTATCAGGGCCCGTCTGCACGGGGTGTTCTGCATGTGCAGGGACATCCCTAAATTCATGGTAAATCAAAAAAATCGAGGAAAATCAACGATGGGGAAGGTTGGGGATGGTGGTGATTGGTAGATCCAGTTGCCAAACAATAAATTCGTGGATCAATCAAGAAAATCTCACAAGAACCAACAAATTGCAAAAAATGCTAGGGCTATTTTTGTGGGGCTTTTTGAATTGGGACTAAAAGAAACAAAATTAGGCTAGAATATGGGGGGTATAGACTCCAAGATGTGAATCAACCTTGCTCATGATACCAAGATGTTGTAGGGTGGAACCCTAATGGGTGATCCTTTCACATTTGAAGAGGGGAAATTGAAGAATAACAAGAGAAATCACTCAAACAAAAACCCAACTGTACATCCACTAGAATATCATAGTTAAGATCCGCACGCATGACATGATCAATCCAAGGAAAATAAGCACAAAGGTAAGTTCTTGTCAAATCCAAAGAGTGAGGTCTTGATGATCTAGAGAGAATATTCTCCTTTAGGAGGTTGTCAGTGTCAAAACCAGCGGATCTTGGGTAGGGGGTCCCGAGCTGTGTATCTGAGGATCGGTGGTAACAGGGGGAAACAAGGACATGATGTTTAACCAGATTTGGTCCCTCTTAATGGAGGTAATACCCTACTTCCTACTTGATTGATCTTGATGAATATGGGGATTACAAGAGTTGATCTACCTCGAGATCGTAATGGCTAAACCATAGATGTCTAGGCTATGATAGGTTTGATAGCCTCTACGGACTAAACCCTCCCGTTTATATACACACCGAAGGGACCTAGGGTTGTACAGAATCATCTTGCAGAGAAAGAAAACATTACACCCGAAATCAAACTTGCCATTCTACGCACATAGGAGTCCTATCTGGACGGGGGGGG
>LR738715.1:675104473-675124318 GCA_902687465.1 Secale cereale | reverse complement strand
GGGGGGGGGGTTACCGGAACACCCCGGGGAGTGTATGGGCCTTATTGGGCCTTAGTGGGATAGAGCAGGAGGCGGCCAAGGTGAGCAGCGCCCCCCAAGCCCAATCCGAATTGGGTGGGGGGCCGGCCCCCCTTTCCTCTTCCCTCTCTCCTCCTTCCTTCCTCTCCAACTCCAACTAGGGAAGGGGGGAATCCTACTCCCGGTGGGAGTAGGACTCCCCTAGGGCGCGCCATAGAGACGGTCGGCCCCTCCCCTCCTCCACTCCTTTATATATGTGTGGAGGCGGCACACCATAGACACACAAGTTGATTTCTGAGCCGTGTGTGGTGCCCCTCCCCATAGTTACACACCTCGGTCATATCATTGCAGTGCTTAGGCGAAGCCCTGCGCCGGTAGCTTCATCATCACCGTCATCACGCCGTCGTGCCGATGAAACTCTCCCATGGCGCTCAACTGGATCAAGAGCTCGTGGGACGTCATCGAGCTGAACGTGTGCTGAACGCGGAGTTTCCGTACGTTCGTGCTTGGATCGGGTGGATCGTGAAGATGTTCGACTACATCAACCGTGTCACTAGATGCTTCCGCTTTCGGTCTACAAGGGTATGTAGACACATTCTCCCCGCTCGTTACTATGCATCTCCTAGATAGATCTAGAGTGATCGTAGGAATTTTTTTGAAATACTATGTTCCCGAACACGAATAACATCGTCCAATATATCATTCTTGATGTCTCAACCATTTTGAGACTCCTAGTCATGTCCGTGATCTCATCCGGGACTCCGATCAAACTTCAGTCATCAAAATCACATAACTCATAATACTAATCGTCATCGAACGTTAAGCGTGTGGACCTTACGGGTTTGAGAACTATGTAGACATGACCGAGACACATCTCCAGTCAATAACCAATGGCGGAACCTGGATGCTCATATTGCCTCCTACATATTCTACGAAGATCTTTATCGGTCAAACCGCATAACAACATATGTTGTTCCATTTGTGAATGGTATGTTACTTGCCCGAGATTCGATCGTCGGTATCTTCATACCTAGTTCAATATCGTTACTGGTAAGTCTCTTTACTCGTTCCTGAATACATCATATCGTGACTAACTCATTAGTCATTTGCTTGCAAGGCTTATTATGTTGTGTATTACCGAGAGGGCCCAGAGATACCTCTCCGACACTCGGAGTGACAAATCCTATTCTCGATCTATGCCAACACTACAAACAACTTCGGAAACACCCGTAGAGCATTTTTGTAATCACCCAGTTACGGTGTGATGTTTGATAGCACACAAGGTGTTCCTCCGGTATTCGGGAGTTGCATAATCTCATAGTGAGAGGAACATGTATAAGTCATGAATAAAGCAATTGTAATAAAACTAAACAATCATAGTGCTAAACTAACGGATGGGTCTTGTCCATCACATCATTCTCCTAATGATGTGATCCCGTTGATCAAATGACAACACATGTCTAGGGTTAGGAAGTGCATCCATCTTTGATTAGCGAGCTAGTCTAGCAGAGGCATACTAGGGACACTCTGTTTTGTCTATGTATTCACACATGTATCAAGTTTCCGATTAATACAATTCTAGCATGAATAAAAGACATTAATTATGAAATATATCCTTCATCCTTTTTAGGTATTTTAGGATGTTCTTTACCGCTGTCCAGTGATCCACTCCTGGATTACTTTGGTACCTCCCTGCCAGACTTATAGCAAGTCACACATCAGGTCTGGTACACACCATTGCATACATGATAGAACCTATGGCTGAAGCATAGGGAATGACTTTCATTTTCTTTCTATCTTCTGCAGTGGTTGGGCATTGAGTCTGATTCAACTTCACACCTTGTAATACAGGCAAGAACCCTTTCTTTGACTGATCCACTTTGAACTTCTTCAAAACATTATCAAGGTATGTGCTTTGTGGAAGTCCAATTAAGCATCTTGATCTACCTCTATAGATCTTGATGCCCAATATATAAGCAGCTTCACCGAGGTCCTTCATTGAAAAATTCTTATTCAAGTATCCTTTTATACTATCCAGAAATTCTACATCATTTCCAATCAACAATATGTCATCCACATATAATATCAGAAATGCTACAGAGCTCCCACTCACTTTCTTGTAAATACAGGCTTCTCCAAAAGTTTGTATAAAACCATATGCTTTGATCACCTCATCAAAGTGTATATTCCAACTCCGAGATGCTAGCACTAGTCCATAGATGGATCACTGGAGTATGCACACTTTGTTAGCACCTTTAGGATCAACAAACCTTCTGGTTGCATCATATACAACTCTTCTTTGAGATATCCAGTAAGAAATGCAGTTTTGTCATCCATTTGCCAGATTTCATAATCATAAAATGCGGCAATTGCTAACATGATTCGGACATACTTAAGCATTGCTACGGGTGAGAAGGTCTCATCGTAGTCAACTCCTTGAACTTGTCGAAAACCTCTCGCAACAAGTCGAGCTTTGTAGATAGTAACATTACCATCGGCGTCAGTCTTCCTCTTAAAGATCCATTTATTTTCAATGGCTTGCCGATCATCAGGCAGGTCAACCAAAGTCCACACTTTCTTCTCATACATGGATCCCATCTCAGATTTCATGGCTTCAAGCCATTTTGCGGAATCTGGGCTCATCATCGCTTCCTCAGAGTTCGTAGGTTCGTCATGGTCTAGCAACATGACTTCTAGAACAGGGTTACCGTACCACTCTGGCGCGGAACGTACTCTGGTTGACCTACGAGGTTCAGTATCAACTTGATCTAAAGTTTCATGATCATCATCATTAGCTTCCTCACTAATTGGTGTTGGAATCACTGGAACTGATTTCTGTGATGAACTACTTTCCAATTCGGGAGAAGGTACAATTAGCTCATTAAGTTCTACTTTCCTCCCACTCACTTCTTTAGAGATAAACTCCTTCTCTAGAAAGGATCCATTCTTAGCAACGAATATCTTGCCTTTGGATCTGTGATAGAAGTTGTACCCAACAGTTTCTTTTGGGTATCCTATGAAGACACATTTCTCCGACTTGGGTTCGAGCTTACCAGGTTGAAGCTTTTTCACATAAGCATTGCAGCCCCAAACTTTAAGAAACGACAAGTTGGGTTTCTTGCCAAACTACAGTTCATAAGGTGTCGTCTCAACGGATATAGATGGTGCCCTATTTAACGTGAATGCAACTATCTCTAAAGCATAATCCCAAAACGATAGTGGTAAGTCGGTAAGAGACATCATAGAGCGCACCATATCTAATAAAGTACGGTTACGATGTTCGGACACACCATTACGCTGTCGTGTTCCAGGTGGCGCGAGTTGCGAAACTATTCCACATTGTTTTAAATGAAGACCAAACTTGTAACTCAAATATTCACCTCCGTGATCAGATCATAGAAACTTCATTTTCTTGTTACGATGATTCTCTACTTCACTCTGAAATTCTTTGAACTTTTCAAATGTTTCAGACTTGTGTTTCATCAAGTAGATATACCCACATCTGCTCAAATCATCTGTGAAGGTCAAAAAATAACGATACCTGCTGTGAGCCTCAACACTCATCGGACCGCATACATTAGTATGTATGATTTCTAATAAGTCTGTTCCTCGCTCCATTGTTCCGGAGAACGGAGTCTTAGTCATCTTGCCCGTGAGGCATGGTTCACAAGCACCAAGTGATTCATAATCAAGTGATTCCAAAAGCCCATCAGCATGGAGTTTCTTCGTGCGCTTTATACCAATATGAACTAAACAGCAGTGCCACAAATAATGTGCACTGTCATTATCAACTTTGCATCTTTTGGCTTCAATATTATGAATATGTGTATCACTACGACCGAGATTCAAAAAAATAGACCACTGATCAAGGTGCATGGCCATAAAAGATATTACTCATATAAATGGAACAACCATTATTCTCTTATTTAATGAATAACCGTTTCGCAACAAACAAGATCCAGATATAATGTTCATGCTCAATGCTGGCACCAAATAAAAACTATTTAAGTCTAAAACTAATCCCGAAGGTAGATGTAGAGGTAGCATGCAGACGACGATCACATCGACTTTGGAACCATTTCCCACGCACATCGTCACCTCGTCCTTAGCTAATCTTCATTTAATCTGTAGCCCTTGTTTCAAGTTACAAATATTAGCAACCGAACCAGTATCAAATAACCAGGCGCTACTACAAGCATTGGTAAGGTACACATCAATAACATGTATATCAAATATAGCTTTGTTCACTTTGCCATCCTTCTTATCCGCCAAATACTTGGGGCAGTTCCGCTTACAGTGACTAGTTCCTTTGTAGTAGAAGTACTCAGTTTCAGGCTTGGCTCCAGACTTGGGTTTCTTCCCGGGAGTAGCAACTGGCTTGCTATTATTCTTGAAGTGCCCCTTCTTTCCCTTGCCCTTGTTCTTGAAACTAGTGGTCTTGTTCACCATCAACACTTGATGCTCCTTCTTGATTTCTACCTCCGCTTTGAGCATAGCCAAGAGCTCGAGAATTGTCGTCTGCATCCCTTGCATATTATAGTTCATCATGAAGCCTTTATAGCTTGGTGGCAGTGATTGAAGAACTCTGTCAATAAAACTATCATCATCAACTTTGACTCCAAGTTGAGTCATGTGGGTTTGGTACCCAGACATTCTGAGGTGTTCACTGATGGAATTTTTCTCTGAAGGAAATACGCCCTAGAGGCAATAATAAAGTTGTTATTTATATTTCCTTGTATATCATATTAAATGTCTTTTATTCATGCTAGAATTGTATTAACCGGAAACTTGATACATGTGTGAATACATAGACAAAACCGAAGGTGTTTGTGGTGCTGGCATAGATCGAGAATAGGATTTGTCACTCCGAGTGTCGAAGAGGTATCTCTGGGCCCTCTCGGTAATACACATCATAATAAGCCTTGCAAGCAAACGACTAATGAGTTAGTCCCGAAATGATGTATTACGGAATGAGTAAAGAGACTTACGGGTAACGAGATTGAACTAGGTATGATGATACCGACGATCGAATCTCGGGCAAGTAACATACCGATGACAAAGGGAACAACGTATGTTGGTGTGCGGTTTGACCGATAAACATCCAGTTTCCGCTATTGGTTATTGACCGGAGATGTGTCTCGGTCATGTCTACATAGTTCTCGAACCCGTAGTGTCCGCACGCTTAAGGTTCGATGACGATCGGTATTATGAGTTTATGTGTTTTGATGTACCGAAGGTTGTTCGGAGTCCCGGATGAGATCACGGACATGACGAGGAGTCTCAAAATAGTCGAGACATAAAGATTGATATATTGGACGACTATATTCGGACACCGAAAATGTTCCAGAGAAGTTTCGGATAAAACCGGAGTGCGGGAGGATTACTGGAACCCCCCGGGGGAACTAATGGGCTACATGGGCCTTAGTGGAGAGAGAGAGGGGCGGCTAAGGCAGGCCGTGTGCCCCCTCCCCCTTGGGTCTGAATTGGACTAGGGAAGGGGGGGGGCGGCGCCCCCCCTTCCTTCTCACTCTCCCTCTCCTTCCTTCCCCCTCTCTCCCTCTTGGTGGAATCCTACTAGGAATAGGATTCCTATTTCTAGTAGGACTCCCCCTCATGGGGCGCGCCCTAGGAGGGCCGGCCTCCCCTTTCTCCTTTATATACGAGAGCAGGGGCACAGTAGAACACACAAGTTGACAATTGTTTTAGCCGTGTGCGGTGCCCCCCTCCACTATTACACACCTCGGTCATATTGTTGCAGTGCTTAGGCGAAGCCTTGTGTCGGTAACTTCATCAACACCGTCACCAGCCGTCGTGCTGAAGAAACTCTCCCTCGGACTCAACTTTATCAAGAGTTCATGAGATGTCACCGAGCTGAACGTGTGCATATCGCGGAGGTGTCGTGCATTCGGTACTTGATCAGTTGGATCGCGAAGACGTTCGACTACATCAACTGCGTTAATAAACGCTTTCGCTTTCGGTCTACGAGGGTACATGGACACACTCTCCCGCTCGTTGCTATGCTTCTCCTAGATAGATCTTGCGTGTTCGTAGGTATTTTTTTAAATACTACATTACCCAATAGTGGCATCATGAGCCAGGTCTATGCGTATATAATATGCATGAGGAGAACACAATGAGTTGTGGGCGATAATAGTCATACTGCTTACCAGCATGTCATACTTTGATTCGGCGGTATTGTGAGATGAAGCGGCCCGGACCGACATTACGCGTACGCTTACGCGAGACTGGTTTCACCGTTACGAGCATTCGTTGCTTAAAGGTGACCGACGGGTGTCTGTCTCTCCCACTTTAGTTGAATCGAGTGTGACTATGCCTGGTCCTTGTGAAGGTTAAAATTACACACTTGATGAAAATCGTTGTGGTTTTGATGCATAGGTAAAAACGGTTCTTGCTAAGCCCGTAGCGGGCACGTAAAACTTGCAACAACAAATTACAGGACGTCTAACTTGTTTTTGCAGGGCATGTTGTGATGTGATATGGTCAAGACGTGATGAGTTATACGTTACTGTATGAGATGATCATGTTTTGTAAATTATCGGCAACCGGCAGGAGCCTTATGGTTGTCTCTTTATTGTATGAATTGCGAAAGCCATATAATTGCTTTACTTTATCACTATGAGTTAGTGATAGTAGTAGTAGCAATAGTTGGCGAGAGGACCACGACGCTACGATGAAGATAATGGTGTCATGTCGGTGACGATGGAGATCATGACGATGCTTTGGAGATGGAGATCAAAAGCACAAGATGATGATGGCCATATATTGTCACATATTTTGATTGCATGTGATGTTTATCTTATTATGCTTCTTATTTTGCTTAGTACGGCGGCAACATTATAAGATGATCCCTTACAAAATTTTAAGGTACAAGTGTTCTCCCTGAGTATGCAATCATTGGGAAAGTTCGTCGTGCCGAGACACCACATGATGATCGGGTGTGATAAGCTCTACATTCAAATACAATGGGTGTAAGACAGTTTTGCACATGCAGAATACTCGGGTTAAACTTGACGATCCTAGCATGTACAGACATGGCCTCGGAACACTGGAGACCGAAAGGTCGAGGGTGAATCATATAGTATATATGATCAACATAAGATGTTCACCATTGAAAACTACTCCATATCACGTGATGATCGAACATGGTTTAGTTGATTTGGATCACGTGATCAGTTAGATGACTAGAGGGATGTCTATCTAAGTAGTAGTTCTCTAGTAATATGATTAATTGAACTTTAATTTATCATGAACTTAGTCCCGATAGTTTTTGCATATCTATGTTGTTGTAGATCAATTGCCCATGCTACCGTTCCCATGAATTTTAATGCATTCCTAGAGAAAGCTAAGTTGAAATATGATGGTAGGAACTACACAAACTGGGTCCGTAACTTGAGGATTATCCTCATTGCTGCACAGAAGAATTATGTCCTTGAAGCACCGCTAGGTGACAGGCCTGCTGCATGAGCAATTCCCGATGTTATGAACGTCTGGCAAGCTCGCTCTGATGACTACTCGATAGTTCAGTGTGCCATGCTTTACGACTTAGAATCGGGACTTCAAAGACGTTTTGAACGTCATGGAGCATATGAGATGTTCCAAGAGTTGAAGTTAATATTTCAAGCAAATGCCCGGATTGAGAGATATGAAGTCTCCAATAAGTTCTATAACTGTAAGATGGAGGAGAACAGTTCTATCAGCGAACACCATAGTGTAATGGTGTGTCCGAACGTCGTAACCGTACTTTATTAGATATGGTGCGATCTATGATGTCTCTTGCTGATTTACCACTATCATTCTAGGGTTATGCTTTAGAGATAGCTGCATTCACATTAAATAGGGCACCATCTAAATTCATTGAGATGACGCCTTATGAACTGTGGTTTGGCAAGAAACCCAAGTTGTCGTTTCTTAAAGTTTGGGGTTGCGATGCTTATGTGAAAAAGCTTCAACCTGATAAGCTCGAACCCAAGTCGGAGAGATGTCTCTTCATAAGATACCCAAAGGAAACGGTTGGGTACACCTTCTATCACAGATCCGAAGGCAAGATATTCGATGCTAAGAATGGATCCTTTCTTGAGAAGGAGTTTCTCTCGAAAGAAGTGAGTGGGACGAAAGTAGAACTTGATGAGGTAATTGTACCTTCTCCCAAATTGGAAAGTAGTTCATCACAGAAATCAGTTCCAGTGATTCCAACACCAATTAGTGAGGAAGCTAATGATGATGATCATGAAACTTCAGATCAAGTTACTACTGAACCTCATAGGTCAAGCAGAGTACGTTCTGCACCAGAGTGGCACGGTAACCCTGTTCTGGAAGTCATGTTACTAGACCATAATGAACCTACGAACTATGAGGAAGCGATGATGAGCCTAGATTCTTCAAAATGGCTTGAGGCCATGAAATCTTAGATGGGATCCATGTATGAGAACAAAGTGTGGACTTTGGTTGACTTGCCCGATGATCAACAAGCCATTGAAAATAAATGGATTTTTAAGAGGAAGACCGCCGCCGATGGTAATGTTACTGTCCACAAAGCTCAACTTGTTGCAAAAGGTTTTCGACAAGTTCAAGGAGTTGACTACGATGAGACTTTCTCACCCATAGCAATGCTTAAGTCTGTCTGAATCATGTTAGCAATTGCCGCCTTTTATGATTATGAAATCTGGCAAATGGATGTCAAAATTGCATTCCTTAATGGATATCTCTAAGAAGAGTTGTATATGATGCAACTAGATGGTTTTGTCGATCCTAAAGGTGCTAACAAAGTGTGCAAGCTCCAGCGATCCATCTATGGACTGGTGGAAGCATCTCAGAGTTGGAATATACGCTTTGATGAGGTGATCAAAGCATATGGTTTTATACAGACATTTGGAGAAGCATGTTTTTACAAGAAAGTGAGTGGGAGCTCTGTATCATTTCTGATATTATATGTGGATGACATATTATTGATTGGAAATGATATATAATTTCTGGATGGCATAAAAGGATACTAGAATAAGAATTTTTCAGTGAAAGACCTCGGTGAAGCTGCTTACATATTAGGCATCAAGATCTACAGAGATAGATCAAGACACTTAATTGGACTTTCACAAAGCACATACCTTGATAAAGTATTGAATAAGTTTAAAAGGGATTAGTCAAAGAAAGGGTTCTTGCTTGTATTACAAGGTGTAAAGTTGAGTAAGACTCAATGCCCGACCACTGTAGAAGATAGAGAGAAAATGAAAGTCATTCCCTATGCATCGGCCATAGGATCTATCATGTATGCAATGCCGTGTACCAGACATGATGTGTGCCTTGCTATAAGTTTAGCAGGGAGGTACCAAAGTAATCCAGGAGTGGATCACTGGACGGCGCTCAAGAACATCTTGAAGTACCTGAAAAGGACAAAGGATATGTTTCTTGTTTATGGAGGTGACAAAGAGCTCGTCGTAAATGGTTACGTCGATTCAAGCTTTGACACTGATCCCGATGATTCTAAGTCACAAACTGGATATGTATTTTTGTTGAACGGTGGAGCTGTCAGTTGGTGCAGTTCCAAGCAGAGCGTCGTGGCGGGATCTACGTGTGAAGCAGAGTACATAGCTGCTTCCGAAGCAGCAAATGAAGGAGTCTGGATGAAGGAGTTCATATCCGATCTAGGTGTAATACCTAGTGCATCGGGTCCAATGAAAATCTTTTGTGACAACACTGGAGCAATAACCTTGGCGAAGGAATCCAGGTTTCACAAGAGAACCAAGCACATTAAGAGACGCTTCAATTCCATCCGCGGTCAAGTCAAGGAGGGAGACATAGAAATTTGCAAGATACATACGGATCTGAATGTTGCAGACCCGTTGAGTAAGCCTCTTCCACGAGCAAAACATGATCAACACCAAGACTCCATGGGTGTTGGAATCATTACTATGTAAACTAGATTATTGACTCTAGTGCAAGTGGGAGACTGAAGGAAATATGCCCTAGAGGCAATAATAAAGTTGTTATTTATATTGCCGTGTATATCATGATAAATTTCTTTTACTCATGCTAGAATTGTATTAACCGAAAACTTGATACATGTGTGAATACATAGACAAAACAGAGTGTCCCTAGTATGCCTCTACTAGACTAGCTCGTTAATCAAAGATGGTTGTGTTTCCTAACCATAGACATGTGTTGTCATTTGATCAACGGGATCACATCATTAGGAGAACGATGTGATGGACAAGACCCATCCGTTAGCTTAGCACTATGATTGTTTAGTTTTGCTGTTATTGCTTTCTTCATGACTTATACATGTTCCTCTGACTATGAGATTATGCAACTCCTGAATGCCGGAGGAACACCTTGTGTGCTATCAATTGTCACAACGTAATTGGGTGATTATAAAGATGCTCTACAGGTGTCTCCGAAGGTGTTTGTCGTGTTGGCATAGATCGAGAATAGGATTTGTCACTCCGAGTGTCGGAGAGGTATCTTTGGGCCCTCTCGGTAATACACTTGATAATAAGCCTTGCACGCAAATGACTAATGAGTTAGTCATGAGATAATGTATTACGGAACAGGTAAAGAGACTTGCCGGTATTGAGATTGAACTAGGCATGATGATACCGACGATCGAATATGTAGGAGCCAATATGGACACCCAGGTTCCGCTATTGGTTATTGGCCGGAGATGTGTCTCGGTCATGTCTACGTAGTTCTCGAACCCGTAGGGTCCGCACGCTTAACGTTCGATGACGATCGATATTATGAGTTTTTGTGTTTTGATGTACCGAAGGTTGTTCGAAGTCCCGTATGATTTCACAGACATGACGAGGAGTCTCGAAATAGTCGAGACATAAACATTGATATATTGGACAACTATATTCGGACACCGGAAGTGTTCCGGAGGAGTTTCGGATAAAACCGGAGTGCCGGAGGGTTACCGGAACCCCCCGAGGGAACTAATGGGCCACATGGGCCTTAGTGGAGAGGGAGAGGGGCGGCTAGGGCAGGCCGCGCGCCCCCTCCCCTTTGGATTTGAATTGGACTAGGGAAGGGGGGCGGTGCCCCCATTTCCTTCTCCCTCTCTGATACGTCTCCAGCGTATCTACTTTTCCAAACACTTTTGCCCTTGTTTTGGACTCTAACTTGCATGATTTGAATGGAACTAACCCGGACTGATACTATTTTCAACAGAATTGCCATGGTGTTATTTTTGTGCAGAAATAAAAGTTCTCGGAATGACCTGAAACTTCACGGAGAATATTTTTGGAATTTATAAAAAAATACTGGCGAAATAATAAACACCAGGGGGCCCACACCCTGTCCACGAGGGTGGGGGCGTGCCTGTCCCCTAGGGGCGCCCCTGCCTCGTGGGCCCCCTGAGCTCCACCGACCTGTTGGGGAACATAGTATTTCAAAAAAAATCCTATGATCACGTAAGATCTATCTACTAGAAGCATAGCAACGAGAGGGGAGAGTATGTCTATGAACCCTCGTAGGCCGAAAGCGGAAGCGTCTAGTGACGCGGTTGATGTAGTCGAACGTCTGCGCGATCCGACCGATCCAAGCACCGAACGTATGGCACCTCCGCGTTCAGCACACGTTCAGCTCGATGACGTCCCACGAGCTCTTGATCCAGTTGAGCTTCACAGGAGAGTTTTGTCAGCACGACGGCATGGTGACGGAGATGATGAAGCTACCGGCACAGGGCTTCGCCTAAGCACTGCAACGATATGACCGAGGTGTGTTTCTGTGGAGGGGTGTCGGTGTACAAAAAGAGGGGTACACTTTTTGCACCCCTATGACTGTGCACGGGCAGTCTGAGCCACAGGCACCACCACATCAAGCACAGCAGGGGAGGTGAGCCAAGGTAAGACCGAAGCTCGATGAAACAATGCCAAGAACAGGACCACAAAGAGCAAAGGGACGAAGCGGCTTCCCCCGGCAAGATCCATGCCAGGAGCCAGTTTCAGCAGCCCTGGCAAGATCCTTGCCGGGGCCGGCTCTGGCAGCCCCGGCAAGACCCTTGCCGCGGCAGCTTGCCCCACGCCTATAGAGCGGATCACCTTGAGTCCACTGCCCCCATGGGGCAAGGATTCGGGAGATATCCCCGTGGTGGCATGCAGATCTTTGTGAAGACATTCAAGAACAGATACACACACTAAGAGGATGACGACCCTTGGCAGGATACCAGCCAAGGAGGACCACAAGGCCACCGGCAAGCACCTTGTCGGGGATGACTGCAGGCACCGCGGCAAGACCCTTGCCAGGGCCCCGGCAAGGCCCTTGCCGAGGACACCCGCAGGGCTACCGTCAGGCCCGCACCAACTGAGTTTCCACCGCCCCATGCAGCTGTCGACCCAACCAGCTGGGCAGGCTCCTGTGTGGCAACATACAGATCTTCGTGGAGACCCGCCGTTGCGCCACCTAAGCTGCCTGCCTGCCTACATGGCACCTCAGGCACCGCTGGCCAGGGCGCGTGTCAACACAAGGAGGAGCGGCGACGGACAAGACGAACGTCTCCCCTCGTCCCCGATAAAGCGAGGACACCTAAGCTAAGCGCATTAAATGCGCCTTGTCCTGTAATGCGAGGGATAACCTCGCATCATTGTACCCTTTCCACCTCCTGTGTCCCACTGTGGCAACCCCTTTTTCCTATAAAAGGAGGCCCGAGGCGACCAGGAGAAGGATTCGGCTCTTTAGAACTCCTCACGATTCGGCTTTTTAGAACTCCTCACGACTCGGCTTTTGGGGCTCCTCACTAGCCGAAGAACACAAACATATAATCCACCAAAGCAGGAGTAGGGTTTTACGCATCTTTGCGGCCCGAACCTGGGTAAAGGAACAGTGTGCTAACTGTTAGATCCGCTCTTCTCTCAACCCCGCGCCCCGCAACCGTAGTAGGGATTCTTATGATCCCATAGGTGTCGATCCAAATATACCGACATCTTTGGCACGCCAGGTAGGGGGCGCAGTTGTGACAATCGGCTTTAGCAGTCAGTTCGACGCTTCTTCATCATCAGGGCGCCCAAGAAGAAGACGACGGTGGCGGTTGGCCAGTCGGAGGCCGGACAGCCCGCCCCGACGCGGGCGAGCAGCGGACCGGTCGCGGAAAGGACCAGGGGCACTTCTCGCGAACACCAACGCCATCCCAGCAGCCGGAGTTTGGGAGGTGGCGATGTTTGTGTACCCGGTAACGGGCCACACACCGCCATGTCCAAGGACGCAGCCGGGCCCTCCGCGAATGGCGCGGGGCCTTCCTAAGTTGCTGCCGCATCACCCGAAGGCGACGCAAGGGCCTCCAGGACTCCCACGCCGCCACCCACAGCACGCTCCTCCCAAGTAGCGCGCGATGAGTGGCGTCATCGCGCCGAAGATCCCGGGCGTCGCCACGGGAAGAGCCCCGAGCGCCACTCCCGGGACGTAGAAGACCTGCCCGCCCGCCGGAGCGTTGGTGGAAATGGCATGCGACCGCGGGATCGTGACGGAGCTCCTCCTGACACGGTCAGGGGTCGAAGCGCGTCGCGGTCCGTGCAGGTTTCGCTACCATTGACCCCAGCCGAAGCCCTGGCGCGCGCGCAGTTGCTCCTCGACTTTCCTCCCGTTACGGGGAAACTCGACGAATGGAGAGCCACCATCTGAAGCCTTGTCGCAGTCACCAACAAGGATGAACCAAATCCGGCGGAGCTCCTGGGTCGACGCTCCGATGGGGTCTCACGCACCGGCGGTGGGAGGGCTGGCAGCGCCGTGGCTACAGTGCATTCGCCTCCTCCTCGCCCGGTGCCGCGTGCGTCGACTCGTCGGGACGTTGCAGGCGACGCCATCTCCATAGCGTCGTCCGACCCACGGACCCACGGCGACCAGCGTCAAGTTCTTCAGGAGCGAGCTCATGAAGACGCTCGAACCACCATCGAGCGCCGGCGCGGAGCGCGCCACCAGTCAGACAGGCGAGCGGGGCCTGCTGTGGACCGCCCAGCACCGGAGAGCCCTGGAGGTCTACCTTACGAGGTAGGTTGTCCGACTTTTACCAGTGAGCTGCGGCAGTTCCAGTGGCCCTCTCACCGCACCTTCAAGCCTGACGTTGGCGAGAAGTACAACGGCAAGACCCACCCGTCGGAGTTCCTCAGCATCTACACCATCGCGATGCAAGCTGCCGGGGCTCGCGACGATAAGGTGCATGCAAATTACTTTCCGTTAGCTCTTAAACCTAACGCCATGTCGTGGTTGATGCACTTGCCAGTAGACTCTATTTCCTCCTGGTCCGACTTGTGCCATGAGTTTTTTGGCGCCTTTACTGGAGGTCACCAAGCCCATGGCCAAGCGAGTGACCTGCACGTCATACCCCAGAAGGAAGGCAAGAGTCTGCGCAAGTACATACAAAGGTTCAGCCGGGTGCAGTACAACATCCCTGACGTCCACCCTGCCGCCATCATCAGCGCGTTCCATCAGAACATGCGTAATCGCAAGATGCGTGAAGAACTGGCGATGAACAAGGTGAAAGACGTGGCAGAGCTCTATGTTCTCACTGACAGATGTGCCCGGGCTGAAGAGGGAAGGAAGTACCCCGGCGAAGATGCCGGCGCAGAAACCGACTCTTCAGATGACGATACAACCGCCCCGACGAAGAAAGGCCGGCACCGCAACAGGAAGCGCAAGGGTAAAGCCGTGCTTGCCGTCGAGGGATCTGATGACACCGGCTCCGCCAAGAAAACCAGGGCGGTGACCCCGACAAGGAAATTGCCGGGTGTGTCGCCAGCCGGGCCTTGACGGCTGCCGAGAAGCCAGGAAACCCGGCAAGCGATATTGCAAGATCCATCGCACCAAGGGCCATGATCTCCAGGACTGCCGACAGGTTGAGCTCCTTGCGGAGAAGCAGAGGGCTGAATATGAGAGACAGGACAAGGAGAAAGGCCAGGATGGCGCCGAAGGATCCGGCAAGAAGCGTGATGGCCAAGCAGGCCGTCGCGGTAAGGATAAACAGAAGGAAGAAGTGGAGAAAGTAGCCCGTCGGTCTGCTATGTACTAGTTCATCGATGACGTCCTGTACAGAAAGAGACCGAACAGCGTGAAATTTAAGTGCATCCCTCGAGAGGAAGGACTGGAGCTATTGGCAGAGATACATGGAGGCATATGTGGATCCCACATAGGGTCAAGAGCCCTAGCCGGCAAGGCATTCCTGCAAGGCTTCTTCTGGCCCACTGCCCTCCAGGATGCGACGGCACTGGTCACCAGGTGTGAAGCGTGCCAGTTCCATTCAAAGAAACTTCATCAACCAGCTCAAGCCCTTCAAACCATTCCTCTCCCCTGGCTCTTCTTGGTCTGGGGGCTCGACATACTGGGCCCTTTCCCCCGCGCTGTCGGGGGCTTTGAGTACTTGTACGTTGCCATCGACAAGTTCACAAAGTGGCCAGAGGTGGAGGCGGTGAGGAAGGTCACAGCTCAGTCAACCGTCAAGTTCTTCAAGGGACTAGTGTGCCGTTTTGGTGTACCCAACAGGATCATCACCGACAATGGCACGTAGTTCACAAGCCGCACCTTCATGCAATATACCCAAGACCTCGGCAGTAAAGTCTGTTTCGCTTCCGTTGCTCACCCCCGAAGCAATGGTCAAGCTGAGAGGGCAAACGCTGAAGTGCTGCGAGGATTAAGGACAAAGATCTTTGACAGGATGCACAAAAGCGGGAGGCGCTGGATTGATGAGTTGCCGGCGATTCTTTGGTCGATCAGAACGACACCAAATCGAGCCACCGGCCAGACACCCTTTGCCCTGATATATGGGGCGGAAGTAGTTCTCCCCACTAAACTCATATACGGGTCACCTCGAGTGCTCGCTTATGATGAGCTTCAGCAAGAGCAACTGCGGCAAGAGGACGCAACGCTCCTTGAGGAAGATCGTCTTCGGGCAGCTGTGAGAGCATCACGCTACCAGCAAGCCTTGCGCCGCTACCATAGCCGCAAGGTCCGTGCCCGAATCTTTGAGGAAGGCGACGTTGTTCTCCGGCGCGTTCAATCTGCCAGGAATACGAACAAATTAACGCCAAAGTGGGAAGGCCCTTATCGGGTAATATGAGTCACCAAGCCTGGCGCAGTCCGCCTGGAGACCGAAAATGCCATTCCGGTGAGCAATTCCTGGAACATTGAGCATCTTCGCAAGTTTTACCCATAAGGCGCGGCTTGTCGGGCCCCCCGGCAAGCCACCCTTTTGTACAAGCCTTGCCGGCAAGGCATGTAACCCTTTGTACAAAGCCAGGCGCAGACCCTGAGCATAAATAAATGAAGCGCTGGCGCCCTAAGTCATAGCATGCATGTTGAGTCGAGTCTCGTCCTTGGTTAGGGTTGATAGTGCTTAGCGGCGGCTAACCCCTAGCTTTGAGGTCGAGTTTGCGTCTCTTTGTCTTTCCTCTATCTCCTTTCGTTCACAGGACGCACAGACATCCTTGTCGAAGCCACTTGGGGAGAAGAAAGAGGAACAGATCAGCATCAAGGCTCCGGCAAGCCAGTGTTGCCGGGGGCTACAAGAGCAAAGATTCACCCACAGCAAACCAGGGTTGCCGGGGGCTGCAGCTTCAGATAAGTTCTTCATCCCTTATCATGCATTCCATTATGGATTGAGGTATGTGAAACCTCGTTCTTTTCCTTAAGCTACCGTGCTCCCATAACTCTAGGCCCTAGGGCTCGTTCCTGGGACTAAGTTTGGTCGTAGTCGCGGCGGCAAAAAGGTGAGACGAGGAGCCTAAGACCATTTCATCCCTGCCTCCGCCAAGGGCGTGAGAAAGGCCGAGCGAAGTAGGGAGATGGCAAGGCCTGTTGCCGGGCAAGAAAATGTTTATCTTAGAGATATCAGGGATTTATTCCCTGTTGTGGGTTCTACCTACGAACAAATGACCCGGCAAACATTCCTTTTTCATTAAAAACATTCCACTCAGGTACAGTCCATAGGGAATGAAAAACATGAACAAGGAGATTACAAGTTTTAAACTTAACAGATGCCCGAAGGCTTACAAACTAAAAAGAGATAAGATGCCCATAATGCCTTTCTTGTCCCTCTCCTAAGGAGGTAGGTCAAGGAGGCGAGAAGGGCAAAAGGGGCGCCTAGGCGAGCTACGGGTGGCAGAAGACACCAAGAGGACATCTCGGTGGCCGCCCAACGGCTAGATAGTGATGACGGCACCGGAGGCATAGCTCAAAGACGAGGCGGCAGGACGTCAGTACGCGTCGAAAGCGTCGGTGCCCGCGTACTCCGACATGACGACCTTGCCACCCGCCTTCTTCCTCTTCCTCTTCTGCAGCCTCCCTACGCCAGCCGCCAAGGAGACGGCCCCGAGAAGTTCAAGGAGCCGGCAACGCGGATGATGGGGTCGCCGGTGTCACCAGGAGCGGCGCCCGGCACCTAGTCGGACCCGTCATCCTGCCGTCCACCGCCCTCGTCGTCGCTGCCGCTGTCCTCCTCGTCACCCTCGTTCGAGGAGGAGTCTTCGTCATCGGAGGAGCTCTCCACGCAGCACCTCGCACGAGTCCCGAAGTGCTCGGAGACCTTGACAGAGAGATGGCCATCCTCCATCAACTTGAAATGGAGGGTGAGCCCATCCGTCAGGCTGTGGATGTGAGCGAACGTCTTCCATCCTTGACGAAGATACATCACATGAGGGGCAGGGAATTCGACGCGGACCCGCGTGCCAATGATCCCGCAGCCCCTCATGTGCAGCCACAGCGACTCCGGCGGATCCACCTCCATCTCCCGCGCAAATGGGGTCGGGAGACGAAGGCGACGGCGCGGCGGCGACCGCAACCTGACGAAGAACTCGCAAGGGTCATCCCCAATATGGCCTTCCATTGGAGGAGGGGCTGCTGGCGGGGGCGAGGCCGGCGGGCCGCCCCATCCTCCTCTTCCCCGAGCGCCCCGGCCTCGCCCACGGCTTCGCCCCCTCCCTCTTCCCCTCGTGGCCGGTTCTGCCACCGCAGGTGCAGGAGAAGGAGGGACGCGTTGTCGAGCAGCGACCCTCGCTGCCACCGTTGAAGAGCCGTGATTTCCTCTCTCCATGGCGAACGGAAGAGAGGAGCAGAAGCTGAAGGAGAAAGAAGATGGAGGAGTGCGGGGCGCCGTCCCTTCCCTCCCGCTCTTTATAAAGGGGCGGGGCTGGGGCTCGACCGCCCCGCTCGGCCAATCAAGACGCAAAAGGCGAGGGAGCCGGGACCGACCCGCCGCCCCAACCAGCGACGGCTCGGTTTCCCGCCTCCACCGTTCGCCACCTCAAGTGCATGGAGGGCACGTGGCGGACGTGCAGAACTGAGGGGACGGGTGAGGCGACCTCTCCCCACCCTGTGATCGTGGGGAGTGGACGCCTTGACGACCGCGCCTCGGCCCCATTCAGTAAATGGGCCGCACCTCCACGCCTCCCCCCATTTACGGGGAAGACGCGAAGCCACTTCCTTTCACATTTACTGCGACGTGACGCATGCTTGCGGAAACCGCCCCACGCATGCCGCCAACGTCACGCACACCCGTCCACCCCCCGCCATGCGCGCGGGTCGTGGGAGGCGCAGCGCGCGGAAAATCTTACCACGGTGAGAACCGCCCCGCCTGCCTGCGCACCATTCTGGGCCTAGCCCAACAACGCATCGCGCTTATGTGTGGCCCAGGCCCGGGGGCTCTTGTCGGTGTATAAAAAGAGGGGTACACTTTTTGTACCCCTATGACTGTGCACGGGCACTCTGAGCCACGGGCACCACCACACCAAGCACAGCAGGGGAGGTGAGCCAAGGTAAGACCGAAGCTCGATGGAACAACGCCAAGAACAAGACCACAAAGAGCAAAGGGACGAAGCGGCTTCCCCCGGCAAGATCCTTGCCAGGAGCCAGTTTCAGCAGCCCTGGCAAGATCCTTGCCGGGGCCGGCTCTGGCAGCCCCGGCAAGACCCTTGCCGCGGCAGCTCGCCCCACGCCTACGGAGCGAATCAACCTTGAGTCCACTGCCCCCATGGGGCAAGGATTCGGGAGATATCCCCGTGGTGGCATGCAGATCTTTCTGAAGACATTCAAGGACAGATACACACACTAAGAGGACGATGACCCTTGCCGGGATCCCTGCCAAGGAGGACCACAAGGCCTCCGGCAAGCACCTTGCCGGGGATGACAGCAGGCACCGCGGCAAGACCCTTGCCGGGGCCCCAGCAAGGCCCTTGCCGAGGACACCCGTAGGGCCACCGTCAGGCCCGCACCAACTGAGTTTCCACCGCCCCATGCAGCTGCCGACCCAACCAGCTGGGCAGGCTCCTGTGTGGCAACATACAGATCTTCGTGGAGACCCGTCGTTGCGCCACCTCAGCTGCCTGCCTGCCTACATGGCACCTCAGGCACCGCTGGCCAGGGCGCGTGTCAACACATGGAGGAGCGGCAACGGACAAGACGGACGTCTCCCCTCGTCCCCGATAAAGCGAGGACACCTAAGCTAAGTGCATTAAATGTGCCTTGTCCTGTAATGCGAGGGATAACCTCGCATCATTGTACTCTTTCCATCCCCTATGCGCCACTTTGGCAACCCCTTTTTCCTATAAAAGAAGGCCCGAGGCGACCAGGAGAAGGATTCGGCTCTTTAGAACTCCTCATGATTCGGCTTTTTAGAACTCCTCACGACTCGGCTTTTGGGGCTCCTCACTAGCTGAAGAACACAAACATATAATCCACCAAAGCAGGAGTAGGGTTTTACGCATCTTTGCGGCCCGAACCTGGGTAAAGGAACCGTGTGCTAACTGTTAGATCCGCTCTTCTCTCAACCCCGCGCCCCGCAACCGTAGTAGGGATTCTTGTGATCCCATAGGTGTCGATCCAAATATACCGACA
>LR738715.1:675032287-675104444 GCA_902687465.1 Secale cereale | reverse complement strand
GGTGCCCCCCCCCCCCCGCCCCTGTATATAGAGGAGAAAGGGGGAGGGCCGGCCGGCCCTAGAGGCGCGCCATAGAGGGAGTTTTCCTACTCCTAGTAGGAGTAGGAATCCCCTTTCCTATTCCTACTAGGAGTAGGAAAGGAAGGAAGAAGAGAAGAAGGAAGGAGAGGGGCGCCTCCCCCTACTCCTAGTCCAACTAGGATCCCTAGGGAGGGGGCGCGGCCAGCCCCTATGGGATGCCTCTCACTTTCCCTCATGGCCCACTATGGCCCAATACTCCCCCAGGGGGTTCCGGTAACCCCTCCGGCACTCCGGTTTTCTCCAAAATCACCCGGAACACTTCCGGTGTCTGAATATAGCCGTCCAGTATATCAATCTTTAGTCTCGGACATTCCGAGACTCCTCGTCATGTCCGTGATCTCATCCGGGCTCCGAATCGGTACATCAAAACACATAAACTCATAATATCAATCGTCATCAAACGTTAAGCGTGCGGACCCTAAGGGTTCGAGAACTATGTATACATGACCGAGACTCATCTCCGGTCAATAACCAATAGCGGAACCTGGATGCTCATATTGGTTCCTACATATTCTACGAAGATCTTGATCGGTCAAACCGCATAACAACATACGTTGTTCCCTTTGTCATCGGTATGTTACTTGCCCGAGATTCGATCGTCGGTATCATCTTACCTAGTTCAATCTCGTCACTGGCAAGTCTCTTTACTCGTTCCGTAATACATGATCTTGTGACTAACTCATTAGTCATTTGCTTGCAAGGCTTATTATGATGTGTATTACCGAGAGGGCCTAGAGATACCTCTCCGACACTCGGAGTGACAAATCCTATTCTCGATCTATGCCAACACCAGAAATACCTTCGGAGACACATGTATAGCATCTTTATAATCACCCTGTTACGTTGTGACTTTTGATAGCACACAAGGTGTTCCTCCCGCATTCAGGAGTTGCATAATCTCATAATCATAGGAACATGTGTAAGTCATGAAGAAAGCAATATCAGTAAAACTAAACGATCAAGTTGCTAAGCTAACGGATGGGTCTTGTCCATCACATCATTCTCCTAATGACGTGATCCCGTTGATCAAATGACAACTCATGTCTATGGCTAGGAAACATAACCATCTTTGATCAACGAGCTAGTCTAGTAGAGGCATACTAGGGACACTCTGTTTTGGCCTATGTATTCACACATGTACTAAGTTTCCGGTTAATACAATTCTAGCATGAATAATAAACATTTATCAAGATATAAGGATATATAAATAACAACTTTATTATTGCCTCTAGGGCATATTTCCGTCAGTCTCCCACTTGCACTAGAGTCAATAATCTAGTTCACATCGCGATGTGATTTAATATCAATAGTTCACATCATTATGTGAATAACACCCAAAGTTCACATCGCCATGTGACCAACACCCAAAGGGTTTACTATAGTCAATAATATAGTTCACATCGTCATGTGATTAACACCCAACGAGTACTAAGGTGTGATCATGTTTTGCTTCGTGAGAGAAGTTTAGTCAGCGGTTCTGTTACATTCAGATCTGTATGGATTTTGAAAATTTCTATGTCTACAATGCTCTGCATGGAGCTACTCTAGCTAATTGCTCCCACTTTTAATACGTATCCAGATTGATACTTAGAGTCATCTGGATTAGTGTCAAAGCTTGCATCAGTGTAACTCTTTACGACGAACTCTTTATCACCTCCATAATCGAGAAACATCTCCTTAGTCATCCAGTAACTAAGGGTAATTTTGACTGATGTCCAGTGATCTACTCCTAGATCACTTTTGTACCTCCTTGCCAACCTCATGGCAAGGTACACAATAGGTTTGGTACACAGCATGGCATACTTTATAGAACCTATGGCTGAGGCATAGGGAATGACTTTCATTCTTTCTCTATCTTTTGCCGTGGTCAGGTTTTGAGTCCTTACTCAACTTCATACCTTGCAACACAGGCAAGAACTCATTTTTTGACTGTTCCATTTTAAACTACTTCAAAAACTTGTCAAGGTATGTACTCATTGAAAAACTTATCAAGTGTCTTGATCTATCTCAATAGATCTTGATGCTCAATATGAAAGCAACTTCATTGAGGCCTTTCTTTGAAAAACTCCTTTCAAACACTCCTTTATGCTTTCCAGAAAATTCTACATCATTTCTGATCGACAATATGTCATTCACATATACTTATCAGAAAGGCTGTAGTGCTCCCACTCACTTTCTTGTAAAAACATGCTTCACCACAAGTCTGTATAAAACTATATGCTTTGATCAACTTATCAAAGTGCATATTCCAACTCCGAGATGCTTGCACCAGTCCATAGATGGATCGCTGGAGCTTGCACATTTTGCTAGTTCCTTTAGGATCGGCAAAAACCTTCCGGTTGCATCATATATGATGTCTACTACACAACCTTCTTCTTGTAGACGTTGTTGGGCCTCCAAGTGCAGAGGTTTGTAGGATAGTAGCAAATTTCCCTCAAGTGTATGACCTAAGGTTTATGAATCCGTTGGAGGCGTAGGATGAAGATGGTCTTTCTCAAACAACCCTGCAACCAAATAACAAAGAGTCTCTTGTGTCCCCAACACACCCAATACAATGGTAAATTGTATAGGTGCACTAGTTCGGCGAAGAGATGGTGATACAAGTGCAATATGGATGGTAGATATAGGTTTTTGTAAACTGGAAATATAAAAACAGCAAGGTAGCAAGTGGTAAACGTGCGCATAAACGGCAGTGCAATGATAGTAAACAAGGCATAGGGTTCATACTTTCACTAGTGCAAGTTCTATCAACAAGGATAACATAATTGGATCATATTACTAGCCCTCAACATGCAACAAAGAGTCACTCCAAAGTCACTAATAGCGGAGAACAAACGAAGAGATTATGGTAGGGTACGAAACCACCTCAAATCTATTATTTCTGATCGATCTATTCAAGAGTCTGTAGTAACGTTCAATCTATCATAGAGTTCGTACTAGAATAACACCTTAAGACACAAATCAACCAAAACCCTAATTTCACCTAGATACTCCATTGTCACCTCTAGTATCCATGGGCATGATTATACGATATGCGTCACACAATCTCAGATTCATCTATTCAACCAACACAAAGTACTTCAAAGAGTGCACCAAAGTTTCTACCGGAGAGTCAAGACAAAAACGTGTGCCAACCCCTATGCATAGATTCCCAAGGTCACGGAACCCGCAAGTTGATCACCAAAACATACATCAAGTAGATCACATGATATCCCATTGTCACCGTAGATAAGGACGTGCAAGACATACATCAATTGTTCTCAAATCCTTAAAGACTCAATCCGATAAGTTAACTTCAAAGGGAAAACTCAATCCATTACAAGAGAGTAGAGGGGGAGAAGCATCATAAGATCCTACTATAATAGCAAAGCTCGCGATACATCAAGAGCGTGCCATCTCAAGAACACGAGAGAGAGAGAGAGAGATCAAACACATAGCTACTGGTACATACCCTCAGCCCCGAGGCTGGACTACTCCTCCCTCGTCATGGAGAGCGCCGAGATGATGAAGATAGCCACCGGAGAGGGATTCCCCCCTCCGGCAGGGTGCCAGAACGGGTGTAGATTGGTTTTCGGTGGCTACAGAGGCTTTCGGCGGCGGAACTCCCGATATAGGTTAATTTTCGAAGGATTCAGTATTTATAGGATTTTTTGGCGTAGGGCACAAGTCAGGGGGCCCTCCGGGCCGTCCACGAGATAGGAGTGCGTGCCCCCCTGCCCAGGGCGCGCCCCCCACCCTCGTGGGCAGCCCGTGGCTCTCCTGGCCCAACTCTTTTACTTCGGGGGCTTCTTTTGGTCCAAAAAAATCATCAAAAATTGGCACGTCAATTGGACTCCGTTTGATATTCCTTTTCTGTAAAACTCAAAAACAGGAGAAAAACAAAAACTGGCACTCGGCTCTGGGTTAATTGGTTTGTCCCAAAAATCATATAAAAGTGTATAATAAAGCCCATAAGACATCCTAAAAGAATAATATAATAGCATGGAACAATCAAAAATTATAGATACATTGGGGACGTATCAGCATCCCCAAGCTTAATTCCTGCTCGTCCTCGAGTAGGTAAATGATAAAAATAGAATTTTTGATGTGGAATGTTAACCGACATAATTTTCAATGTAATTCTTTTAATTGTGGCATGAATGTTCAGATCTGAAAGATTCAAGACAAAAGTCTATATTGACATAAGAAATAATAATACTTCAAGCATACTAACAAAGCAACCATGTCTTCTCAAAATATACTATGGCTAAAGAAAGTTATCCCTACAAAATCATATAGTTTGGCTATGCTCCCTCGTTATAACACAAAATATTCATATCATGCACAACCCCGATTCAGCCAAGCACTTGTTTTCATACTCTATCTTTTCAAACCTTTCAACTTTCACGCAATACATGAGCGTGAGCCTTGGACATAGCACTATGGGTGGAATAGAGGTGGTTGTGGAGAAGACAAAAAGGAGGAAGATAGTGTCACATCAACTAGGCGTATCAACGGGCTATGGAGATGCCCATCAATAGATATCAATGTGTGTGAGTAGGGATTGCCATGCAACGGATGCACTAGAGCTAAATATGAATGAAAGCTCAACAAAAGAAACTAGTGGGTGTGCATCCAACTTGCTTGCTCACGAAGACCTAGGGCATTTGAGGAGGCCCATCATTGGAATATACAAGCCAAGTTCGATAACGAAAAAATCCCACTAGTATATGAAAGTGACTAAACATGAGACTCTCTACAATGAAGAACATGGTGCTACTTTGAAGCACAAGTGTGGAAAAAAGATAGTAGCAATTGTCCCTTTTTATGGCCTTTCTTTTTTTCTTTGGCCTTTCCTTTTTTTCTTTTGTTTTGCGGAGGGGCTTTATAGATTTAGCATTTCCTCCCATGGGACAATGCTCTAATAATGATGATCATCACACTTTTATTACAACACGATATTACAACTCGATACTACAACAAAGTATGACTCTATATGAATGACTCCGGCGGTGTACCGGTATGTGCAATGAAACAGGAGTGACATGTATGAAAAGTTATGCATGGTGGCTTTGCCACAAATACGATGTCAACTACATGGTCATGCATGGCAATATGACAATATGAAGCATGTCATATGAACGGAATGGTGGAAAGTTGCATGGCAATATATCTCGGAATGGCTATGGAAATGCCAAGATAGGTTGGTATGGTGGCTATTTTGAGGAATAATATGGTGGTTGTTTCGAGGAATAATATGGTGGCTGTTTTGAGGAAGGATATATAGTGGGTGTATGGTACCGGCGAAAGTTGCGCGATACAAGAGAGGCTAGCAATGGTGGAAGGGTGAGAGTGTGTATAATCCATGGACTCAACATTAGTCATAAAGAACTCATATACTTATTGCAAAAATTTACGAGTCATCAAAACAAAGTAATCAACGCATGCTCCTAGGGGGGAGGTTGGTAGGAGTTAACCATCGCGCGCCCCGACCTCCACACAAAGGTTGACACTTTACAAATACCTCATGCTCTAACTTCGTCACATAGCGGTTCACCATACTTGCATGCTACGGGAATCACTAACCTTAACACAAGTATTTCTCAATTTCATAATAACTCCACTAGCATGACTCTAATATCACTATCCTCATATCTGAAAACAATTATCAAGCATCCAACTTCTCATCATATTCAATGCACTTAGTGTGGAAGTTTTTACTACATTGATCTTGGATGTCTATCATGTGAAGACTCGTTTTATAGCCTATGCACATTACCATGCTGTTTCAATAGACTCTCAAAAGGATATAAGTGAAACATGAGAGTTCATCTATTTCTTCAAAATAAAACCACCCCCCGAGCTCTAAAAGATATAAGTGAAGCACTAGAGCAATATCAAACTACTCCGAAAGAAATAAGTGAAGATCAATGAGTAGTTGAATAATTATGTAACTATGTGAAGACTCTCTAACATATAGGAACTTCAGATCTTGGGATATTATTCAAACAGCAAGCAAAACAAAATAAACTAAATTGACGCTCCAAGCAAAACACATATCATGTGGTGAATAAAAATATAGCTCCGAGTATAGTTACCGATGGATGAAGACGAAAGAGGGGATGCCTTCCGGGGGCATCCCCAAGCTTAGGCTTTTGGTTGTCCTTGAATTTTACCTTGGGGTGTCATGGGCATCCCCAAGCTTAGGCTCTTGCCACTTTTTGTTCCATAGTCCATCAAAGCAATACTCAAAACTTGAAAACTTCACAAGACAAAACTTAGACAAAAATCTCGTGAGCTCCGTTAGTATAAGAAAGCAAACCACTACTCAAAGGTACTGCAATGAATTCATTCTTTGTTTATATTGGTGTTAAACCTACTGTATTCCAACTTCTCTATGGTTCATACTTCCCAATACTACTCATAGATGCATTGAAATAAGCAAACAACACACTAAAAACAGAATCTGTCAAAAACAGAATAGTCTGTAGTAATATGCAGGTTTCGCATACTTCTGTAACTCCAAAAAATTAAAACTAAATTGGTAAACGTGAGGAATTTGTTTAGTAATCATCTGCAAAAATAATAAACTAAATATCACGCTCCAGTAAAATCTGATGACCATTCTAGCGAGCGCTAAGGATTCTGTTTTTCACAGCAAGATCATATAAACTTCACACAAGTCTTCACAAAGATTCTACTTGGCACAAACACTAATTAAAACATAAAACCACATCTAAATAGAAGCTAGATGCAATATTTATTCCTAAACAGAAGAAAAAACAAAGAAAATAAAATAAAGTTGGGTTGCCTCCCAACAAGCGCTATCGCTTAACGCCCCTAGCTAGGCACGATGATTTCAATGATGCTCGCATAAAAGATAAGAAATGAAACATAAAGAGAGCATCATGAAGAGTGTGACTAGCACATTTAACTCTAACCCATTTCTTATGCATAGGGATCTTGTGAGCAAACAACTTATGGGAACAATAATCAACTAGCATAGGAAGGGAAAACAAGCATAACTTCAAAACTTTAAGCACATAGAGAGGAAACTTGATATTATTGCAATATGTAGAAGCATATGATCCTCTCTCATAATAATTTTCAGTAGCATCATGAATGAATTCAACAATATAACCAGCACATAAAGCATTCTTTTCATGATCTACTTGCATAGAAATTTTACTACTCTCCACATAAGCAAAATTCTTCTCATGAATGATAGTGGGAGCAAACTCAACAAAATAACTATCATGTGAAGCATAATCCAATTGAAAACTAAAATCACGATGACAAGTTTCATGGTTATCTTTATTCTTTATAGCATATGTGTCATCACAATAATCATCATAGATAGCAACTTTGTTCTCATAATCAATTGGAACCTCTTCCGAAATAGTGGATTCATCACTAAATAAAGTCACGACTTCTCCAAATCAACTTTCATAAATATAATCATCATAAATAGGAGGCATGCTTTCATCATAATAAATTTGCTCATCAAAACTTGGGGGACTAAACATATCATCTTCATCAAACATAGCATCCCCAAGCTTGTGGCTTTGCATATCATTAGCATCATGGGTATTCAAAGAATTCATACTAACAACATTGCAATCATGATCATCATGCACATAATTTATCCCAAGCATTCTATGTAATTCTTCTTCTAGTACTTGAGCACAATTTTCCTTCCCATCATTTTCACGAAAGATATTAAAAACATGAAGCATATGAGGTAACCTTAATTCCATTTTTTTGTAGTTTTCTTTTTATAAACTAAACTAGTGATAAAACAAGAAACTAAAATATTTGATTGCAAGATCTAAAGATATACCTTCAAGAACTAACCTCCCCGGCAACGGCGCCAGTAAAGAGCTTGATGTCTACTACACAACCTTCTTCTTCCAGACGTTGTTGGGCCTCCAAGTGCAGAGGTTTGTAGGACAGTAGCAAATTTCCCTCAAGTGGATGACCTAAGGTTTATCAATCCGTGGGAGGCGTAGGATGAAGATGGTCTCTCTCAAACAACCCTGCAACCAAATAGCAAAGAGTCTCTTGTGTCCCCAACACACCCAATACAATGATAAATTGTATAGGTGCACTAGTTCGGCGAAGAGATGGTGATACAAGTGCAATATGGATGGTAGATATAGGTTTTTGTAAACTAAAAATATAAAAACAGCAAGGTAGCAAGTGGTAAACGTGAGCATAAATGACAGTGCAATGATAGTAAACAAGGCCTAGGGTTCATACTTTCACTACAGCAAGTTCTCTCAACAAGGATAACATAATTGGATCATATTACTAGCCCTCAACATGCAACAAAGAGTCACTCCAAAGTCACTAATAGCAGAGAACAAACGAAGAGATTATGGTAGGGTACGAAACTACCTCAAAGCTATTCTTTCTGATCGATCTATTCAAGAGTCCGTAGTAACGTTCAATCTATCATAGAGTTCGTACTAGAATAACACCTTAAGACACAAATCAACCAAAACCCTAATGTCACCAAGATACTCCATTGTCACCTCAAGTATCCGTGGGCATGATTATACGATATGCGTCACACAATCTCAGATTCATCTATTCAACCAACACAAAGTACTTCAAAGAGTGCACCAAAGTTTCTACCGGAGAGTCAAGACGAAAATGTGTGCCAACCCATATGCATAGATTCCCAAGGTCATGGAACCCGCAAGTTGATCACCAAAACATACATCAAGTAGATCACATGATATCCCATTGTCACCGCAGATAAGCATGTGCAAGACATACATCAAGTGTTCTCAAATCCTTAAAGACTCAATCCGATAAGATAACTTCAAAGGGAAAACTCAATCCATTACAAGAGAGTAAAGGGGGAGAAGCATCATAAGAACCAACTATAATAGCAAAGCTCGCGATACATCAAGATCGTGCCATCTCAAGAACACGAGAGAGAGAGAGAGAGATCAAACACGTAGCTACTGGTACATACCCTCAGCCCCGAGGGTGGACTACTCCTCCTCATCATGGAGAGGGCCGGGATGATGAAGATAGCCACCGACAGGGTGTCAGAACGGGTGTTGATTGGTTTTCGGTGGCTATAGAGGCTTTCGGCGGCGAAACTCCCGATCTAGGTTAATTTCCGAAGGTTTCAGTATTTATAGGATTTTTTGGCATAGGGCACAAGTCAGGGGGGCCTCCGGGCCATCCACGAGATAGGAGGGCGCGCCCCTCTGCCCAGGGTGCGCCGCCCACCCTCGTGGGCAGCCCGTGGCTTTCCTGGCCCAACTCTTTTACTTCGGGGGCTTCTTTTGGTTCAGAAAAAAGCATCAAAAATTGGCACGTCAATTGGACTCCGTTTGATATTCCTTTTCTGTAAAACTCAAAAACTGGAGAAAAACAGAAACTGGCACTGGGCTCTGGGTTAATAGGTTAGTCCCAAAAATCATATAAAAGTGTATAATAAAGCCCATAAGACATCCTAGAAGGATAATATAATAGGATGGAAAAATTAAAAAATTATAGATACGTTGGAGATGTATCAATATACAACTCTTCTTTAAGATATCCATTAAGGAATGCAGTTTTGACATCCATTTGCCAGATTTCATAATCATAAAATGCGACAATTGCTAACATGATTCGGACAGACTTAAGCATCGCTACGGGTGAGAAAATCTCATCGTAGTCAACTCCTTGAACTTGTCGAAAAGCTTTCGCAACAAGTCGAGCTTTGTAGATAGTAATATTACCATCGGCGTCAGTCTTCCTCTTAAAGATCCATTTATTTTCAATGGCTTACTAATCAGCGGGCAAGTCAACCAAAGTCCACACTTTGGTCTCATACATGGATCCCATCTCAGATTTCATGGCCTCAAGCCATTTTGTGGAATCTAGGTTCATCATCGCTTCCTCATAGTTCGTAGGTTCATCATGGTCTAGTAACATGACTTCCAGAACCGGGTTACCGTACCACTCTGGCGTGGAACGCACTCTGGTTGACCTACGAGGTTCAGTAGTAACTTGATCTGAAGTTACATGATCATCATCATTAGCTTCCTCGTTGATTGGTGTAGGAATCACTTGAACTAGTTTCTGTGATGTACTACTTTCCAATTCGGGAGAAGGTACAATTACCTCATCAAATTCCACTTTCCTCCCACTCACTTCTTTCGAGAGAAACTCCTTCTCTAAAAAGTATCCATTTTTAGCAACGAATATCTTGCCTTTGGATCTGTGATAGAAGGTGTACCCAATAGTTTCCTTTGGGTATCCTATTTCGGTGTCAAAACCGGCGGATCTCGGGTAGGGGGTCCCGAACTATGTGTTTGAGTATCGATGTTAACAGGAGGCAAGGGACACGATGTTTACCCAGGTTCAGGCCCTCTCGATCGAGGTAAAACCCTACTTCCTGCTATATTAATATGGATGAATATGTGTACAAGAGTTGATCTACCTCGAGATCGTAAAGGCTAAAACCCTAATTTCAGCCTATGAGGATTGAATGATTCTCTATTAGCCTCTACGGACTAAACCCTCCGGTTTATATACACACCGGAGGGGCCTAGGGTTTGTACATATCATCTTGCAGAGGAAGGAAAATATACACCCGAGCCTAAACTTGCCATTACAGGAATTCAGGAGTCCTATCCGGATACGAGAGATGATTTCTATAGTAATCTTCATGGCCCACCAGTCCGGCCCACCAGGAGTTTGTCCGGCCACATGAGGACCCCCCGATCCAGGACTCCCTCAGTAGCCCCTGAACCTGTCTTCGATGGCGACGAGTTCGGCTTCCGTATTGTCTTCGACATTGCAAGGTGGGTTCCTCCTCCCGAATATATCTTCTGCAAATAGATGGATTGTGTTCATCTCTGCAAGATTAGTACAACCCTTAGCCTCGAAGGCAAGGCTTCTAAAAAAATGAATTATGTGTCTTTACTGACAACTTTTGGGTGAAGCATCGCGTCCAACCCACTAACATATCGAACCGTTTTATTCAGTCCTAGTTTCGCGTTTCGAGGCAAATCCTCATTGACACGTCCCATCAGAATAGAGATCGTGCCCGCTTATTGTGGGATTTTCATCATTGTGACGTAAGCACCCACGCGGCGCATTACACATGACCGCTTTGGGAACCGACGAGTTTTATGGCTAAGGTGGGGGACGCTCTGTATTCGCAGCGTTATAAAAGGACATCCATACCTTTCATCAACCCCACGCCTTCCTCAAGCTCGAGCTCTCCAATCTCACTTGCCCCTGTACTCTCATCTCCTGGGCCCACAACTCCTCGCTCCTCAACCACTACTCCCCTTCCCAGCAATGGCTGGATCCGGTGCCAGAGGCAAGTGGGAGGCTTCTACGGTCACCGAAAAGACCGTGAAGGATCTACGGAGTGCGGGGTATCTTGCCGACGACATCGCACACCGAGTCCCCCCTATGGGCCAGGTGACTCCCGTCCCAAAGGCGGGTGAGAGGGTAGTATTCACCTCTCATTTTTAGGGGGCTAGGGTTTCCACTCCACCCGTTCGTTCGGGGTCTTTTGTTTTTCTACGGGCTAGATTTCCACGATCTAGCTTCGAACTCAATCCTTCACTTATCCGCCTTCATAGTAATGTGTGAAGCTTTTCTCCGCGCCCCCCAAACTTTGGCCTGTGGCTTAAGACCTTCAATGTGAAGCCGAAGGTGGTGAACGGGGACCATGCAGAGTGCGGGGGCTCTATGATTAGTAAGCTCCCGAACGCAACTTGGCCCAAAGGTTTGTTTGTGGAGACAAACAAAGTTTGGCAGCAGGAGTGGTTCTATATCACCAAGCCCCACGACACCAACTGGGCGGCGGAGCCTGCTTTCAGATCCGGACCCCCAGAGAAGCTAACCTCCTGGACCAAAAAGGGTCGGAACTGGGGGTCGCCCACTGAGGTGACGACTCTCGTGGGCCGTGTGTCCGACGTGATCTCCAAGGGGCACCTGCTCTCCTTCATGGTCTAGGTGATGCTGACCCGGCTTGTTCTCCCTTGCCAAAGCCGGGACTCCTCCCTATGGGAGTTCGATCCGGCAAGAGACAAGCCTCTAAAGCATCTCTTCGGCTCCACGCAGAAAGAGATCTGGAAGCACCTCTTCAAGAGCCAGTAAGAATGGCCCGAAGAGAACGAGGATGCGGTCTTTAGTGCCGAAGTTTCTGCCACCGAGGTAATAACGATCCCTGCCGAACACTTGTCCTTTCCTATTACTTAATGATAATAGGAGTTGGAACTTTTATGTGATATACAGGCTTGGACGAAGAAGGAAACCCAGATCAAGTATCCGACACCTCTACCCGAAGACCCAGCATTGCCTCTATTGATGGCCATGCTGGTTCCGGCGCCGTACAAGGCGTCGACCAAGAAGCGCAAGAAGACAAATGGCAAGGGGGCTGGAAACAGTCCCCGTCTTGCGGGCAAGCAACCCGAGGACCTCCATATTCTTTCCTCTCACGAGGCGGAGGAACATGATGAGGAGGAAGAGGAGGAAGAAGAAGTAGCTCCTATGCAAGGCAGGGCGATGAAGAGGGGGCGTCACTAACACGAGCACGGCCGCGCCTCGGAGGAAGAGGAAGCTGAAGCTCGGAGATAGATCAGATTCATCCGAACATAGCTTCGTGGTGAAGCCTAGGGTAAAACCCCTGCCCGAATCATAAGTTTGTCCGGATTGGCTATTTCACCTTTGTTTATTCAGTATTTATGATACCTACTTAACATTTTTCTCCAGCTGACCTACAGCCCTCCTGGTGCAGACCCCGATGTTACATCATCGGAGGGGAACTCTGTGGTGTCTGGGGAGACGGAGAGTGACCCGCCAGTCAGGGCACGATCGCCCGTAATCGGTGGGGACACCGAAGTGTCGTCCCAGCGGATTCTCTCCACCCAAGGAGATGAGGGCGGGGAAGGAGACAGGGCGGCCGAGGGTAATACCTCGATGGCCACTGACCATGGGGAAACGGCCCTCATGGAGACCGAAGATGTGGGGGCTGAATGATCTGGGATCCCATCGAACACCGTTCTGGAGCCTAGCGTGGCTCCGACGTTTGAAGATCCCGCTCCTCAAGCGGAGGAGGATACAGTGGTGCTCGGAGTCAATCCGGAGGCGCTGGATTCTATAGAGGGAGCACTACAAAGTTCTCTCGTCATTGAAGAACACTGCACCGTGATGGGTGCGGTGATGAAGAAGATTCAGTCCGTCAAGGGCGGACTGAGTGAAGCCTTCAACAGCCTTTTAACAGGCTTTGAGGTAAGCCATGTAATGCTTTTAAGAAATTTTATTTGTTTTAAGTGCACATATATAGCTAGTAGCCCCTGATGCTTTGTTTGATTCTGAAAAGAATCAAACGGAGTATCCATATAGTAGGATATTTACAGAGCTGAGCTGTCGTGCGGGCTTCTTTAGTTACGGCGACTGCACGAGACGCAAGGTCGCCGAACTAAATCGGAAGCGCGAGGTGGCCAATGCGGACCTCAACCGCATCAACCGGTGTTTTGATGAAACACAAGGTATGCGGATTGTTATTTAAATGTCAATAAGACTTAAGTTATTAAGTATGAGTACAAACTCTAACATTGTATTCTGTATTACACAGTTGGCGCCGCTGAGCTCGAGGCCCTTAAGGGCGAGGTTGCCAAGGCCAAGGAGGAGGCCAAGGCGAACAAGGCGGCCGCTGATAAAGCGGCTTCTGATTTAGAGGACGAAAGGGCGGAGTGCGAGAAGCACAAATCTCGGGTGTCAGAAGTCGAGGTCGAGCTCCAAGATGCCATCCTTAAGTGTGAGGCATCCGAGAAGAAGGCTTCGGAACAGGCGACCGAGCTGTCTGCGGTAGTAAAGTCTGCCCAGGACACGCGAGGCGAGGCGCGCAGTGCTCGTCAAGAGATCGAGCAGGCATGACAGATAGCATCTGGTAAGATATTTCTCTTACAGAGCATCTTCGGAGGGTGGAAGTATATTGGGATGACACGATTGTGGAGTTCTCCAGGCGTGTTTGCTGGTCGTCCAAGCAGCAGCGCAGACGCCGCCCAGTATTTTCGTGCCCTAGAGGGGAACAACACGGAGCAGCTGTTTTGGTCGCAGTTCGAGGCGCCAAAACATCTGATGCCCCTCAACGACCAGATGAAGCAGTTGTTCGAGCTGCACAACATGGTGGGTTCAGCCATGGGGGACTTAATAGTTCGGCTATGGCCCGCTGAGCCAGTCCCAAGTAGTCACTTCGGATTGGTGAAGCGGCTCGTCGAGGCGAGTCCGTGGGTCGACGCACTATCGCGTTCGGCCTGCATAGAAGGTGCTCGGATGGCCTTTGCTCGCATCAAAGTGCACTGGTCGAGGATGAACACAATGCATATAGCCATTGCTGGCCCGCCCGCAGGCAAGGATCACCGCAAGCCGGAGAAGTATTTCGAGGACGTCATCGAGGGCGCCCGCCTTGTAGAAGGCCAGTGTTCGAAGGATGTTGTTTTTGATTAATTGTATCCGGATGTGAAGACTATGCTTATGAATCCAGTGTATATAACTTTTGCGCTATTTATCATATCAACATCTTTTTTTCCTCCTATGTGACTGTTTATCATAAATCTAAAAGTTTCCAGTCATCGGCTTCAGCCCCCAGGTACATAGTACTGGGGTGTTCGGTCATATGCAAATACACACTTTATCCAACGTCTTGGAACGTATAGGAGGTGTATGCGGAGCGAACCAGGCAATCAGACTATGCGGCGTTATTCCTTTCACTTAGTCGTAGGAGTTTGACAAGTGGGGCTAGGTACTATCCCCTAGTGCGGATGAAGTATCCAATTGCACTTGGCTGGGCAAAAAAATCAACCCTTCGTATAACACGGGGTAGATCTCTATTGATTGTAGTATAACACTAAGTCACCGGATTGCAGACCAGGTTCTTGCTTATCATGACAGTCAGTTTTCGGCTTTATCTACTGAGGTACTTGGCCAGACTAGCCAGAAGTACTATCACAGTAGTTCTCCCTTTACACCCTAGCCGAACAATCGGGAACGTAGGGGTAAGCACAGGAGCCGAGCAACCCAACTATTGACCGAAGACATGATTCAGAACTGATGCATATAATGCAAACATCCAGGACGCCGAACACTCCCTATAGGTGTTCGGTCTTTTCAACATATACCAGGGCTGAAGACAGCCCTTGGTAATGAACCATTATTGACAAGGCACATATGGCAATCTGATGCGAGAAGAGAACATTCCATGGTGAGTGAATAAAACTCTGGATATGATATGAGTAAAATTGTTCTATTAATATCTCTCTATAGTACGGCGAGCCGCAAACTTTACAGATAATGCCGACGACCTTTTTTGGACAATTTACATGCCAAAAAGGTATATAACAAGAAAGAGAAAAAAAGTTTACACAGGGTCTTAATCTAAAAAGAAACCTTAGTGCCGGTCCCTACTGCACGTATGTGCTGTTTTCTCCTGTGTAATGTGTCCTTGAAGGTATGGGTATGATGGCCATCTGTAGAAAAAAGAAATAAAACCCGGAAATAGAGAAGTCAATCCAGTGTGGCCAAAGTAGGTCTGCTTCGTTTTAATGAACAAAGAGAAGATAAGTTTAAGGTCCGAATAGGATCTAGCCGAACTACCGACTGTATGCGAGTGCCCCTCGTCGCCGCCCAAGGAATTTTTAGGGCATAATTATGTACTCGAGGCACATATGCTATCACCTTGTAGGGTGGTCGACGGGGGCATAGCCGTCAATCTTGCTCAGGTTCATCTGAGCTGCCGCACTGAGGTGTGTGCCAGACACGTTTAGTTATGTCCGCTATTGCTACATTATCTGGCTTGAATAGGCTGCATTGTACTTCGGCTGCTAAGGCCACAGTATCTTCCTCCATACGGAGAGAGCGCTCCATATTTCCATTGACTGTGATAACACCGCGTGGTCCAGGAATATTGAGCTTTAAATAGGCATAATGCGGGACTGCATTAAAGCGGGCGAAGGCCGTTCTTCCGAGTAGGGCGTGATAGCCACTTTGGAATGGAGCTATGTCGAAGATCAATTCTTTGCTTCGAAAGTTGTCGGGATAACCGAATACAACCTCCAATGTTAAGGAGCCTGTGCAGCGAGCTTCAATGCCCGGTACCACTCCTTTAAAGATCGTGCTGCTTGGCTTGATTCTTGATGGGTCGATCCCCATCTTGCGGACAGTGTCATGTTATATCAGATTGACACTACTGCCGCCGTCCATAAGGACTCGGGTTTGATGGTATCCATCTATTATTGGGTCGAGCACTAATGCAGCCGAACCCCCGTGTCGAATACTAGTCGGATGATCCCTGTGGTCGGAAGTGATCGGACTGGCTGACCATGGGTTGAATTTTGGGGCGACAGGCTAAACGGCATAGACATCTCGGAGTGCGCACTTGCGCTCCCTCTTTGGGATATGAGTGGCATATATGATGTTCACGGTTTTGACCTCCGGCGGATATTTCTTCTGTCCCCCTATATTTGGCTAGCGAGGTTCATCACCGTCTTCGCTCTGAGGCTCCTTCCCCTTGTGTTCGTCATTTAGCTTGCTAGCCTGCTTGAAAACCCAACAGTTACGGTTGGTGTGATTGGCAGGTTTTTCTAGGATGCCATGGATTTGGCAGGGCCTGTCTAATATTCTGTCCAAACTCGATGGACCGTCTTTGTTGCCTTTAAATGGCTTCTTCCGTTGACTGGGTCTGGAGCCGCTGAATCCGGCATTTACCACTGTATCATTTGGGCTTCGAGGATGTTCCAGGGTCGCTGGTGCTGCTACGAGCTAACCAGCTATCCTCACCCGCGCAAAACCGAGTCATGAGTGTAGTTAGCGCTGCCATTGTCCTCGGCTTTTCCTGTCCAAGGTGTCTGGCTAGCAACTCGTCTGGGATACTATGCTTGAATGTCGCTAAGGCTTCGGCATCCGGACAGTCGACGATCTGGTTCTTCTTAGTGAGAAACCGGTTCCAAAGCTTGCAGACTGACTCCCCGGGTTGTTGTATGATGTGACTTAAATAGTCAGCGTCTAGGGGGCGGACATAAGTCCCTTGAAAATTGGCCCAAAAAGCGTCCTCAAGTTCTTCCCAACCCCCAATGGAGTTTTCAGGGAGACTATTTAGCCAGTGCCGAGCTGGTCCTTTCAGCTTGAGGGGTAAATATTTGATGGCGCGGAGATCATCTCCTCGAGCCATGTGAATGTGAAGAATAAAATCTTCTATCCAGACGGCAGAATCCGTCGTTCCATCGTACGCTTCGATGTTCAAGGGTTTAAACCCTTCTGGGAAATCATGACCCAGTACCTCATCGGTAAAGCATAGAGGGTGTGAAGCTCCTCTGTATCTTTCTATATCGTGGCATATGTCCGATGGTTGTGGTGTTTGGTATTGACCCCAAACTGGTATGTCACCGGCGCGGTTGGCTTGATAGTCGTCGTCCCGTGCGGGAGCTCGATCTCTGGGTCCGAATATAGACCTGGTCTTGCTAGCTTTTTTGTTTAGGTCCTCGCGCAGATCATGCCTTCGGACTTGGGCTGCATCCTACTTTACTTTATGGGGTGGGGGCTTGTTTATGACATTGCTAGCGACTCTATCCCATCCGCGAGGTGGTCGGTCCATCTTGTCGGCGGGGTTGTATTTCGGTGGGACAGGCACAATAGCCTCGTCATCGAATTCGGGCAGCAGCTTGCGCTTGGGATAGCCTTTGGTTTAGCCATTAAAGCCATGTCTCTGTTCGGTGTCTAGCACCTCATTCCTTCTATCATTGAGCATGTCTTGTGTAGCTCGAAGCTGTCTCTGCAGCTTTTTTAAGCTCCGTGCGGTGGCTATAAGCCGCCGATTGAACCGTTTTTGTTCGGAGGGTTCTTCTGGGATGGTATATTCGTCGTCATCCAGGCTAACCTCTTCTTCGAAGATCAGTTCATAGTCACCGTCTTCGGCATCGCTGTCATCGGACTGCGGCTTCGGACTCTGTTCGCCGTCCTCTCGCTCCTCCTGCTCTAACGCTGGGTCTGCGGGGTCTTCGGCTTGTTTCGGAATATCACCGTCATTAGTTGTGGTGTTGTTGTCCTTTCCTTTACGTGATTTTGCTTGGTGTTTTGGACGCCGATGCTTCGGAGGTTCTTCGGCAGGTTTATCCTCTACCGGATTGTTTTCACTGTTGCCTTCTGCCTCTTTGGGTGTGTCCACCATATACTCGTCGTATGAAGACGTAGCATTCCACCGCCCTGTTATGGGCCTGTTTTGATCTGTATATGCTTCAGCTTTGAGGCCCATCCCATCGAAGTCCTCTGAAGCGTAGTCGAGTAGATCGATTAGATCGTCAACCATGGCTACCAAGTGGGTGGTGGGTGGGGAATGAAATTCTTCATGCCCCTGGGTATAGCGCGGCTGTTCATCAGCCTCCAGTTCAAACCGGATATAGTGCGGTTGTGTACTCTCGTCCAAGGAGACTGATCTCAATGACCTTAACATGTCGCCAAGTGGTGAGTGCTGGAAAATATCTGCAGCACAGCATTCGGTGATAGGCGCCTAATTTGATTTGAGGGGTGCAGCTACGCACAGTTCGATATCAGATGTCAGAGCTAAGTCCGGGGTTCCAGTAACATAGACCCCATCAATTGGGTCATTGTGCGACTCCATCGCCGTAGAGTCTGCGGCTCCCATGGTGGAGTTGAGCTTCCCAACTTCGGGTGGCGCGATGCATTCTGGATCTAGGGCCAGAACCGTTGCAGGTGCTATTTCCTGATCCGATGACAGAGCTAAGTCATGATCATCGTGGTGGCAGAGAGGGGTCACCACTGGCTCAAATCCGGTGAAGATCAAGTCTCCGCAGATGTCGGCAACGTAGTTCAGGCTACCGAATCTGACATGATGGCCAAGGGTGTAGCTCTCAATCTGCTCAAGGTGGCCTTCAGTGTTGGCCCGAAGCGCGAAGCCGCCGAACACGAAGAGTTGGCTGGGAGGGAAAATCCCCTCGATGTCGGCGTTGCAGTTGATGACGTGTTCCATCAATCCTTTCGTCGACGACATAGTGGAACTCTCAATGAAAGCACCAATGTCAGTGTCAAAACCAGCGGATTTCGGGTAGGGGGTCCCGAACTATGCGTCTGAGGATTCATGTTAACAGGAGGCAGGGGACACAATGTTTACCCAGGTTCAGGCCCTCTCGATCGAGGTAAAACCCTACTTCCTACTATATTAATATGGATGAATATGTGTACAAGAGTTGATCTACCTCGAGATCATAAAGGCTAAAACCCTAAGTTTCAGCCTATGAGGATTGAATGATTCTCTATTAGCCTTTACGGATTAAACCCTCCGGATTATATACACACCGTAGGAGCCTAGGGTTTGTACATATCATCTTGGAGAGGAAGGAAAATCTACACCCGAGCCTAAACTTGCCATTACAGGAATACAGGAGTCCTATCCGGATACGAGAGACGATCTTCTATAGTAATCTTCATGGCCCACCAAGAGTTTGAACGGCCACATGAGGACCCCCCGATCTAGGACTCCCACTCCTACTAAGACACATTTCTCCGATTTGCATTTGAGCTTATCAGGTTGAAACTTCTTCACATACGCATCGCTGCCCCAAACTTTAAGAAACGACAGCTTAGGTTTCTTGCCAAACCACGGTTCATATGGCGTCGTCTCAACGGATTTAGATGGTGCCCTATTTAACGTGAATGCAGTTGTCTCTAATGCATAACCCCAAAACGATAGTGGTAAATCGGTAAGAGACATCATAGATCACACCATATCTAATAAAGTACGGTTACAACGTTCAGACACACCATTACGCTGTGGTGTTCCGGGTGGCGTGAGTTGTGAAACTATTCCACATTGTTTCTAATGAAGACAAAACTCGTAACTCAAATATTAGCCTCCATGATCAGATCATAGAAACTTCATTTTTTTGTTATGATGACTCTACTTCACTCTGAAATTCTTTGAACTTTTCAAATGTTTCAGACTTGTGCTTCATCAAGTAGATATACCCATATCTACTCAAATCATCAGTGAAGGTTAGAAAATAACGATACCCGCCGCGAGCCTCAACACTCATTGGTCCACATACATCAGTATGTATGATTTCCAACAAATCGGTTGCTCGCTCCATTGTTCCGGAGAACGAAGTTTTAGTCATCTTGCCCATGAGGCATGGTTCGCAAGCACCAAGTGATTCATAATCAAGTAATTCCAATAGCCCATCAGCATGGATTTTTTTCATGTGCTTTACACCAATATGACCTAAACGGCGGTGCCACAAATAAGTTGCACTATCATTATCAACTTTGCATCTTTTGGCTTCAATATTATGAATATGTGTATTACTACGATCGAGATCCAACAAACTATTTTCGTTGGGTGTATGACCATCGAAGGTTTTATTCATGTAAACAAAATAACAATTATTCTATGACTTTAAATGAATAACCGTATTGCAACAAACATGATCCAATAATATTCATGCTCAACGCAAATGCCAAATAACATTTATTTAGGTTCTACATTAATCCCGAAAGTATAGGGAGTGTGCGTTGATGATCATATCAATCTTGGAACCATTTCCAACACACATCGTCACTTCACCTTTAACTAGTCTCTGTTCATTCTGCAACTCTCATTTTGAGTTACTAATTGTAGCAACTGAACCGGTATCAAATACCTAGGGGTTGCTATGAACACTAGTAAAGTACACATGAATAATCTGTATATCAAATATACCATTGTTCACTTTGCCATCCTTCTTATCCGCCAAGTATCTAGGGTAGTTCCACTTCTAGTGACCATTTCCTTTGCAGTAGAAGCACTTAGTTTCAGGCTTGAGTTCAGTTTTGGGTTTCTTCATGGGAGTGACAACTTGCTTGTCATTCTTCTTGAAGTTCCCCTTCTATCCCTTTGCCCTTTACTTGAAACAAGTGGTCTTGTTAACCATCAACACTTGATGCTCTTTCTTGATTTCTACCTTCGCTGATTTCAGCATGGCGAAGAGCTCGGGACTTACTTTCGTCATCCCTTGCATCTAATAGTTCATCACGAAGTTCTACTAACTTGGTGATAGTGACTAGAGAACTTTGTCAATTACTATCTTATCTGGAAGATTAACTCCCACTTAATTCAAGAAATTGTAGTACCCAGACAATTTGAGCACATGCTCACTGGTTGAGCTATTCTCCTCCATCTTGTAGGCAAAGTACTGTCAGAGGTCTCATACCTCTCGACACGGGCATGAGTATGAACTAATAATTTCAACTCTTGGAACATCTTATATGCTCCATGGTGTTCAAAATGTTTTCGAAGTCCCGGTTCTAAGCCGTAAAGCATGGTGCACTAAACTATTAAGTAGACATCATATTGAGCTTTGCCAAACGTTCATAACGTTTGCATCTACTCCTGCAATAGATCTGTCACCTAGCGGTGCATCAAGGACATAATACTTCTGTGCAGCAATGAGGATAATCCTCAAATCATTGCTACTAACATCTTTCAACTTATATTTCTCTAGGAACATATAAAAAATAAACGGGGAGCTATATCGCGAGCTATTGATCTACACCATCGATATGCTAATACTACCAGCACTAAGTTCATGATAAATTAAAGTTCAATTTATCATATTACTAAAGAACTCCCACTTAGATAGACATCCCTCTAGTCATCTAAATGATCACGTGATCCAAATCAACTAAACCATGTCCGATCATCACGTGAGATGGAGTAGTTTTCAATGGTGAACATCTTATGTTGCTCATATCTACTATATGATTCACGCTCGACCTTTCTGTCTCCAGTGTTCCGAGGCCATGTATGTACATGCTAGGCTTGTCAAGTTTAACCCAAGTATTCTGCATGTGCAAAAATGTCTTCGACCCGATATATTTGAATGTAGAGCTTATCACACCCGATCATCACGTGGTGTCTCGGCACGACGAACTTTCGCAACAGTGCATACTCACGGAGAACACTTGTACCTTGAAATTTTGTAAGGGATCATCTTAAATGCTACCGTCGTACTAAGCAAAATAAGAAGCATAATAAGATAAACATCACATGCAATCAAAATATGTGACATGATATGGCCATCATCATCTTGTGCTTTTGATCTCCATCTCCAAAGCATCGTCATGATTTCCATCATCACCGCCTAGACACCATGATCTTCATCGTAGCGTCATGGTCGTCTTGCCAACTATTGCTACTACTACTATCGCTAACTCATAGTGATGAAGTAAAAGAATTACATGGCCTTTGCAATTCATACAATAAAGAGACAACCATAAGGCTCATGTCGGTTGCCGATAAATTACAAAACATGATCATCTCATACAATAACGTATAACTCATCACGTCTTGACCATATCACATCACAACATGCCCTGCAAAAACAAGTTAGACGTCCTCTACTTTGTTGTTGCAAGTTTTACATGGCTGCTACAGGCTTAGCAAGAACCGTTCTTACCTACGCATACAAAAAACACAGCAATTTTTCGTCAAGTATGTGTTGTTTTAACCTTCACAAGGACCGGGCATAGCCACACTTGATTCAACTAAAGCGAGAGAGACAGACACCCACCAGTCACCTTTAAGCAACGAGTGCTCGTAACAGTGAAACCAGTCTCGCGTAAGCGTACTCTTAATGTCGGTCTGGGCCGCTTCATCTCACAATACCGCCTAATCAATGTATGACATGCTGGTAAGCAGTATGAGTATTATCGCCCACAACTCATTGTGTTTTACTCGTGCATATCATCTACGCATAGACGTGGCTCATGATGCCACTGTTGGGGAACGTAGTATTTCAAAAAAAATCCTACGATCACGCATGATCTATCTAATAGAAGCACAGCAACGAGAGGGGAGAGTATGCCTACGTACCCTCATAGACCGAAAGCGGAAGCATCTAGTGACGTGGTTGATGTAGTCGAACGTCTTCGCGATCCAACCGATCCAACCACCGAACGTACGGCACCTCCGCGTTCAGCACACGTTCAGCTCGATGACGTCCCACGAGCTCTTGATCCAGTTGAGCTTCACGGGAGAGTTTCTTCAGCACAACGGCGTGGTGACGGAGATGATGATGCTATCGGCACAGGGCTTCACCTAAGTACTGCAACCATATGACCGATGTGTGTTTCTGTGGAGGGGTCCACCGCACATGGCTAAAACAATGTTGCTTGTGTGTTCTAGGGTGCCCCCCTGCCCCTGTATATAAAGAGGCAAGGGGAGGGCCGGCCAGCCCTAGGTGCGCGCCATAGAGGGAGTTTTCCTACTCCTAGCAGGAGTAGGAATCCCCTGTCCTATTCCTACTAGGAATATGAAAGGAAGGAAGAAGAGAAGAAGGAAGGAGAGGGGCGCCTCCCCCCACTACTAGTCCAACTAGGATCCCTAGGGAGGGGGCGCGGCTAGCCCCAATGGGCTGCCTCTCAGTTTCCCTCATGGCCCACTATGGCCCAATACTCCCACGGGGGGTTCCGGTAACCCCTCCGGCACTCCAGTTTTCTCCGAAATCACCCGGAACACTTCCAGTGTCTGAATATAGCCGTACAATATATCAATCTTTATGTCTCGGACATTCTGAGACTCCTCGTCATGTCTTTGATCTCATCCGGGACTCCGAACTACCTTCGGTACATCAAAACACATAAACTCATAATAACAATCGTCATCAAACGTTAAGCGTGCGGACCCTACGGGTTCGAGAACTATGTAAACATGACCGAGACTCATCTTCGGTCAATAACCAATAGCGGAACCTGGATGCTCGTATTGGTTCCTACATATTCAACAAAGATCTTTATCGGTGAAAGCACATAACAACATACGTTGTTCCCTTTCCCATCGGTATGTTACTTGCCCGAGATTCGATCATCGGTATCATCATACCTAGTTCAATCTCGTTACCGGCAAGTCTCTTTACTCATTCCGTAATACATCATCTCGTGACTAACTCATTAGTCGTTTGCTTGCAAGGCTTATTATGATGTGTATTACCGAGAGGGCCCAGAGATACCTCTCCCACACTCGGAGTGACAAATCCTATTCTTGATCTATGCCAACACCAGAAATACCTTCGGAGACACCTGTAGAGCATCTTTATAATCACTTAGTTACGTTGCGACGTTTGATAGCACACAAGGTGTTCCTCCGTATTCGGGAGTTGCATAATCTCATAGTCATAGGAACATGTGTAAGTCATGAAGAAAGCAATAGCAGTAAAACTAAACGATCAAGTTGCTAAGCTAACGGATGGGTCTTGTCTATCACAGCATTCTCCTGATGATGTGACCTCGTTGATCAAATGACAACTCATGTCTATGGTTAGGAAACATAACCATCTTTGATCAAAGAGGTAGTCTAGTAGAGGCATAATAGGGACACTCTGTTTTGGTCTATGTATTCACACATGTACTATGTTTCCGGTTAATACAATTATAGGATGAATAATAAACATTTATCATGATATAAGGAAATACAAATAACAACTTTATTATTGACTCTAGGGCATATTTCCTTCACGACCTCAACTCCAACTCTATATATTCACGTTCGGGGAGAAAAAACCAGAGAGAAGGATTCGTCGCATTTTACGATACGGAGCCGCCGCCAAGCCCTAATCTCTCTTGGGAGGGCTGATCTGGAGTCCGTTCGGGGCTCCGGAGAGGGGAATCCGTCATTGTCATCATCATCAACCATCCTCCATCACCAATTTCATGATGCTCACCACCGTGCGTGAGTAATTCCATCGTAGGCTTGCTGGACGGTGATGGGTTGGATGAGGTTTACCATGTAATCGAGTTAGTTTTGTTAGGGTTTGATCCCTAGTATCCATTATGTTCTAAGATTGATGTTGCTATGACTTTGCCATGCTTAATGCTTGTCACTAGGGCCCGAGTGCCATGATTTCAGACCTGAACCTATTATGGTTTCATAAATATATGTGAGTTCTTGATCCTATCTTGCAAGTCAATAGTCACCTACTATGTGTTATAATTTGGCAACCCCGAAGTGACAACAATCGGGACCACTCCCGGTGATGACCGTAGTTCGAGGAGTTCATGTATTCACTAAGTGTTAATGCTTTGGTCCGGTGCTCTATTAAAAGGAGGCCTTAATATCCCTTAGTTTCCAATAGGGCCCCGCTGCCACGGGAGGGTAGGACAAAAATGTCATGCAAGTTCTTTTCCATAAGCACGTATGACTATATTCAGAATACATGCCTACATTACATTGATGAACTGGAGGTAGTTCTGTGTCACCCAATGTTATAACTGTTGCGTGAGGAATTGCATCCGATATAATTATCCATCATTGATCCAAAGCCTACGAGCTTTTCACATATTGATCTTTGCTTAGTTACATTTCCGTTGCCACTATAACAATTGCTACAAAAACTGCTACTGTTACTTTTGCCATCGTTACCGTTACTTCCATACTACTTTGCTACTAAATACTTTGCTGCAGATATTCAGTCTTCCAGGTGTGGTTGAATTGACAACTCAACTGCTAATACTTGGGAATATTCTTTGGCTCCCCTTGTGTCGAACCAATAAATTTGGGTTGAATACTCTACCCTCGAAAACTATTGTGATCCCTATACTTGTGGGTTATCAAGACTATTTTCTGGCGCCGTTGCCGAGGAGCATAGCTCTATTCTTTGAGCCACTTGGGATTTATATCTATTGATCACTATGAGGAACTTACAAAAACGAAAGAACCAAGATTTTTCCCTCAACTACGAGGGGAGGTAAGGAACTGCCATCTAGCTCTGCACTTGATTCATCTTTTGTTATGAGTAAATTTGCGACACCTACACCTGCTATTGAATCTGGTATGTCGCATGTTCTTGATGATTCCACTTCTGCAATGCATGATGCTTATGATGAAGCTACATCCGTGTTTGATAATATTGTGCCACTAGGTGAATTTCTTGATGAACAACTTGCTAGGGCTAGAGAGAATGAAATTGTTGAAACTGATAATATTGATGAAAGTGATGATGAAGATTCTCCCCCTAGATATGAATTGCCTGTTGTGCCTGAGGGTTATGTTATGGATGAAGAAATTGCTAGAGATCTTTTGGCTTGCAAAGATATATATGATCTTAAGAAACTGTTAGCTAAGCTGAAAGAAAAGTCTTTGAATGCTAGAATGAAATATGACCCTGCTTTTGCTACTTCACCTATCTGTATTTCTGATAAGGATTCTGATTTCTCTGTCGATCCTGAGATAATTACTTTGGTTGAATCTGATCCTTTTTATGGCTATGAATATGAAACTGTTGTGGCACATCTTACTAAATTAAATGATATAGCCGCTCTATTCACCAATGAGGAAAACATTCATTACTATTATATCTCTAAGCTATTTCCGTTCTCGCTAAAGGGTGATGCTAAAACATGGTTTAATTCTCTTGATCCTTGTTGTGTGCGTAGTCCCCAAGATATGATTTATTACTTCTCCGCTAAATATTTCCCCGCCCTTAAGAAACAAGCTGCCTTAAGGGAAATATATAATTTTGTACAAATTGAAGAAGAGAGTCTCCCACAAGCTTGGGGGAGGCTTCTCCGATTACTTAATGCTTTGCCCGATCATCCTCTCAAGAAAAATGAAATACTTGATATCTTTTATAATGGACTAACCGATGCTTCCAGAGACCACCTGGATAGTTGTGCTGGTTGTGTTTTCAGGGAAAGAACTATTGATCAAGCTGAATTGATATTGAATAATATGTTGAGTAATGATAATGATTGGACACTTCCCGAACCAACTCCTAAGCCAACCCCGAAGAAAAGGGGTATTCTATTTCTCAGTCCTGAAGATATGCAAGAGGTAAAGAAATCTATGAAAGAAAGGGGTATTAAAGCTGAAGATGTTAAGAATTTACCACCTATTGAAGAAATACATGGTCTTGATAACCCGACACATGTAGTAAAGGTAAATTCTCTCTATAAATTTCATAAGGGTGAAATCCCATCTACTAAGTTTGCTAGCCAATGCTTGGATGAGTTTGATAATTTTATAGTTAAACAAGAAGACTTCAATGCTTATGTTGGTAGACAATTGAAACATAATGCTTATATGATTGAACACTTGAGTGATTATATGTTTAGAGTTAAAGATGAACTTAAACTCATTAGTAAACATGCTTCTATGGTTACCACTCAAGTAGAACAAGTACTTAAAACTCAAGATGATTTGCTCAATGAATTAAATAATAAGAAAAATGATAATGCTGTTAGAGTTATGACTAGAGGGGGTAGAATGACTCGGGAACCTTTGTATCCTGAGGGCCACCCTAAGAGAGTTGAGCAAGATTCTCAGAGAACTAATGTTGATGCACCTAGTCCTTCTAAGAAGAAGAAAAATAAAAATGATAGGACTTTGCATGCTTCTAGTGAACCTGTTGTTGACACACCTGAGAATCCCATTGATATTTCTATTTCTGATGCTGAAACACAATCTGGTAATGAACATGAAACTAGTGATAATGTTAATGATGATGTTCATTTTGATGCTCAACCTAGAAATAAGAATGATGTAGAGATTGAACCTGCTGTTGATCTTGATAACCCACAATCAAAGAATCAACATTATGATAAAAGAGACATTGTTGCTAGGAAGCACGGTAAAGAAAGAGAGCCATGGGTTTAGAAACCCATGCCTTTTCCTCCTAAACCATCCAAGAAAAAGGATGATGATGATTTTGAGTGCTTTGCTGAAATGATTAGACTAATATTTTTGCGTATGCGTTTGACTGATATGCTTAAAAATGAATCCTTATGCTAAGTATATGAAGGATATTGTTAAAAATAAAAGAAAGATACCGGAAGCTGAAATTTCCACCATGCTTGCCAATTATCCTTTTAAGGTGGAATACCAAAGAAACTAGGGGATCCAGGAGTACCAACTATACCATGCTCCATAAAAAGAAACTATGTTAAAACCGCTTTATGTGATCTTGGAGCCGGTGTTAGTGTTATGCCTCTCTCTTTATATCATAGACTTGATTTGAATAAGTTGACACCTACTGAAATGTCTTTGCAAATGGCTGATAAATCAACTGCTATACATGTCGGTATTTGTGAGGATGTGCCTGTTGTGGTTGCAAACGTTACTATTTTAACGGACTTTATTATTCTTGATATTCCCGCGGACGATAGTATGTCGATTATCCTTCGTAGACCCTTTTAAATACTGCAGGGGCTGTTATTGATTGCAACAAAAGCAACGTCACTTTTCATGTTAATGGTAATGAGCATACGATACACTTTCCCAGGAAACAACCTCAAGTCCAAAGTATCAATTCTATTGGAAAAAATTCAATGATTACTATTGGAGGTTTTGAATTCCCTCTTCCTACTGTCAAGAAGAAATATGATATTCTTATTGTTGGGGACGCGCATATCCCTGTTGAGGTAACTTAGTATTATTCGAAAATTCCCCGGTTTCATGTTATTCGGAAAGAGTTTGTTAACAGGACTTCATTAACCTTGTTAGTGGATTCCTTTTGATGAGCACGAGATGGATGAAGTTAGAAAGCACAACTCTCTGTACCCTCCTTTTACTTTCTGTTAATAAGATTAAATAAAGCAAAAAAATAGTATTTTCTGTCTGTTTTCTGACTTATCCTTGCAATAAAAAAATACCCCGAAAATAGAAGTTCTCCAAATGTCCCGAAATTAATATATGATTTTTTTAGAATATTTAAGAATTATTGGCACTGAGAACACACCAGGGGGCCACACCACCTGGCCACGAGGGTCCAGGGCGGGCCCACCCCCTTGGGGCGTGCCCCCTGCCTCGTGGACCCCACGTGGCCTCTCTCCACTTATTCCAGCACCCACTTACTTTGTCGTCCTCCAAAAAAATCCTCCCATAGCTCAAACCTGAGTTCTAGCTCATATTGCTGCCATTTTCGATCTAATTGCTCAAAGCTCCATTCAATAAATTGTTTTGGGGGATTGTTCTTCGCTATGTGACTCCTCCAATGGTCCAATTAGTTTTTGTTCTAGTTGTTTATTTATTGCAAATGTTTTCTGCTTAGGTGACCCTGTTCTTGAGCTTGCATGTCAAATTTATATGGTCCCAAGTAGTTCTAATACATGATATAGCCTCTAGGCACTTGTGGGAGTAGTTGCTATCAATCTTGTTGAGTTTGTTTCACTTTTATTTTGAGTCACTAAAAATTTCAGAAATTTTTCAGAGGAAGAAAAATGTTTAGGAAAATATACCAAGGTGGTTCCTCAAGGAAGCAGGGACTAAGGCTCACGATACGTGAGACGGACGATGAACCACCGAGGGAAGCTCAAGTGTGGCCTTGTGAATGGCCGTCAGAGGAGTTTATGATCCGGGCAGACATCAATGAAGAATTTGACGCGTATGTGCGTAACGCTGATCTTGAGGGCTTAGTGTCAGATAAATGCCCGCAACACTATTACCTAACTAATTCCTTTGTGAGAAGGTTTAAATTTACATCCTCGTGCAATTCTCGCAATGTTTTATTTGACCTATATGATAAATCATATACCCTGGACTTAGAAGATTTTAATGCTTCTTTTAAACTCCCTAAGTGGGGTAATGTTAGTGAACCTCACAAATCGGAATATAAAGACTTTCTTGCTAGTATCACTGTTGGGGAATCTAGAGAAATCACACAAGCTACCATAGGGAGCATTCATTTCCCTTCCATACATTATTTCGCTCTCTTCATTGGTAGATGCATTAACGGTAAAGATGAGGCTTGTCACATGTGCGTTCCAGATCTTAGTGTCCTCAAGAGTGCGGTATTAGGTGATAAACAATATAACTTGGGGGCTATTGTTGCACGAAGGTTGCATCTTAACGGTTTAAGTGGAGATTTGTTTGGTGGAATTTATGCAACTCGTGTGGCTAATTATCTTGATGTACCCATGCATGAAAATGATATGGAATTACCTCCTGCTTATCTAGATTATAATGCCATGGTTCGCCATTAGTTTGTTGAGAGGAATGAACAATTCCTCCAGTACCGACTAACCTTTGACAGACATCACACTGTCCATATTGCTCTCCCTGCTCCTACTTTCTTTGACTTTCAGGCAAAAAGGAGATATGTTATAACCAGGGAGGAGGCAAATCAATATGAAAGGAGGACGGAGGCAACTCGCCTCCAAGATGCAGCTCGTCAGGCAGTAGCCGCTGCATCTCAGTACAACCCGAGTTACAACTTTGGATATCCGCCAGGCCAGCCATGGCCATATACCAACTTAGGCCAAAAGCCTAAGCTTGGGGGTACGTATTTCCCATTGACATTACATTCATGTTCACACACTCATTCTAGTTGTCGGTGCTCATACTTTTTCATTGTACTATCCATGCTAGTTTATTTTATTTTCTAAGTCTTTTTCTTGTGTGTTTGAAAAACCTTAAGAAAAACAAAGAAAGTAGTTGTAGCTTTTAGCTAGTTTACTTTCCATGCCTGCAGTAGTAGTAGTAATTAAAAGAAAACCAAAAAAGATTTCTCGTTCTTCTTTTGCTTGTTAGGAGCTTTCCCGTGTAAATAGTTTTATTTCTTTTCTTTTCTTTGGGGTCGAGAGGAGAAGACCATGATGAAAATGTTGAGTGGCTTTCATATGCATTATTGTTGATTTAACCAAGAGCCCATATTACCTTGAATTCTCCCTTGTATTAAATGCTTACAGATTCCAGCATAGTCCAATGCACGTGCACTATTAAATATTATTATTATCCACACCGTTCGGTCGTGTGAGTAAAAGGCAATAATGGCGATATATGATGGACTGATTGATATGAGAGAAGCTGGTATGAACTTGACCTATCTTGTTTTTGTAAATATGATTAGTTCATCATTCCTGATTCAGCCTATTATGAATGAAACATGTTTGCAATGACAATTACAGATTATAGTTTCTCATGCCATGCTTAATTAGCTAGGAGTTCATAATGGTTTACCTTGCGTGCCAACATGCTATTAAAATGGTTGTGATGTGGTATGATAGGGTGGTATCCTCCTTTAAACGATTCGAGTGGCTTGACTTGGCACATGTTCACGCATGTAGTTGAAACAAAATCAACATAGCCTTCACGATATTTATGTTCATGGTGATTTATATCCTACTCATGCTTGTGTTGGAAATATTCCCTAGAGGCAATAATAAATTGGTTATTATAATATTTCTCTGTTCATGATAATTGTTTATTATCCATGCTAGAATTGTATTGATTAGAAACTGAAGTGGTAGCTGATTCTACATGTGAAGCGGAGTACATAGGTGCCTCGGGGCAGCGAAGGAAGCTGTCTGGATGAAGCAGTTCATGACAGATCTTGGAGTTGTGCCCAGTGCACTGGACCCAATGACTCTGTTCTGTGACAACACTGGTGCCATCGCTCTAGCCAAGGAACCAAGGTCTCACAAGAGGACCAAACATATAAAGCGATGCTTCAATTCCATCCGCTATTCGATCAAGGAGGAGGACATAAACATTTGCAAAGTACACACAGATCTAAATATTGCAGATCCGTTGACTAAACCTCTTCCACGGGCAACACATGATCGACACCAGGACTGCATGGGTGTTAGATTCATTACCATGTATACTAGATTATTGATTCTAGTGCAAGTGGGAGACTGTTGGAAATATGCCCTAGAGGCAATAATAAATTGGTTATTATCATATTTATCTGTTTATGATAATCATTTATTATCCATGCTAGAATTGTATTGATCGGAAACTCAAATACATGTGTGGATACATAGACAACAAGTTGCCCTAGTCAGCCTCTATTGGACTAGCTCGTTGATCAAAGATGGCTATGGTTTCCTAGCCATTGACATGAGTTGTCATTTGATAACGAGATCACGTCATTGTGAGAATGATGTGATGGACGAGACCAAACTGTGTATGTAGCATATGATCGTGTCAGTTTATTGCTATCGTTTTCTGCATGTCAAGTTTATAAGTTCCCATGACCATGAGATCATGCAACTCACTCACACGGAGGAATACCTTGTGTGTACCAAACGTCCCAACATAACCTGGTGACTATAAAGGTGCTCTACAGGTATCTCTGAGGGTGTCTGTTGAGTTGGCATGAATCAAGACTGGGAGTTGTCACTCCGTGTGATGGAGAGGTATCTCAGGGCCCACTCGGTAATACAACATCACAAGAAGCTTGCAAGCAATGTGACTAATGAGTTGGCCATGAGATCTTGTATTACAGAACGAGTAAAGAGACTTGCCGGTAACGAGATTGAACTAGGTATGGAGATACCGACGATCGAATCTCGGGCAAGTAACATACGGATAGACAAAGGGAATTACATACGAGATTATCTGAATCCTTGACATCGAGGTTCAACCGATGAGATCTTCGTAGAATATGTGGGAACCAATATGGGCATCCAGGTCCCGCTATTGGTTATTGACCGTAGAGGTGTCTCGGTCATCTCTACATAGTTCTCGAACCCGCAGGGTCTACACACTTAACGTTTGGTGACGATATTAGTATAGTTGAGTCATTATGGTGGTTACCGAAGGTTGTTCAGAGTTCCCGATGAGATCCCGGACGTGACGAGGAACTCCGGAATGGTCCGGAGGTGAAGATCAATATATTGTACCAATGGTATTGGAGTCCGGATGTGTTCTGGGGGTACCGGGTGATGGCCAGCATGACCGAAAGAGGTTTCGGGGGGCCCGACAAGTGTTGTGGGGGCCTCATGGGCCAAGGGGAGGGGGCAAACAAGCCCACTAAGGAGTTGTGTGCCCCCTCACCCCTTCCCACGTTGCCTGAGGAGGTGGGGGTGCCACCTCTAGGGTTCCCACCCCTTGGCTTGGGGGCCAAGTCTTCTAGGGAGGAAAACACATCTAGCGTTTCCCCCTTGTGGCCACCGCCCCTAGATTGGATCTAGGGGCGCCCCCTCCTCTCCTCCCTTCCCCCTATATATAGAGAGGTAGAGAGAGGGCAGTCGCACCCTAATATGCCATGGCGCTGCTCCTTCTCTCTCTCGTAGCCTCCTTCCTCTCCGTAGTGCTTAGCGAAGCTCTGCTGAGATTTCTCCACCACCACCGCCACCACGCCGTCGTGCTACCGGAGCACTTGAGCTACTACCTCACCATTGCTCGCTGGATCGAGGAGGTGAAGGCGTCATCAAGCCGTGCGTGTGTTGAACGCGGAGGTGCCGTCCATTCGGCACTAGATCGGAGTTCGCGGGACGGATCGTGATTGGATCGCGAAGACGTACCACTACATCAACCGCGTTCTTGAATGCTTCCGCTTAGCGATCTACAAAGGTATGTGGATCCAACTCTCCTCTAGTAGATGTGCATCTCCTAGATTGATCTTGGGTGTTCTTAGGAATATTTTTTCCCATGCAACGTTCCCCAACATTGGTATCAGAGCTAGGTCTATGCATAGATGACATCACGAGTAGAACACAAAGGAGTTTGTGGGCGTTGATATTCAGATTGCTTCCTTCCCTAGTCTTATTTTGATTCAACGGTATTGTAGGATGAAGCGGCTCGGACCAACCTTACATGTCCACGTACATGAGACCAGTTCCATCGATAGACATGCAACTTGGTGCATAAAGATGGCTGGCCGGTGTCTGTCTCTCCCACCTTAGTTGGGTCGGATTCGACGAAGGCGGCCCTTGTAGAAGGTTGAATAGAAATTTTCATATCACCATTGTGGCTTTGCGTAGGTAAGAATTGTTCTTGCTAGATACCCATAGCAGCCACATAAAACACGCAACAACAAATTAGAGGACGTCTAACTTGTTTTTGCAGGGTATGTTGTGATGTGATATGGCCCAGGACATGAAGAGATATATTTGATGTATGAGATGATCATGTTTTCTAATAGTATATCATGACTTGCATGTCGATGAATACGGCAACTGACAGAAGCCATAAGATTGTCTTTAATTATTGTATGACCTGCGTGTCAATCATTAAACACTTCGTAATGATTTACTTTATCGCTAAGCGGTAGCAATAGTAGTAGAAGCATGCTTGGCGTGACAACCCTGATGGCAGCACAATGATGGAGATCATGGTGTCATGCCGGTGACGATGGAGATCATGCCGGTGCTTTGGATATGGAGATCAAAAGCAGAAGATGATGGCCATATCATGTCACTTATGATTTGCATGTGATGTTAATCCTTTTATGCATCTTATTTTGCTTAGGACGACGGTAGCATTATAAGGTGATCCCTCACTAAAATTTCAAGATAAAACTGTGTTCTCCCCAAGTGTGCACCGTTGCGAAAGTTCGTCGTTTTGAAGCACCACGTGATGATCGGGTGTGATAGACTCTACGTTCACATACAACGGGTGCAAGCCAGTTTTGCACATGCGGAACACTTGGGTTAAACTTGACAAGCCTAGCATGTACATACATGGCCTCGGAGCACAAGAGACCTAAAGGTCGAACACGAGTCATATAGTAGATATGATCAACATGGAGATGTTCACCATTGAAACCACCTCATCTCACGTGATGATCGGACTTGGGTTTATGAATTAGGATTGTGTTACACTCGGACAACCGGAGGGATGTTGATTTGAGTGGGAGTTCTTAAGTATTAAGATTAGTTGAACTCTTTTATCATGAACGATAGTCTAAGTTGTCTTTGCAAATTTATGTTGTGGATCAATGGCTCGCGTAGTAGCTCCCCTGAATTTTAATGCGTTCCTAGAGAAAGCTAAGCTGAAAGATGATGGAAGTAACTTTGTGGACTAGGCCCATAATATGAGGATTATCCTCACGGCTGCCCAAAAGGTTTAATCCTCACGGCACCCGCTCCCGCGTCTGTGGACGTTATGAACGCCTGGCAATCCCGTGTTGATGACTACTCAATAGTTCAGTGCCCCATGTTGTATGGCTTAGAACCGGGACTTATAAGGCGTTTTGAACGTCATGGAGCATATGAGATGTTCCAGGAATTGAAGTTTATTTTTGTAAAAAAATGCCTGGATCGAGAGGTATGAGACCTTTGATAAGTTCTACACCTGCAAAATGGAGGAGAACACTTCTGTCAGTGAGCACATACTCAGAATGTCTGGGTACTACAACCGTCTGGCTGAGTTGGGAATTGAGCTCCCGCCTGAGGCGATCACTGACAAAGTTCTTCAATCGCTACCACCTAGCTACAAGAGCTTTGTGTTGAACTATAACATGCAAGGGATGAATAGGTCAGTCTCTGAGCTGTTCGCGATGCTAAAGGTCACTGAGTCAGACATCCAAAAGGAGCATCAAGTGTTGATGGTCAATAAAACCACTAGTTTCAAGAAGAGCAAGGGAAAAAGGGAAACTTCAAGAAAGGTGGCAAAGCAGTTGCTCCTCCCGTGAAGAAACCCAAGGCTGGACCCAAGCCAGAAAATGAGTGCTTCTATTGCAAGGGAACTGGCCACTGGAAGCGGAATTGCCCCAAGTATCTGGCGGACAAGAAGGGGGCCAACAAAGGTATATATGATATACATTTTATTGATGTGTACCTAACCAGCTCTCATTGTAGTGCGTGAGTATTTGATACCGGTGCGGTTGCTCACATCTGCAACTCTAAACAGGAACTACGGAAAAGACGGAGGCTGGCCAAGGATGAAGTGACGATGTGCGTGGGAAGTGGTTCCAAGGTTGATGATCGCCGTTGGCATGCTTGCTCTTCGATTACCATCGGGATTAGGATAGAATTGAATAATTGTTATTTAGTGCATGAACATTATATCTGGATCTTGTTTAATGCGAGACGGTTACTCATTTAAATCAGACAATAATGGTTGTTCTATTTATATGGGTAATATCTTTTATGGTCATGCAAACATTGTGAGGGGTTTATTCTTATTGAATCTCGATAGTGGTGATACACATGTTCGTAACATTGATGCCAAAAGATGTAGAGTTGATAATGATAGTACCACTTTCTTGTGGCACTGCCGCCTAGGTCATATTGGTGTAAAGCACATGAAGAAACTCCATGCTGATGGACTTTTGGAGTCACTTGATTTTGAATCACTTGACACATGCGAACCATGCCTCATGGGCAAGATGATAAAAACCTCGTTTTCCGGAACAATGGAACAAGCAAGTGACTTGTTGGAAATCATACATACTGATGTGTGCGGTCCGATGAGTTTTGACGCGCGCGGTGGATATCGTTATTTCCTCACCTTCATCGATGATTTGAGTAGATATGGGTATATTTAATTAATGAAGCATAAGTCTGAAACGTTTGAAAAGTTCAAGCAATTTCATAGTGACGTCGAGAATCATCGTAACAAGAAGCTTAAATTCCTACGATCCGATCGAGGGGGAGAATATCTGAGTTATGAGTTTGGAAATCACTTAAGACAATGTGGAATTGTTTCACAGTTGACGCCACCTGGAACACCACAGCGTAATGGTTTGTCCGAACATCGTAATCGTACCTTACTGGATATGGTGCGTTCTATGATGTCTCTTGCCAATCTACCACTATCGTTTTGGGTTATGCATTAGAGACAGCTGCATTCACTTTAAATAGGGCACCATCTAAGTCCGTAGACATGACACCGTATGAACTATGGTTTGGCAAGAAACCTAAGCTGTTGTTTCTTAAAGTTTGGGGCTATGATGCTTATGTCAAAAGGCTTCAGCGAGAAAAGCTCAAACCCAAAGCGGACAAATGTGTCTTCATAGGATACCCAAAAGAGACGATCCGAGGGCAAAGTGTTTGTCGCTAAGAACGGATCCTTTCTCGAGAAAGAGTTTCTCTTGAAAGAATTGAGTGGGAGGAAGATAGAACTTGATGAGGTTGTTGAACCTTCACTTAAACTAGATAGTAGCATGGTGCAGAAAGAAGTTTCCGTGGCACCTACATCAGTTGAAGACAAAATTAATGATGGTGATCATGAACTTTCGGATCAAGTTAGTATCGAACCTCGTAGGTCGACAAGGGTACGTTCCGCTCCTGAGTGGTACGGTAACCCTGTTTTAGAGGTCATGTTGTTGGACAACGATGAACCTGCGAGCTATGGAGAAGCGATGGTGGGCTCGGATTTCGAAAAATGGTTAGAGGCCATGAAATCCGAGATGGGATCCATGTATGAAAACAAAGTATGGACTTTGTAAGTATTACCTGAAGGGCGAAAGGCCATTCAGAATTAATGGATCTTCAAGAAGAAGACGAACGCGGGCGGTAATGTCACCGTCCATAAATCTCGACTTGTGGCAAAGGGATTTTCACAAGTTCAGGGAGTTGACTACAATGAGACTTTCTCACCCGTAGCAATGCTTAAGTCCGCCAGAATCATGTTGGCAATAGCTGCATTTTTCGATTATGAAATCTGGGAGATGAATGTCAAAACAGTGTTCCTTAATGGATTCCTTAAAGAAGAGTTGTATAGGATGCAACCGGAAGGTTTTGTCGATCCAGAGAATGCTGGCAAAGTGTGCAAACTCCAGCGATCCATTTATGGACTGGTGCAAGCATCTCGAAGTTTGAATCTTCGCTTTGATGAGGTGATCAAAGCGTTTGGGTTTATACAAGTTTTCGGAGAAGCTTGTATCTACAAGAAAGTGAGTGGGAGATCTATAGCATTTTTAATATTATATGTGGATGACATATTGCTGATTGAAAACAATATAGAACTTTTGGAAAACATGAAGGAATTTGAACAAGAGTTTTCCAATGAAGGACCTAGGAGAAGCTACTTTCATATTAGGCATCAAAATCTATAGAGATAGATCGAGACGCTTGATAGGACTTTCACAAAGCACATACCTTGATAAGATTTTGAAGAAGTTCAAAATGGATCAGTCCAAGAAGGGGTTCTTGCCTGTTTTGCAAGGTGTGAAGTTGAGTAAGACTTAATGCCCAGCGACTACAGAGGATAGAGAAAAGATGAGTGTCATCCCTATGCTTCAGCCATAGGCTGTATCATGTATGCAATGCTGTGCACAAGACCAGATGTCAGCCTTTCCATAAGTATGGCGGGAAGGTTTCAAAGTAATCCTGAAATGGAGCACTGGACAACGGTCAAGAATATCCTTAAGTGCCTGAAAAGGACTAAGGAAATGTTTCTCGATTATGGAGGTGATCAAGAGCTTGTCATAAAGGGTTACGTCAATGCAAGCTTTGACACTGATCAGGATGAATCTAAGTCTCAAACCGGATATGTATATATTCTTAATGGGGGAGCAGTAAGCTGGTGCAGTTCCAAGCAAAGCGTGGTAGCTGATTCTACATGTGAAGCGGAGTACATAGATGCCTCGGAGGCAGCAAAGGAAGTTGTCTGGATGAAGCAGTTCATGATAGATTTTGGAGTTGTACCCAGTGCACTGGACCCAATGACTCTGTTCTGTGACAACACTGGTGCCATCGCTCAAGCCAAGGAACCAAGGTTTCACAAGAGGACCAAACATATAAAGCGACGCTTCAATTCCATCCGCTATTCGATCAAGGAGGAGGACATAAACATTTGCAAAGTACACACAGACCTGAATGTTGCAGATCCGTTGACTAAAGCTCTTTCACGGGCAACACATGATCGACACCCGGACTGCATGGGTGTTAGATTCATTACCATGTAATACTAGATTATTGATTCTAGTGCAAGTGGGAGACTATTGGAAATATGCCCTGGAGGCAATAATAAATTGGTTATTATCATATTTCTCTGTTCATGATAATCGTTTATTATCCATGCTAGAATTGTATTGATCGGAAACTCAAATACATGTGTGGATACATAGACAACAAGTTGCCCTAGTCAGCCTCTACCGAACTACCTCGTTGATCAAAGATGGCTATGGTTTCCTAACCATTGACATGAGTTGTCATTTGATAATGAGATCACGTCATTGGGAGAATGATGTGATGGACAAGACCCAAACTATGAACGTAACATATGATCGTGTCAGTTTATTGCTATCGGTTTCTCCATGTCAAGTATATATGTTCCTATGACCATGAGATCATGCAACTCACTGACACCGGAGGAATACCTTGTGTGTACCAAACGTCGCAACATAACTGGGTGACTATAAAGGTGCTCTACAGGTATCTCCGATGGTGTTTGTTGACTTGGCATGAATCAAGACTGGGATTTGTCACTTCGTGTGACGGAGAGGTATCTCAGGGCCCACTCGGTAATACAACATCACAAGAAGCTTGCAAGCAATGTGACTAATGAGTTGGCCACGGGATCTTGTATTATGGAACGAGTAAAGAGACTTGCCGGTAACGAGATTGAACTAGGTATGGAGATACCGACGATCGAATCTCGGGCAAGTAACATATCGATAGACAACGGGAACTACATATGGGATTATCTGAATCCTCGACATCGAGGTTCAACCAATGAGATCTTCGTAGAATATGTGGGAACCAATATGGGCATCCAGGTCCCACTATTGGTATTGACCGTAGAGGTGTCTCAGTCAATTCTACATAGTTCTCGAACCCGAAGGGTCTACACACTTAACATTTGGTGACGATATTAGTATAGTTGAGTCATTATGGTGGTTACCGAAGGTTGTTTGGAGTCCCGGATGAGATCTTGGACGTGACGAAGAACTCCGGAATGGTCCGGAGGTGAAGATCGATATATTGGACGAAGGGTATTGGAGTCCGAATGTGTTTTGGGGGTACTCGGTGATGGCCAGCATGACCGAAAGAGGTTTCGGGGGCCCCGACAAGTGTTGGGGGGCATCATGGGCTAAGGGGAGGGGGCAAGCCAGCCCACTATGGGGATGTGTGCCCCCTCACCCTTTCCCACGTTGCCAGAGGAGGTGGGGGCGCCACCCCTAGGGTTCCCACCCCTTGGCTTGGGGGCAAGTCTTCTAGGGAGGAAAACCCATCTAGGGTTTCCCCCTTGTGGTCGCCGCCCCCTAGATTGGATCTAGGAGTGCCCCATCCTCTCTTCCCTTCCCCCTATATAGAGAGAGGTACAGAGAGGGAAGCCGCACCCTAATATGCCACGGCGCTGCTCCTTCCCTCTCTCTCTCTCTCATAGCCTCCTTCCTCTCCGTAGTGGTTAGCGAAGCTCTGTTGAGATTTCTCCACCACCACCGACACCACGCCATCGTGCTGCCGGAGGACTCGAGCTACTACCTCACCATTGCTTGTTGGATCGAGCAGGTGAAGGCGTCAACAAGCCGTACGTGTGTTGAACGCGGCCGTCCGTTCGACACTAGATCGGAGTTCGCGGGACGGATCATGATTGGCTCGCGAAGACGTACCACTACATCAACCGCCTTCTTGAATGCTTCCGCTTAGCGATCTACAAAGGTATGTGGGTCCAACTCTCCTCTCGTAGATGTGCATCTCCTAGATTGATCTAGGGTGTTCGTAGGAAATTTTTTGTTTCCCATGCAACGTTCCCCAACAGCTTGCACTCATTGTTGATTAATCTTAATGCATGTTCATGACTGTTGTTGTTCTCTAGTTGGTCGCTTCCTAGTCTCTTTGTAGGCTTCACTTGTACTAAGCGGGAATATTGCTTGTGCATCCACTTCCATAAACCCAAAAGTTATTCCATATGAGTCCACCATACCTTCCTATATGCGGTATTTACCTGTCGTTCCAAGTAATTTTTTATGTGCCAAACTCTAAACTTTCAAATGAAATTCTATTCTGTATGCTCGAATAGCTCATGTATCAACTAGGGTTGTCTATATCTTCCATGTTAGGTGGGTTATTCTCATGATGAGTGGACTCCACTCATCATTCACGAGAAAATGGCCGGTAACCGGGATGCCCAGTCCCATGCACAAATAAAATCAAAATAATTGCAAACAAAACTCCCCCAAGACTATTGTTGGTATGGACGGTAACCCGTGGATTCGGATGGCCGTGGAGTGTACTTGCTGCTGGTGGGGGAGCATAAACTTTACCATTCTGTTTGGGAACCGCCTACAATGTGTGTAGCATGAAAGATATAGAGATCTCTTGGTTGTTATGTTGACAATGAAAGTATGCCACTCAAAATATTATTTATCCCTGTTTCAAAACTCGAGCTCTCGCACTTCTGCAAATCCATGCTTCCCTCTGCGAAGGGCCTATCTATTTACTTTTATGTTGGGTCATCATCCTCTTATTAAATAGCACCAGTTGGAGAGCACCGATGTTATTTGCATGCATTGCTATTAATTTACATTGAGTGTGACTATGATTGGATCTCTTTTACCATGAATTACAATGTTTAGTCAGTCCTTGATCTTCAGGGGTGCTCTGCATTTATGTTTTGCGGTCTCAGAAAGGGCTAGCGAGATACCATCTTGTTATATCATATTATGATTGTTTTGAGAAAGTGTTGTCATCCGAGATTTGTTATTATTGCTCGCTAGTTGATTATGCCATTGATACGAGTAAACATGAGACCTAAGTGTTATTGTGAATCTGGTTAGTTCATAATCTTTGCTAGAAACTTGAATGCTTGCTTTACATATTTGCAACAACAAGAGAAAACAGAGTTTGTAAAAGTTTTTCTTTATCACTTTTAGTTTGTCAACTGATTGCTTGAGGACAAGCAAAGGTTTAAGCTTGGGGGAGTTGATACGTCTCCAACATATCTACTTTTCCAAACACTTTTGCCCTTGTTTTGGACTCTAACTTGCATGATTTGAATGGAACTAACCCGGGCTGATGCTGTTTTCAGCAGAATTGCCATGGTGTTATTTTTGTGCAGAAATAAAAGTTCTCAGAATGACCTGAAACTTCACAAGGAATATTTTTGGAATTTAAAAAAATACTGGCAAAAGAATCAACACCAGGGGGGCCACACCCTATCCACGAGGGTGGGGGGCGCGCCCCCTGCCTTGTGGGCCCCCTGGAGCGCCACTGACCTCAACTCCAACTCTATATATTCAGGTTCAGGGTGAGAAAAAACCAGAGAGAAGGATTCATTGTGTCTTACGATACGGAGCCGCCGCCAATCCCTAATCTCTCTCGGAAGGGCTGATCTGGAGTCCGTTCGGGGCTCCGAAGAGGGGAATTTGTCGCTGTCGTCATCATCAACCATCCTCCATGACCAATTTCATGATGCTCACCATCGTGCGTGAGTAATTCCATCGTAGGCTTGCTGGAAGGTGATGGGTTGGATGAGGTTTACCATGTAATCGAGTTAGTTTTGTTAGGGTTTGATCCCTAGTATCCATTATGTTCTAAGATTGATGTTGCTATGACTTTGCCATACTTAATGCTTGTCACTAGGGCCCGAGTGCCATGATTTCAGGTCTAAACCTATTATGTTTTCATGAATATATCTGAGTTCTTGATCCTATCTTGCAAGTCAATAGTCACCTACTATGTGTTATGATCCGGCAACCCCGAAGTGACAACAATCGGGACCACTCCCGGTGATGACCGTAGTTTGAGGAGTTCATGTATTCACTAAGTGTTAATGCTTTGGTCCGGTACTCTATTAAAAGGAGGCCTTAATATCCCTTAGTTTCCAATAGGACCATGCTTCCACGGGAGGGTAGGACAAAAGATGTCATGATAGTTCTTTTCCATAAGCACGTATGACTATATTCGGAATACATGTCTACATTACATTGATGAACTGGAGCTAGTTGAAAGTGTGTTATATCGACTAGAGGGGGTGAATAGGAGACTTTACAAATTCGTCACTAAGGAAATTCAAGGTAAGGAATTTCCTAAGCAACAAACTACGGAATAGATACTCAGGTGCAAGCATAACAAGACAATAGCATGGTCAACATGATGAAATGAAAACAAGCACAGAGTACAAGTAGCGTGTAAACAGGATAAGCAGGCTGAGGACTGAGGACTGAAGAAATAGGGTTGAGGAAATTGAGAAAGTCTTTAGTCAAAGTCTTCAAACAGTACAGATCAAGTTCAACAACACATGAATGAGTAAATCGGAGAGTTCAGAAAATAGAACCAGTAGGCTTGATGAAGACAATGATTTGTTAGACCAGTTCCAACTGCTGTGACAGTTGTACGTCTAGTTGGGGCGGCTAGGTATTTAAACCTGAGGACACACAGTCCTGGACACACAGTCCAAGACACCAAGTCCTCACCGTATTCCCCTTGATCTAAGGTCACACAAACTTCGCCCAATCACTCGTGGTAAGTCTTCACAGGTGACTTCCAAACCTACACAAACTCGGTCACCCGGCGATCCACAATTCCTCTTGGATGCTCTAGACCATTGACGCCTAACCGTCTGGAAGATCACAGTCTTCGAAGGTAACAAGCATAGGTTCCACATAGGAACAATCTCTTCAGTGATGCTCAATCACTTTATGGTTTTAGGTGTTTTGGGTTATGGGTTTTTCCTCACTTGATGATTTTCGCTCAAAGTCCTCGGAGGATGGGTTGCTCTAATGACAAGTGTCAGTTTCTCACGGAGCAGCCAACCAGCTAGTGGTTGTAGGGGGCGGCTATTTATAGCCTAGGGAGCAGCCCGACATGATAAGACATAAATGCCCTTCAATGATATTACCGTTAGGTAGGTAGATATTTTGGTACAGCTGACGCATAGCACATCAACGGTCGGAATTTTGAGTATCAAATTCCTCAGGGCTATTATGTTCCTCACTTGGTAGGTAATCCGCACTGGCAAATTCCTAAATCCTCGGTCAGAACAAATTCCTCATAGACCAGAAGAACTTTGTCTCCGTCACTGAAGAAATTGACTGAACTGTATGAGATTTCCAATGGCTTCACTCGAAAGGATTGGTAGATGTAGGATTTGAGTTGAGCATCACTTGGATATATGTTTCCTTAGTTTTTCCTCGACCCCCTTTAACAGTACGGTGTTTCCTATGACTCAAGAAAGAGAAAAAGAAACTACAAAAACAAAAGTCTTCACGCTTCATGTTCCTCGCATGTATATCAAGTCTTCATGGTTACAGCAATTTCTTCACTTCCAAAATCTTCAGAAAGTCTTCAGAAATCCAAAGTCTTCAGTTGAAGACATTCATTTTTAGGGGTCGACTTTCTCTGTAAATATCAAACTCCTCATAGACTTATAGACTTGTGTACACTCATAAACGCATTAGTCCCTTAACCTATAAGTCTTCAATTCACCAAAATCACTAAGGGGCACTAGATGCACTTACAATCTCCCCCTTTTTGGTGATTGATGACAATATAGGTTAAGTTTTCAACGGGGGTAAACATATGAAGTATAAATATTGATATTGAGGAATTTGATTGCAAGATATAGAAGAACCCCCCCTGAAGATGTGCATAGTGAGGAAATTGCTTTTGAAGCAATGCACATTTGAAGAGTAGATCATGGAGATCTCCCCCTATGTCTTGTAATTCATACACGAATTTAACATATGATATGAAGAATTTGAAATGCATAATGAAATATGGTGACTGATGTAATTCAGCATGCATGCATTAACATATATGAGGAAATAGCATGCACAAGAACATAGTGAAAGTATCAGACCACCATCGGGTTTAAGTTTACAACTCGATCCAACAAAGTCTTCAAAAGAACGAGAGTTGTAACTTAGCAAAAAACGCCCATATATAAAGACCCGTTTCAAGACTAACTCAAATTGCCCCCCTTTGTCATCGAATGACCAAAAGGGACGAAAAATGAGGACTAACGCCCCTGAAGAATATCACGAAGACGATGGAGGAACGTCAATGTTGTTGGGGTCGGTTGTTGGAGTAGGGATTGCCGCAGTGTCGTCCAAATCTTCATACTCATCGGTCTCGCGTGATGAAGAATATGAGCTGGCCACCAAGGAAGGAACTTTGACTTTCTTGAATTTCTTCGCCGGAGGCTGAGACCAGTCAAAGTCCTCCTTGAAGCCCATTTGCTTCAGATCTTCTTTGCTATAGAGATGAGACATAACAGCCCAGGTGCGATTGAAAACTTCATGGAGGTAGTAGTGGTTTTCCTTCACTGCATTGTATGTAGCAGTCATGTTGTGAAGAATTGAACCAAACTGCCTCTTGACCCATTTATAGTTGCGATCGACCTTCTGATGAAGACTGGGGAGAAGCTCACGATCAGTCATCATTGGTAGAGTAGGATGCAGCTTTGCGGAATTGACCATCCAATGGACGAACTCCTTCATCAATGATCGCAGCTTTGCCTTTTCCATCAACTGAGGAAATTGTCTGTTTGAGGACTTCAAGTGCAGGCAGATATCTGAGATGATTCTGAAGGTCAGCCTTGTATGTGATTGAAGACCTTATTCTAATGAATCTCATGATCCAGGGAGCATAAGGCTTCAAGTTAAAAGGAGACAGAACATTTGCCAAAGTCCTCATGAAGAAATCATGATAGTTGATGGGGATCCCATGCATGATATAGAATAACAGATTCTTCATGATGCCAACGATTTCTTCATCATTCGAGTCATGGACTTTGATTGGACTTAATGTCTTTGTTAGAATGCGATAGATAGTCTGAGGCACATATAGCAATTCCTTCGCGAGGAATTTGGTTCTTGGTGCTTGACCAGGCTTTAGCGGCTTCATCAATACTTGCATATAATGGTCAGTAAGTTCAGGTTCATGATATATACACCGTGCACCTTCAAGGGGAGGACTGAGAGGTAGGGCCTGAAGAAATTCAGATGTCGGTGCTTTGTAGTGAGTGTTTCCTTTCATCCAGTCCAACACCCAAGAGTTCACATCTTCAGCAGTTCCGGTGATGTGCAGTGTTGCATAGAACTGAAGAATGAAATCTTTATTCCAATCACATATATCTGTGCATAGGATGAGCAGTCCAGCATCGTAGAGAATGCTGATGATGGGTGTGAAGCAAGATAGTGATTCCATGTCCACATGAAGAATATGCGCATGGTCGAAGACTTTGGCCTTACCAAAAAGCAGTCAAGAATAGAAGTTTGCTTGGCTGGCAGTCCAGAAGCGCTTCCTTCTAAGACGAGCAGAGTAATATGGGTTGAAGTCTGTGAAGAACACATGCTCATGGAAGAAGTCATCAGCCTTGAAGTTTTGCTTCCTAGAGAAGGGATCCTTTGGATTGGGCTGAGGATTATATTTAATTTCATCATAGCCTCAGGAATCACAGGCTGAGGAATTTCAGTTTCTGCTTCAGTTGCAGCCCGAGTCTTTATTTCTTCAGCAGCATTTTCATCAGCACTAGTGGCCGGAATTTCTTCAGGTATTGAAGGAGTGGTGCGAGGTTCGTCCGAGCTCGTTTGAACTTCAGTGTGCTCTCGGGGCTGAGGAATTTGTTGCAAAGGCGTGAACAATGGAGAGTTGGGGTGCTGACTGTCCCAAAAGTCATCATTCATCATTCATCACAGGAGTTGTGCTTCCAATGTTCACGTCTTCATCATTGTCACTCAATTCTTCAACGCATGCCTCTTCAGCTGTGAACTGAGGCATAGGTGATGAGATCACTTGGGTTGAAGGGATGTCATCCACTTTAATTTCTTTGTCCAACTGCTCTAAAGAAGCAGCAAAAGGAACATCTTCATCAGATCCGCTTGGGATCATATATTCTTTGCCAAAAGGAATGATTTCCTTTGATGGCATGCTTGAGAGAGGGACAACATTAATGGGATTGTTGACCGAACTAGTCAACTTCTTCAGCTTCTTAGGGGCAACAGACTCTGAAGAAGCAGATGCTTTCCTTTTCTTCACTGATGCTCGTTCTGCAGCCTTTGTTTTCCTCACATCTGATGCAGAAGGAAGAACTGGACTTGGTGTTGGTGCAAGAGGAGCAGTGGAAATTGGTGCAATTACCTCATGCACAACTATTTCAGTTTGCCTGGCTTGGTCAGTTTCTTCAGGCACAGCGTTTGAAGTCTCAGCTGGCCTGGCTTGTTCCTCAGGTGCAACACTAGTGGTTGCCCTCGCAATTTCTTCAGCAGCTGTAATACAGTCATCAGCCCTGGTAACTTCAGCTTCATCAGCAGCCTAATTTTCATCAGCGGTGCTGGCATGTTCTTCAGTGGGCTGAGCAGCTGCCTCAGCCTGAGTAGTTGCATGTTGAGTTGGTGCTGCAACGTTTGAGGTGAATCCCTTGGTCAGATTAACGAATCTGACTTTGGCTCCCAGCCAGTCAGCACGGTAGCTTTCAAATTCATCATTGAGGGTTTTTATCTCAGCTTGCAGCTTCAGAAGTTCCTCAGGAGACATATTCATGATATTTTTCTTCAAAAGTCTTTCTTTCTTGTACTGATCCTTCTTTGTTTTCCTGACCTGCTCAAATTTCCATTTTTTCTCACCAATGTAGGCAGCCAATATATGACTTTGACCATGAGTGAGGTTCATCTCAGGCAAAGGAGTGTTGGGGTCCTTATGCCATAGGTCGATGAAATCAAGGATCAACTTTGGATCCAGCATCAATGGCACATTGCTGCCTTTGGCTCTAGCGGCCGTTTCCTGTCTGTCTCTGATGATTTTGGCGAGTTCCTCATCAGCAGCTTCGTCATCACTAGACGGCACATGGAAGGCAACTTGCTTCTTGTGAGGACTTGGTCTAGCGCCACGTCCTGCGGTGGCCTTAGACTTCACCAGAGTGGGGCCAGTTGAGGAATGCGGAGGAGCTAAAGAACTTGCATAGGCTCCTGAGGCAATAGAGATGCCAGATGTCCTTTGGCACGAGGCGAGATGCACAGGTCCTGAGGACTTTGGTGGAGCTGGAGCAGCTTGAGGAACTGGCCGTGAGGGATTTGCAGAGTTGGGCCGTGAGGGCATTGCTGAGGAGCTTGGCTGTGAGGCAGAAGAACTGGGCTTGCGTCCTGGTTTCTTAGGCATGGCCTTTTTAGGCTTGCTAGCATAGGCTTCAGCAGCAACAGCAGCAGAATCTTCTTTAAATTTCCTCACTGCCTCTTTGGCCATTCCAGCCAACTTGGCTTGATGCTTGGCCCATTCCTTGGGAATTTCCTCACATCTTCTGATGCTATGGGGATCAGCAATTTGACTAGGTGCCAATGAAGGTCTTGGGCATGGAGGGTGTACAGCGAATTTCTTCATGTACTTGCGTGTGACATAGCGATATTCCCTCCATTCTCTAACCCATCTTCTCTCTATCCTTTGTATGCACACCTTGCGCTGATTCTTGGTCTCCTTGCCATACTTGGCCTCATCAGGAGTGCAGTATTCTTCATAGATATCATCAGGAATTTCAAAAGCAGTGTTGACTTCCAATTTCTTCCCTCCTTTCTGAGTTTTCTTGCCGACAACCATTTTCTTCAGCTGAGGATTTTGAACAGTTGAGTTCTCTGAGGAGGTGTGCAATTTTTCTTCGAGGAACGCTGCAAATGAGTTAAGTTGATGAGAACCTAGAGATTCAGCAGCAGACATTTGTACCTGTGAACAGAGTATAGGTGCGAAGAATTTGGAGAGGTCATATGCCTTCTCAGCAGTTTTTGCAAAAAGGAACAAGTTTGAGGAATTTGACCAGTTGTCTCTTGAATAATTTCACTAAGCGTTCTTTGACTTAGGTTCCAGAGTTGTGTAGATTGAAAATCCACGGAATTGAGTAATCTTGAAGAAAAACGTTGCTTAGAGAAACAGATCAACAACATATGTTTGTGTGAGGTGTTTAGAGCGTGAAGATTGAAGAATAAATACCTTTCTGAAGATTTGTAGAAATCACTGGAATTGACAAAGGCAGTAAAAGTATCTTTTAATTACCCTTGATGAAGAACACGACAAACTATGAATAGTAGATTTGAAGCTCGTCGGTTCAGATCTTCCACGCCCTAACTTGGCATAGGAAGACAACTCCGGAGGTGGCGGAGTGAAGAAATCTGCGTCTGGCGTGAGTACGATGATGATGAGGTCGAGGCAGCGAAGCTCTTCCTTACCGGCGATGATGGAAGTAGCGGCGGTACTAGGTTTTGAGAGCTCGAGCGAGGGAGTGGAGGTCGAGCGGAGTAAAAACAAAGTGAGGAGGGTATGGGGGTATTTATAGCCGAGGTGAAAAACGGTTCACCCAAGGAAAATGGACGAACGTGCCCCTGACCCTTCTCATTCGTGCAACATGTGTCACCCATGTACAAAGAGGTGGAGATCGTGTGAGATCGTGGGTGAATAGTTAAGTCGTACAGTGGAATGTGGAACAGTTTGAGCGGCAAAGCCGAAAATTCAGACAGGAAAGTTTTAACGAAGCGTTCACAAATTCTTCAGCTGTCAAGGACACAATGAAGATTTTGAACAAGTTTCAAATAGAATGCATATGAAGAAATTGTGAATAGATTGGGTTGAGTATTGCATAGAGGGGGACGGGTCCGATCACATTGACTATATATATATATATATATATATATATATATATATATATATATATATATATATATATATATATATTTGAGTTTATGTCCTCTACATCATTCACTTATTGCTATTTCTTCAAGTTGCTTTTCTGCTGCTATATATAGTCAATGAAGAACAACAACGGAAAGAGTGAAGACATTGCAAAGTTGAAGAATTTTAAAATTGAGGAATTTCAAAAACTGAAGAAAAACTCAAATTGAAGATTTTCAACTTTTGTTAGTGTCGTGACCCACCGTATACGAATGATGATTTCAGACACCGCGTACAATTGTCGTAGGGCTATGAGAATCAGTTTCTTCATTAATTTCTTCACACTTAGAGGGTTAGTCTTCATTGATTGAGGAAAAACATTACTTCGTGTGTTGCGCATCAAAGTCATCAATTTTGCATAAGAGTTAGGATGTGTGTCCATTCAAAGAACATTCGAAGATTATAGGATATTTAGCTCACACCGTAACTTGCATAATCTCTTCTCATCCAAAGGCTTAGTGAAGATATCTGCCAACTGGTCTTCAGTCTTCACGTGGTAGATGGAAATGTCGCCCTTGAAGACATGATCACGAAGAAAATGATGACGGATCTGGATGTGCTTTGTCCTTGAGTGCTGAACTGGGTTGTAAGAAATCTTGATGGCACTCTCATTGTCACAGTAGAGTGGCACATTCTTCATGTTGACGTCATAGTCCTTGAGGGTTTGCTTCATCCATAGTAATTGAGCACAGCATGACCCAGCAGCTATGTACTCAGTTTCAGCAGTGGAGAGTGATACACAGTTCTGCTTCTTCGAGGACCAACATACTAAGGATCGTCCAAGGAAATGGCATGTGCCGGATGTAGAACTATGATCCACTCGATCACCAGCATAGTCAGAGTCAGAATATCCAATGAGATCAAAATCAGAGCCCTTGGGATACCATAATCCAAGTGTTGGAGTGTGAGCTAGATATCGAAGAATATGCTTCACAGCCTTATGGTGTGATTCCTTTGGTGTAGCTTGAAATCGGACACACATGCAAACACTAAGCATAATATCTAGCCTAGATGCACATAGGTATAATAAAGAGCCAATCATGGAGCGGTATACCTTTTGATCAAAGTTTTTACCATTTTCATCGGTGCACAGTTGCCCATTTGTGGGCATAGGGATTTTGACACCTTTGCAATCTTGCATGCCAAATTTCCTCAAAACATCCTTGAGGTATTTCTCTTGAGATATGAAGATGCCATTGCGTCATTGACAAATTTGAAGGCCTAGGAAGAATTTCCGCTCTCCCATCATGGACATTTTATATTCTCCATGCATCATGTAGCCAAATTCGTCAGTGTAATGTACGTTCATCAGTACAACCAAAGATAATATCGTCCACATAGATTTGACACACAAATAATTCTTCATCATATGACTTAGTGAAAAGAGTTGGGTCAAGTGAACCGGGTTTGAATCCTTTCTTCGTGAGGAATTCCTTCAAAGTATCATACCACGCCCGAGGGGCCTGCTTGAGGCCATAGAGGGCCTTGTTGAGTTTGAAGACTTTGTCAGGATGTTTAGGATATTCAAAATCTGGGGGTTGAGCAACATATACTTCTTCCTCAAGCTTACCATTGAGGAATTCACTTTTCACATCCATTTGATAGAAGATGATATTATGATGGTTAGCATAAGCAAGTAGAATGTGAATAGCTTCAAGTCTAGCAACAGGAGCAAAAGTTTCATCGATGTCAATTCCTTCAACCTGTGTGTAGCCTTGAGCTACGAGACGAGCTTTATTCCTCACCACAAGGCCATTTTCATCTTGCTTGTTTCGATACATCCACTTGGTGCTGATGATATTGTGCTTCCGAGGATCTGGTTGCTTGACGAGTTCCCGCACATGGTTGAGCTCGAATTGATACAATTTCTCTTACATAGCTTGAATCCACTCAAGTTCCAGAAATGCCTCATCAACTTTGGTGGGCTCTGCGATAGAGACAAAAGCAAAGTGCCCACAAAAGTTAGATAAGTGTGAAGTTCTTGAGCGTGTAAGAGGACCTGGTGCATTGATGTCGTCAATGATTTTCTCGATCTGCAGTTCTTTTGCAACACGAGGATGAGCTGGCTGACGACTTTGGTCTGGCTGAGCATTTTCTTCAGCAGCAGTTTCTTCAGGAGCACCAGAATGATTTTCTTCATTGTTAGGAATGACTTCTTTAGCTAATTCTTCAGTGGGGATGATATCTTTAGTAGCTTTGAACTTGATGGATTCCTCAAGAGGTATTTCACCTGACACAGAAGGCAGGTGGTCTCTTTGCGAGCCATTAGTTTCATCGAACCGCACATCTACAGTCTCAACAATCTTGTGAAGATGATTGATGAAGATTATGTAGGTGTGCGAGTCCTTTCCGTAACCTAGCATAAAACCTTCATGTGCTTTCGATGCAAATTTGGAATTGTGATGAGGATCTCTAACCCGGCATTTAGCACCGAAGACTTTGAGATAACTCACATTGGATTTCTTGTCGGTGAGTAGTTCATATGAGGTTTTCTTGAGGAATTTGTGAAGATATACCTTGTTGATGATGTGGCATGCTGTGTTGATAGCCTCAGGCCAAAACCTAAGAGGCGTCTTATATTCATCAAGCATGGTGCGAGCCATCTCAACAAGAGTCCTGTTCTTGTGCTCCACAACATCGTTCTGCTGAGGAGTGTATGGGGCTGATAGCTCATGAGTAATACCAAGTTCATCAAGATAGTCATCAAGACTGGTGTTCTTGAACTCGGTCCCATTGTCACTCAGGATATGCTTGATCTTCACACCAAAATTTGTCGAGGCCCTTGAGGAAAATCGCTTGAAGATGTCCTGCACTTCATGCTTAAATATGCTGATATGCACCCATGTATAACGAGAATAGTCATCAACAATGACAAAGCCATAAAGAAATGCTGCATTTGTGAATGTAGAATAATGTGTAGGGTTGAAGAGATCCATGTGAAGCAATGCAAATGGACGAGCGGTAGTCATGATAGTCTTCAAGGGATTCTTGGATTTGGTCATCTTTCCAGCTTCGCAAGCCCCGCAAAGATGATCTTTGAGGAATTTGACACCCTCAATTCCAAGGACATGCTTCTTCTTCACAAGCGTGTGCAAGTTCCTCATGCCAGCATGACCGAGTCGTCGATGCCATGGCCATCCTTCTAAAGCTTTTGCAAGTAGGCATGTGGCAGGTTGTGGTCCTGTAGAGAAATCAACAATATACAAGTCCCCTCTCCTAAAGCCTTCAAAGACTTTGGAATTGTCAGATTCTAAAACTACAACACAGCGATATTTGCCAAAGACAACCACCATATCAAGGTCACAAAGCATTGAGACAGATATGAGGTTGAATCCAAGATACTCGACAAGCATGACTTTGTCCATGTGTCGATCTTTTGAGATTGCAACCTTACCTAGACCCAATACCTTGCTTTTTCCTTTATCAACGTAGGTGATATGCTTCAGGTGAGATGGAGATAAAGCAGAATCCATCAGTAAGTTCTTGTCACCGGTCATGTGATTTGTGCATCCACTGTCGAGGACCCACTTAGTAGCTTTGAGAGGGTCATCCTGTAGAAGAATTAGTACATCTTACAATTCATATGCTTCATTGTGAAGAATATGACATCAATTTCATCAGAATGAATTTCATCAATAAGATCAATATATGAAGAATGAGGACGTGAGAAATGAATGAATCATTTCTGCATGATTATCTTACGTCCTTTCAAGCAATTTTCAGGTCTCCAGAAAATTCTTCGGACGTTTATGTTCGTCTGGAGACCTGACCCTACATAAGAGATTAGTTCTTTTTCTTCACCACCCACATCTAGACAGATGGCAAAGAGTTCATCATTCGACGAGCACCAATTGAGAATGGTGGCATTGAAGCAAGTGCACTTCGTTTCACAGGAGAGGGGTTAGAGTATGAATATGAATAAGCAGAGAGATTCTTTGAGGACTTATGAACATAATGATTTGAAGAATAATGCACATATTCATAATCCTTCTTTCCCTGCGAAACAGATGTGTTAGCACGATGATGATCATGTGAGGAATTTGATCCACTTGAGGAATTTGGTCCATATGAAGATTTTGATCCATATGAAGAATTTGATCTGGGTTCCCGTTTCTCACACAAGGTGTCATGAGGACATTCACTTGAAGATTTTCAAGGTGCCTCTTAGGGACCCAGATTTTCTTCATAGGGGGACCATTCCTAAAGTTAGTTCCAACATATCTAGCAAATACTTCACCATTCTGATTTTTGAACAGTTTATAGTTGGAGTCAAATGACTCATCAGAAGAAAGTGAAGTTTCACAAGTAAAGCCAGTTAAGGTAGATGGATCTACGGGAGGTCCTTTTGCAGCAACCCATGAGGTTTTGGGATACTGCTCAGGTTTCCAGTATGTCCCATCAACATTGAGTTTCCTCTCAAAGGCAATACCCTCTTTCCTAGGGTTCCTGTTCAGAATCTGCTTTTTAAGCACATCACAAAGAGTCTGATGACCTTTGAGGCTTTTGTACATGCCTGTCACATACAATTCCTTCAACCCTGCATTTTCGTCAGTAGCATTGGTGTTTTCCTCAATTGAGGAAATTGTCACCAGAGAAACAGCTGAAGAATTTGTAACAGTAGAAGCATTTGCTCTTTCAGGTGAAGAATTTGCAGTTTCATGTTCAATGCATTTAAGGCATGGGGGAATGAATTCCTCCTGAGCAGCGTTGATCTGTTGAGCAAGCAATGAATCACGTTCCTTTTGAAGATCTTCATAACTCTCCCTTAGCTTCTCAAGATCTTGCTTTCTGTGAAGAAATTCATAGGAAAGCTTCTCATGATCAGATAAGAGAGTGTTAAGATTATCCTGAAGGTTAACATACTTGGACTGAAGTCTCTGAACATTTTCAGTCAAGATTTTAGATCGATCCATTTCTTCACCCAACATATCATCGCTGTCATTAAGCATATTATGAGCTTTTCCCCAGGCTCTTTGTTGTTTAGTGGCAAGGGAAGCAAGTTTGGTATAGCTGGGTCCAAATTCATCACCAGATTCATCATCACTCGATTGCGGGCTGACTCCCCGGGTTGCTAGATTATATGGGTCAAGTCAGCACCATCCAGTGGCCGGACATAAGTCCCCTGAAAGTTAGCCCGAAAGGCAACCTCTAAATCTTCCCAGCTTCCAATGGAGTTCTCTGGGAGGCTGATCAACAAGTGTCATGCTAGCCCCTTCAGCTTTAGAGGGAGGTATTTAATGGCATGGATGTCATCTCCACGAGCCATGTGGATATGGAGAATAAAGTCTTTAATCCATACAGCGGGATCCGTTGTTCCGTCATATTGCTCGATGTTTATGGGTTTAAACCCTTCGAAAAATTGGTGATCCATCACCTCATCGGTAAAGCACATAGGGTGGGCGGCACCTCTATATCGTGACGGAGTTCGAACGACATTTGTGTTCAGTGATGGCCCCAAACTTGATTATATTCGGCGTGCTTGGCTTGATAGCCACCATCCCGTGTGGGAGCACGTCCTCTTGATCCACAAATTGATCTGGCCTGACCGAATTTATTGTTCAGGTCTTGACGTAGGTCATACTTGTGGCCCTGAACTTCTATCTCCCTTCCTTTACAGTGGGGAGGTGCGAGCTGGTGTTTGGCATTGCTAGCCGCTTTGTCCCGTCCACGAGGTGGTCGGTCCGGTTGATCGGCCTGATCGTGCCTTGACGGAATTGGCGCAAGGGCCTCATCATCAAATTGCGGCAGTAGCTTGCACTTGGGATAGCTCTTTGTCTGTCGCTCACGAATGTATCTTTCTTCAGCGTCTAGCACCTCATTCGATCAGTCATTGAGCGTATCATGTTCGGCTTTAAGCTGTCGCTGCTGGTTTTTCAGGCTCCTTGTTGTGGGAATAAGTCATCACTAAAAGCGTTCTTGTTCAAGGGGTTCCTCTGGGATGATGAATTCCTTGTCTCCCAGGCTGACATCCTCTTCTGAGACAGGTAGATAGTTACTGTCTTCGGAATCATTGTGATCTGTGAGTTGTTTGGGACTGAATTGGCCATCTTCCCGCTCCTCCTGCTCTAACGCTGGCTTCGCGGGGTCTTCGGCATCAGCCGGAGTGTCATTGTCTCCGGTGCCGGTATTACTTTCCCTTCCTCGACGTGATCATGAGTGGCGCCGCTGACGCCGACATTTAGGAGGTTCATCGACAGGCTTATCCTCCTCTGGATCTTTAGTGCCATCGTCATCCTTCTCTGTAATGCCCCGGATGTAATACTTTCCCTTTTTGGTATATAATATATCTCCGGCTTCATCTATTTCCATTTCGGGTTCTTTGTCTTTCGGGTTTTCGTCGTTTTGTTGTGTGAGTGTGTGGCATTCATTCATATCATGTAGACATGTGCATTGCACTGCATTTGTGTTGTTGGTTGCATCCGGTTCCACGTGTTTCTTCCCGTTGTCCGTTTCGCGTTCCGGAGCTCCCTCACGTGTCCGTGATGTCCCGTAGGCCTACTTTGTTGTTTGGGCGTGTAACGTTACCGGTGTGCCACGAGGTTGTTGTGTGTGTTGTTGTTTTGTTGTGTGCATTCCGCCTCTCAAATCTCATCTCGTTTGGACTCCGTTGGCTATCCCATCCGTTATTCGTGTGGGTCCAAAGTGCCTTCTCTTTGTGGCCCAGAAACACCCCTACAGCAGTCCTCTATCTTCTCCTAGGCCCTTCTAGACTACCCCCGCGATCGGATCCGTCGGATCGCGATCGAAGGGCTCCTAACACCCCTAAATCTCCCCTAACCCTAAAAACTGCTATATATTTAGACCCCCTAGTCTATTTTGGCATCCCTAACCCTAGCCCCTTCTTCCTCCTCTCTCCCCCTCATTTTTCTTCTCAGATCCACAAGCCCCCTCTGCCACTTGACTTTTCCTCCCGAGGGAACCAGCCGCTCCAGCGACCAGCTCCTCGAGCCCCTCCAATCACCGGCCTCGAGGGCCAGGTCGGCTCCTCCGATCGATCCTGCGCCAGCCAACGGCCCGTACGCCCCGCCGCGTGGACCACTTCCCCGGCCCGACCGCGTCGTCCCTCCGCACCGATCCCACTTCGCCGCAGCCCGATCGACACCCCTCGCTGGGCTACATCGCGCCAGGACCACTTCGCCGGCTCCGACTGGGCCTCCCTCGCCAGCCTTCCCTCCGGCCCAGTCGCCCCTCCAGCCGGACTCCCGCACAGCACCGGGCCTCCTTCCCCGGCCCGTACGCCGCGACGCCTCCGCCTCCCAGCCGCCGCGTCGCCTCCCGCCTTCCACCTCGGTGGGCCGGCCGCCTCCGAGCGGGCCTCGCCCCGCGGGCCACCGATCGGCCAGGCCGCAGGCCGCCTCCATCGCGCCTCTCCTCGCGTGGGCCGCCGCCTTCCTCTGCCGCCGGGCCCAAATTGCTCCATCGACCCGGGCCGCACTCTGCCTACAGATCGGGCCGGATCCGCCCCGGGCCCGTTTGCTGCAGATCTAGGTTGCCTCTTTTATCTAAGTCCCAGATCTTTTAGTTGCTGATGCTGTTTTTAAACTGCTACATCTTTTTGTGTGTTGCTCCGATTCGCGCATATAGCATGTCCAGACGTTCGTGGGATCGTGCACTATGTTTTATCTGTTATTGTCATGCATGTTAGAGATCATCTAGGTGCTTGTTTTGCTGTTGCAAGAGTGCATCATGATATAAACTGCTGCTATGTGATGTTTTTATGCCATCTTTGCCATGTGATATCTTTTAGCTCGTTTGTCCGAATGATGCAAATGACATGTCCACGTGTTCGTCTTGCCATGCTCTACATGTTGTATGTGCTAGGTAGCATGTTAGATTTATTCTTGCCATGTTTATCATCGTTGCAAAGTGCCATGTGGCTGTGATGTTATTTCACTTGTTATGAAATGCCATCTTGTTGAGCTCGTTGCTATCGTTGTGTTTACCTCAATAATGCATGCTTGTGTGTTTCGGGATCACCTTCATGTGTACTTTGATGAGGTGCTTACCACTTGCCATGTTTAGTTTCGAGGTGACTTAAACATGCTCTTTTAGATGCCATGATGAAATTGCTGTTTTGGGACTTAGTGGATTTTCACTAAGTCTGAAATCTGTAACGTTCCGATGCCATGTTCGTGTGATGTTCTAGGACAAAGCATGATAGTTTTGGAGTGGTTCTTGATTGTTCCTTGTAGTATATATTGTTGTCTTTCCATTCATGTCCTCACATGTCTATTTAAGTGGTTGTAGCATGTTTATCTTTTGCTCCAAAGTTTCAATAAAATTCTGCTGCCAGAATTTTATTGTCAAGTTCAATATGTCCAAGATCATTGCTATTGATCCATGGCTCCGTTGGGGGTGCACCTTTGGACTTAGTTGCTGTAGTATATGTCTAGTTTGTGTTCATGTCCTTTGCCATGTTGTTTGGATGCTGTAGCTCAATTATTTTGAGCTCCGAAGTTGCTATGTTGCTGTAATTTTCAGCTTTCGCTCATTTCTTGTTTCGGGCATAACTTTTAGCCCGTAACTCTGATTTTAGCGAATCTTATATATAACTTGAGTGATTTTCTGTGTAGATTAATAATATCAGATTGTTATCATGTTTTGAGGTGTTTTGCTTGAGTGATATTTTACGTGCTCCGTGTGCATCCTTAGTGCATCCATCATGCATTCATCTTTTCGAGTGCGCATTGCATCTTGTTGATTGGTGCTTGGTGTGATTGTTTTGTTTAGATCCGGAAGCAGAGTCTGAGTTCAAGTACGAGCACGAGGTTTCCAACGAGGTTGAGCACGAGGACCCTTCTTACGATCCGAACGACTTCTCTTCAGGCAAGATGACCGAACCCCGATAACATTACTATCTTTGCCTATTGCTAGTAGTTCTGCTCTATAGTTTTGCCTCGATGCCCATGATCTTCTTGTCAGCCTCCTACTTGTAGCCAATTGCCATGTTTAATCAACCTACCTATGCAAACCGTTGCTTGGCTAAGTACGCTTCGCTCAGCCCTTCTTATAGCATTGCTAGTTGCAGGTGAAGATCGAAGATGCTTGCTTCATGTTGAAGTTTGGTTGGGTTATATCACACTATATAAATGCTTAAAATGAAATCATCTATATATTGGCAAGGGTGGAAGGCTAAGCCTTTTGCTTGGTGATTTGTTCCACTCATGCCGTTAGGAACCGTATAAACCGGTGTTATGTTCCTTGATTATGCGTTCCTAACACGGTTGGGGTGTATGGGACCCCCTCGATAAACCGCTAAGCGCTAAGTCTTTTCCAGCAAGTCCCAACATTGGTACTATTTGCCTAATAACAAACTAAACTTGCATAGGGAGTAATTAACCCTCTTTCTTGATCAACAACCCCGGGCCAGTGCTCCACATGAGTGTTGGTCCGAAACGAGCAGACTGCGGGGCCGCCTCGGGGCAACCTGAGGTATCTGGCATACACCTGTAGGATGACTCATCCGGTCGTGTCTTGAGACTTAGATACGCGCGGCTACTATCAGGGTGTCGACACGCCGGGAGGATTTGCTGGATTAGCCTTACCTTAGCTCGGTATATCTTGAGCACGGGATTCCGAGAATACTCGGGTCTTCCCACTTTGGAGTTGCGACTCCGCGGATCATGGGCTTGTAATGGGTCAAGTTGGAACACCCCTGCAGGGTTTGAACTTTCGAAAGCCGTGCCCGCGGTTATGTGGCAGATGGGAGCTTGTTAATATCCGGTTGTAGATAACTTGACACAATGTTTCTAATACACTACCAGCGTGTGTTCCGTGACTGTCAATTTCCGAATAGGGATTCGGGAGTTGAACACGGAGGGGTTATGTTTGTTGAGCTTGTAGCTAGGATCACTTCGTGATCACTTCTCACCGAGGCTTTCTCTTCTCGCTCTCACTCACGTAAGCTAGTTGCTAGTTGCTGCTGCAGACACTTATTCTTTTCTTCAGCCTTTCCTCTCCCAAAGGCTTAAATAGTCTTGTTACCCGGAAACGGGATTGCTGAGTCCTCTGTGGCTCACAGTTACTTCACCACACCAGATGCAGGTCCAGCTGTGAGCTATCCAGGTGATGGCACCGAGCTGGATTGGGAGTACGACGAGGAGCGTAGTCGGTACTATGTGCGATATCCGGATGATCAGTAGTGGAGACTCCTACTAGGATTCGATCCGCCTGTGGTTTATTTATCTAAGTTTGGTATCTTGACATTTGGATTTTGCCCTTAGAGGGTTGTGATGTTCTTTATGTATGATGATTGAGACTTGAATTGTAATTCTGTGACATGGCGAGTGTAAGCCAACTATTTATGTTTACAATCCCCTCTTTTACATGAGATGCACAAAGATTATCAAACTTGAGATCATTCTAGGATGGATTTATGCCTTTAAGTCGTGCCTCGACATGTAGACGGTATAACTCCATCCTGGGCATTACAAGTTGGTATCAGAGCCTTCTCCGACCTAGGAGCCCCCACTGTTTGATCGAAACATTGACGGTCGAGTCTAGGCACACACTGAAAACTTTTTGAGTCCTATATTATATCGGAGAGTAGGATTTCTTTGCTTCTCATCCCCTTTCTCTCTGGTGAGGACTCCTGACGACTACTCTTGTCTCTCCTATTTTCAAAAATTGCACAAATTTTTTTTTAGGAATCCCGCGAGTATTCTGGGATTGTTTCGATGTTCTTGTGACAAGGATATTGTTCTCGATGCCTCCTGTTCCCGGGGAGTTGAGCTTCGGGGTATTGTTGTCACAAGCATATCGCGGCAGTACTAAATACTTAAGACGGCTGACATCGAAAATCTCTCCTATACGGCCAGTGGCAAGATAACCCCGACATCACCCAGTACTGGGGAGGTAGTTCGGGAGTATTGCCATAGCTTGTTATAGTGGATGCTTTTCGAAGGTCCGAGGTAAACAGTTTCCGAGAAAGACTGGTTATGTGTTGAAGGATGGATACACCTGGATGTAGGTTTAGAGTTGATTGCGCGGTGCTTCCCGTGTATCTCCAACACCTGATTGCATAACTGGAATCTTTCGGAAATCTATAGGTGGGTTATCCAGTAGATCGTAGGCATTCTTCCAACGAATGCAGGTTAGTGAGTTCGGGGTTCTACATTGAGTGAAGTGGTTTATGACCGATGTTACTATCAGGATTTGCATCTTAAAGGGTCCTTGGCTATGCTGATCCGGGGATTGCAAAACCTTTTCGTAACGCGTTCATATGCTTTCAGCACAAAGATGTTAGAACGAAACTCCTCTCTTGTGTTTGTTCCTGTCTGTACCTTGTTGTTTTCTTATTTTATCCTTTTGTCCCCTATGTGGCTTCTCGTGAAGATTGATGTTATCATTTAACTGAATTTCATTCGTTCCTCTTGTTCGAATGATTTCATTCGTTCTTATTGTTCGAATGATTATTGTGAAGACTTGTTGAAATTCATTCCATTGATTCAGCTTATACCTTTTGTCAATCAATTGCTGATTCGTGGTCATCTCTTTCAGGATGGCTCCGAAAAAGGTTCCCAACGCTAACCCAGAGGTGGAAGAGGTCCCAGATCGTCCTCCTTCCCCTCCTCCTCCGCCTGAGGCTTGGAGAGCAATTATGCAGACTACAGCTCAGAACACTCAGTTGATGATGCAGATGATGCAGCAGATGCAAGCTAATCAAGATAATCAGGGTGTTCCAGGGAATCAAGGCAACTTCTTCAACCAGCAGCACCATGCTACTCTCAACCAGTTCTTGGCCAACAATCCTAAAGCTTTCAGTTACTGTGTCGACCCTCTTGATGCTGAAGATTGGTTAACCGACATTAAGAAGCATTTTGAGTGCAGTAACGTAGGAGAAGAGGATTATGTGAAGTTTGCAGCCTTCCAACTGAAAGATCAAGCAGCCGACTGGTGGCAGCAGTACAAAGACTCCAGGCCGGGTCAAGTGATCTCTTGGGAGAATTTCTGCAAGGACTTTCGCTCTCACCACATTCCAACAAGTGTCATCGAGGGTATGCGTGAGCAATTCCGCAACCTGAAGCAGGGCTCCATGACAGTCTATCAGTATAATGTCAAGTTCCAAAACCTTGCTCGTTATGCTAAGCAAGACATTCCTGATGCCAAGAGTAAAATCTACCAGTTCCGTGGAGGTCTCAAAGATGAACTTCAGCTTGCTCTCACTTTGTTCGAGCCGGATGAATTCGACAAGTTCTATAACATGGCTTTGAAACAAGAAGCAGCTCAGCTTAAGATGGAGGCTTCTAAGAAGAGAATTCGAGATGCCGTTCACTCTTCCTCATCGTCTCAGATGGTCTCGAAGCATCAGAAATTTTGGCTTCCTCCTCCTCCAGTGATTCGAGCTCCATACAACAACTCCAACAACTCCAACAACTCCAACAACTCCAACAACTCCAACAACAAGAACTCTAGTGGTCGTGGTTTCTCCCACCCACCCAACCCGAGCAACCAGTCGAAGAAGCAGTTTCAGTCTCAAGGCTACAAGTCAAGTGGCTCTCATTTCCGTCCTCTCTCTGAAGTGGTGTGCAACAAGTGTGGCCAGAAGGGTCATTATGCCAACCGTTGTCCGAATCCGAAGCGTCTTCCACCTCCTCCACCTGTGAGTTCAGCTATTGTCAGGCATGATCCAAAGGCAGCAAGGGTCAATCTGATGAATGCAGCGCAAGCGGAGAATTCTTCTGATGTCATTTTGGGTAACCTTCCAGTTAACTCTTTTCCAGCTAAAGTGTTATTTGATTCGGGTGCTTCATGCTCTTTCATGTCTCAACCATTTGCATCCAAGTATAATGTTGACATCAAAAGCTTGCCAAGGGAGTTATCAGTTGTCTCTCCGGGGAGACGAATGCATTCCAGTATATATGCTCCGAATGTTTCTATTCGCATGGGTGATTATCGCTTTCTGGCTAAACCGGTGATTCTCGGTAATTCTGACATCGACCTCATCCTCGGAATGGATTGGCTTTCTCAGCATGATGCTCACATTGATTGTGCTCAAAAGGAAGTCAAGTTGACTCATTCTGATGAAGATGTGATTATCTTTGCCTCAAGGGATAACACTATCAGGCTTTTCTCTCTCAATGATAAGGGCGAAATTAATGCCATATCTCAAATTCCGGTGGTGAACGAATATCAAGACGTCTTTCCTGAAGAACTTCCAGGCATGCCTCCACACCGTCAGGTGGAATTCGTTATTGAACTCGAGTCGGGCACTGAGCCAGCATGCCGGCGTCCGTACAAGCTCTCTCCGGATGAATTGAAGGAATTGAAGAAGTAGCTTGATAAGCAGGAGAGTATGGGTCTCATCAGGCCTAGTACCTCTCCGTGGGGCTGTGGTGTCTTATTTGTCAAGAAGAAAGATGGCACGGAGCGTCTCTGTGTTGACTACCGACCATTGAACAAGAAGACGATTAAGAACAAGTATCCCCTCCCCAACATCAACGAACTCTTCGAGCAGCTCAAAGGAGCTAAAGTGTTCTCTAAGCTTGACCTCCGAATGGGCTATCATCAAATTCGCATTCGCGAGGAAGACATTCCCGAGACGGCCTTCAGAACGAGCTACGGTTCATACGAGTATACCGTCATGTCCTTCGGTCTCGCCAATGCTCCTCCTACCTTTTCGAGGATGATGCATTACATCTTCAACCCCTATACTGGCGAGTTTGTGCTTGTGTATCTGGATGATATTCTGGTGTTTTCCAAGAATGAAGAAGATCACGAAAAGCACTTACGTCTGGTTCTTGATCGGCTCCGAGAGCATAAATTCTATGCCAAGTTCTCCAAGTGCGAGTTTTGGCTCGATAAGGTTTTGTACCTGGGCCACATCATCTCAGCTGACGGCATTGCGGTTAATCCCGAGAAAGGTGAAGCAATTGTCAACTGGGAAGCTCCTCAGAACGTCAAGCAGCTCCACAGTTTTCTGGGTCTTGCCAGCTATTGCAGAAGGTTTGTTGAGAACTTCTCCAAGATTGCCAAGCCTCTCTCCAACTTGCTTCAGAAGAATGTCAAATACTTTTGGTCTCCAGAGTGTGAAGTGGCATTCAAAACCCTCAAAGAAAAGCTTGTCTCTGCTCCAGTTCTGACTCCTCCAGATGAATCCAAGCCCTATGAAGTATTCTGTGATGCTTCTCTTCAAGGTCTTGGTGGTGTGCTTATGCAAGATAAGAGAATTGTGGCTTACACTTCTCGTCAGCTAAAGCCAAGTGAGAAGAACTATCCCACACATGATCTCGAGCTAGCAGCTGTGGTACATGCTTTGATCACGTGGAGACATCTGTTGTTGGGCAGAAAGGTCGACATCTTCACTGATCACAAGAGCTTGAAGTACATCTTCACACAGCCGCATCTGAACCTCCGTCAGACTCGTTGGGTTGAAATGATCCAAGAGTATAATCCCAGCATTGAATACACTCCTGGCAAGGCGAATGTGATTGCAGATGCTTTGAGCAGAAAGGCATATTGCAACAGCCTTCTTATCAAGCCGTACCAGCCTGAGCTTTGTGAAGCATTCAGGAAGCTCAACCTTCAAGTTGTTCCGCAGGGTTTTCTCGCAAATCTCCAAATTGCTCCTACCTTGGAAGATCAAGTCCGTGAGGCCCAACTCAGTGATACCATGGTGAAGAAAGTGAAACATGCTATTGCTAAGGGCATTCCGAAATACAAGTGCTTCCGTGTTGATGAGAGAGATACCTTGTTCTTCGAGGACAGACTCGTTGTTCCCAAAGGTGATCTCAGGAAGCTCATAATGGAAGAAGCTCATGATTCTCTCCTTTCCATTCATCCTGGCAGTTCCAAGATGTATCAAGATCTCAAGCAATCTTACTAGTGGACACGCATGAAAAGGGAGATTGCCCAATTCGTGAATGAATGTGATGTTTGCAGAAGAGTGAAAGCAGAACATCAACGTCCAGCCGGTCTTCTCCAACCTCTTCCTATCCCCGAGTGGAAGTTCGACCACATTGAAATGGACTTCGTCACTGGCTTTCCTAAATCCAAGCGAGGAAATGATGCTATCTTTGTGGTGATTGACAAGCTGACCAAAGTCGCTCACTTTCTTCCAGTCAAAGAATCTATCAGTGCAGCTCAATTGGCAGAGCTGTACACTTCCAGAATTGTGTCCCTACATGGCATTCCTCAAGTTATATCCTCAAACCGTGGAAGCTTGTTCACATCAAGGTTCTGGGACTCCTTTCAGTCCGCCATGGGCACTAAGATCAGGTTCAGCACTGCTTTTCACCCTCAGACTAGTGGTCAAGTCGAGCGTGTGAATCAGATTCTAGAAGACATGCTCAGAGCCTGTGTCATCTCCTTCGGCATGAAATGGGAAGACTGCCTTCCATTTGCCGAGTTCTCTTACAACAACAGCTTTCAAGCAAGTGCAGGCAAAGCACCGTTTGAAATCCTATATGGCAGAAAGTGCCGTACCCCTCTCAACTGGTCTGAAACAGGCGAACGTCAACTTCTTGGCAATGACTTGATCTCAGAAGCCGAAGAAATGTGCAAAGTCATACGTGAGAATCTCAAGGCCGCTCAGTCGCGTCAGAAGAGCTACTATGACGGCAAGCATCGTGATTTGGCTTTCAACATCGGTGATCATGTCTATCTCCGTGTGTCTCCGATGAAAGGCACCCAAAGATTCGGTATCAAAGGAAAGCTTGCTCCTAGATACATCGGGCCTTTCAAGATTCTTGGCAAGAGAGGCGACCTAGCCTATCAACTTGAGCTCCCTCCCAACTTCGCAAATGTTCATGATGTCTTCCATGTGTCTCAACTTCGCAAATGCTTCAAGGCACCTGAGCGCATGATTCCGTTTGAAGAGATTGATCTTCAACAAGACCTGTCCTACCGAGAGCATCCAGTTGCAATTCTCGAAGAAACCGAACGCAAGACCCGCAACAAGTCCATCAAATTTCTGAAAGTCAAGTGGTCACATCACACCGACCGTGAAGCTACCTGGGAACGAGAAGATCATCTTCGTTCCGAGTACCCTTCCTTTTTCCAGTCCTAGATCTCGGGATGAGATCTTTTTGTAGTAGAGGAGAGTTTGTAATGCACCGGATGTAATACTTTCCCTTTTGGGTATATAATATATCTCCGGTTTCATCTATTTCCATTCCGGGCTCTTTGTCTTTCGGGTTTTCGTCGTTTTGTTGTGTGAGTGTGTGGCATTCATTCATATCATGTAGACATGTGCATTGCACTGCATTTGTGTTGTCGGTTGCATCCTGTTCCACGTGTTTCTTCCCGTTGTCCATTTCGCGTTCCGGAGCTCCCTCACGTGTCCGTGATGTCCCGTAGGCCTACTTTGTTGTTGGGGCGTGTAACGTTACCGGTGTGCCGCGAGGTTGTTGTGTGTGTTGTTGTTTTGTTGTGTGCATTCCGCCTCTCAAATCTCGTCTCGTTTGGACTCCGTTGGCTATCCCATCCGTTATTCGTGTGGGTCCAAAGTGCCTTCTCTTTGTGGCCCAGAAACACCCCTACATCAGTCCTCTATCTTCTCCTAGCCCCTTCTAGACTACCCCCGCGATCGGATCCGTCGGATCGCGATCGGAGGGCTCCTAACACCCCTAAATCTCCCCTAACCCTAAAAACTGCTATATATTTAGAACCCCTAGTCTATTTTGGCATCCCTGACCCTAGCCCCTTCTTCCTCCTCTCTCCCCCTCATTTTTCTTCTCAGATCCACAAGCCCCCTCTGCCACTTGACTTTTCCTCCCGAGGGAACCAGCCGCTCCAGCGACCAGCTCCTCGAGCCCCTCCAATCACCGGCCTCGAGGGCCAGGTCGGCTCCTCCGATCGATCCTGCGCCAGCCAACGGCCCGTACGCCCCGCCGCGTGGACCACTTCCCCGGCCCGACCGCGTCGTCCCTCCGCACCGATCCCACTTCGCCGCAGCCCGATCGCCACCCCTCGCTGGGCTACATCGCGCCAGGACCACTTCGTCGGCTCCGACTGGGCCTCCCTCGCCAGCCTTCCCTCCGGCCCAGTCGCCCCTCCAGCCGGACTCCCGCACAGCACCGGGCCTCCTTCCCCGGCCCGTATGCCGCGACGCCTCCGCCTCCCAGCCGCCGCGTCGCCTCCCGCCTTCTGCCTCGGTGGGCCGGCCGCCTCCGAGCGGGCCTCGCCCCGCGGGCCACCGATCGGCCGGGCCGCAGGCCGCCTCCACCGCGCCTCTCCTCGCGTGGGCCGCCGCCTTCCTCTGCCGCCGGGCCCAAATCGCTCCACCGACCCGGGCCGCACTCTGCCTACAGATCGGGCCGGATCCGCCCCGGGCCCGTTTGCTGCAGATCTAGGTTGCCTCTTTTATCTAAGTCCCAGATATGTTAGTTGCTGATGCTGTTTTTAAACTGCTACATCTTTTTGTGTGTTGCTCCGATTCGCGCATATAGCATGTCCAGACGTTCGCGGGATCGTGCACTATGTTTTATCTGTTATTGTCATGCATGTTAGAGATCATCTAGGTGCTTGTTTTGCTGTTGCAAGAGTGCATCATGATATAAACTGCTGCTATGTGATGTTTTTATGCCATCTTTGCCATGTGATATCTTTTAGCTCGTTTGTCCGAATGATGCAAATGACATGTCCACGTGTTCGTCTTGCCATGCTCTACATGTTGTATGTGCTAGGTAGCATGTTAGATTTATTCTTGCCATGTTTATCATCGTTGCAAAGTGCCATGTGGTTGTGATGTTATTTCACTTGTTATGAAATGCCATCTTGTTGAGCTCGTTGCTATCGTTGTGTTTACCTCAATGATGCATGCTTGTGTGTTTCGGGATCACCTTCATGTGTACATTGATGAGGTGCTTACCACTTGCCATGTTTAGTTTCGAAGTGACTTAAACATGCTCTTTTAGATGCCATGATGAAATTGATGTTTTGGGACTTAGTAGATTTTCACTAAGTCTGAAATCTGTAACGTTCCGATGCCATGTTCGTGTGATGTTCTAGGACAAAGCATGATAGTTTTGGAGTGGTTCTTGATTGTTCCTTGTAGTATATATTTTTTTCTTTCCATTCATGTCCTCACATGTCTATTTAAGTGGCTGTTGCATGTTTATCTTTTGCTCCAAAGTTTCAATAAAATTCTGCTGCCAGAATTTTATTGTCAAGTTCAATATGTCCAAGATCATTGCTATTGATCCGTGGCTCCGTTGGGGGTGCACCTTTGGACTTAGTTGCTGTAGTATATGTCTAGTTTGTGTTCATGTCCTTTGCCATGTTGTTTGGATGCTGTAGCTCAATTATTTTGAGCTCCGAAGTTGCTATATTGCTGTAATTTTCAGCTTTCGCTCATTTCTTGTTTCGGGCATAACTTTTAGCCCGTAACTCCGATTTCAGCGAATCTTATATGTAACTTGAGTGATTTTTTGTGTAGATTAATAAGATCATAGTGTTATCATGTTTTGAGGTGTTTTGCTTGAGTGATATTTTACGTGCTCCGTGTGCATCCTTAGTGCATCCATCATGCATTCATCTTTTCGAGTGCGCATTGCATCTTGTTGATTGGTGCTTGGTGTGATTGTTTTGTTTAGAGCCGGAAGCAGAGTCTGAGTTCGAGTACAAGCACGAGGTTTCCAACGAGGTTGAGCACGAGGACCCTTCTTACGATCCGAACGACTTCTCTTCAGGCAAGATGACCGAACCCCGATAACATTACTATCTTTGCCTATTGCTAGTAGTTCCGCTCTATAGTTTTGCCTCGATGCCCATGATCTTCTTGTCAGCCTCCTACTTGTAGCCAATTTCCATGTTTAACCAACCTACCTATGCAAACCATTGCTTGGCTAAGTACGCTTCGCTCAGCCCTTCTTATAGCATTGCTAGTTGCAGGTGAAGATCGAAGATGCTTGCTTCATGTTGAAGTTTGGTTGGGTTATATCACACTATATAAATGCTTAAAATGAAATCATCTATATATTGGCAAGGGTGGAAGGCTAAGCCTTTTGCTTGGTGATTTGTTCCACTCATGCCGTTAGGAACCGTATAAACCGGTGTTATGTTCCTTGATTATGCGTTCCTAACACGGTTGGGGTGTATGGGACCCCCTCGATAAACCGCTAAGCGCTAAGTCTTTTCCAGCAAGTCCCAACATTGGTACTATTTGCCTAATAATAAACTAAACTTGCATAGGGAGTAATTAACCCTCTTTCTTAATCAACAACCCCGGGCCAGTGCTCCACATGAGTGTTGGTCCGAAACGAGCAGACTGCGGGGCCGCCTCGGGGCAACCTGAGGTATCTGGCATACACCTGTAGGATGACTCATCCGGTCGTGTCCTGAGACTTAGATACGCGTGGCTACTATCAGGGTGTTGACACGCCGGGAGGATTTGCTGGATTAGCCTTACCTTAGCTCGGTATATCTTGAGCACGGGATTCCGAGAATACTCGGGTCTTCCCACTTTGGAGTTGCGACTCCGCGGATCGTGGGCTTGTAATGGGTCAAGTTGGAACACCCCTGCAGGGTTTGAACTTTCGAAAGCCGTGCCCGCGGTTATGTGGCAGATGGGAGCTTGTTAATATCCGGTTGTAGATAACTTGACACAATGTTTCTAATACACTACCAGGGTGTGTTCCGTGACTGTCAATTTCCGAATAGGGATTCGGGAGTTGAACACGGAGGGGTTATGTTTGTTGAGCTTGTAGCTAGGATCACTTCGTGATCACTTCTCGCCGAGGCTTTCTCTTCTCGCTCTCACTCACGTAAGCTAGTTGCTAGTTGCTGCTGCAGACACTTACTCTTTTCTTCAGCCTTTCCTCTCCCAAAGGCTTAAATAGTCTTGTTACCCGGAAACGGGATTGCTGAGTCCTCTGTGGCTCACAGTTACTTCACCACACCAGATGCAGGTCTAGCTGTGAGCTATCCAGGTGATGGCACCGAGCTGGATTGGGAGTACGACGAGGAGCGTAGTCGGTACTATGTGCGATATCCGGATGATCAGTAGTGGAGACTCCTACTAGGATTCGATCCGCCTGTGGTTTATTTATCTAAGTTTGGTATCTTGACATTTGGATTTTGCCCTTAGAGGGTTGTGATGTTCTTTATGTATGATGATTGAGACTTGAATTGTAATTCTGTGATGTGGCGAGTGTAAGCCAACTATTTATGTTTACAATCCCCTCTTTTACATGAGATGCGCAAAGATTATCAAACTTGAGATCATTCTAGGATGGATTTATGCCTTTAAGTCGTGCCTCGACACGTAGGAGGTATAACTCCATCCTGGGCATTACATTCTCCTCGGGTATGTCTACCATGTATACGTCATAGGTAGAAGTGGCCGTCCATCGCCTAGTGATGGGCGGGTCTTGACCTAGATCGGCTACGACATCGTGGTCCATGCCATCGAAGTCTTCGGAAGCGTGGTCTAGTATGTCGGTTAAATCTTCGACCGTGGCTACCAAGTGGGTGGGTGGGAAGAAAAATTCCCTAGTCTTAGCCCTCAGTTTGAACTGGGCATAGTCCAGAGGTGAAGCCTCCGTGATGGCGAGGGATTGCGTCAAGTCCAGTGGAGCGAGAGCTGGATAGAGATCTGAGGATCCGTGGAGCTGGGGCTGGTGTTAACCGCTAGGCCGAGCTCAGAGGACACAGATCTCAAGAGTTCGGAGCTCGTATCAGGAAGTGAATCTGTTTCCCTAGACATGGGAAGAGTTCCGTTTGGCTCCGGATCTCCTGTGATAATCTTCTCGGGGGGTGAAGAGTCTGGCGGGGTTTAGCCTCCCATCTTCGGATGAAGTGACCTGCTCCGGATCTAAGGCCGGAGAAAACGTGAGTGTCGACCCCAGGACGGGATATGAATATTGGTCTGAACGGTCTTCTCCGTGTAGGCAGGGAGCGGCAGCCAATGCCGCGAATCCCTCGAAGATTAGGTATCCTCAGATATCAGCAATGTAATTCAGATTTCCAAACCTGATCTGTTGACTAGGGGCGTAGCTATCGACCTGCTCGAGGTGACCATCCGAGTTGGCACGTAGCATGAAGCTGCCAAACACGAAAAGCTAGCCGGAGAGGAAGATCTCCCTAGAGGCAGCACCGTCGCCAAGAAGAAAGCGAGCCATCGATCCTTTCGTTGACAACACAGCGGAACTCTCAAAGAGCACCAATGTCGGTGTCAAAACCAGCAGATCTCGGGTAGGGGGTCCCAAGCTGTGTATGTGAGGATCGGTGGTAACAGGGGGAAACAAGGACGCGGTGTTTACCCAGGTTCAGGCCCTCTTAATGGAGGTAATACCCTACTTCCTGCTTGATTGATCTTGATGAATATGGGGATTACAAGAGTTGATCTACCTCGAGATCGTAATGGCTAACCCTAGATGTCTAGCCTATGATAGTTGTGATAGCCTTTACGGACTAAACCCTCCGGTTTATATACACACCGGAGGGACCTAGGGTTGTGCAGAATCATCTTGTAGAGGAAGAAAACATTACACCCGGGCTCAAACTTGCCATTCTATGCAGATAGGAGTCCTATCGAGACACGGGGGATAATCTTCTGCTTTAATCTTCACGACCCATCAGTCCGGCCCATATCGAGTAATCCGAACACCCGAGGACCCCTCGTCCAGGACTCCCTCAAAGGTCTTGATGATTCTATGATGGGGATCCTTCTCCCTCGGGAGGTCTTGATTCCCCAAGGTGGAGGTACAAGGAGCAAAGCTCTCTCTGGTAATCTCAAATATTTTGCTAACCCTGACAAGTGATCTAGGCATGAGTTATATAGGTGGCCAGAGGTGAAGAGCGAATGGAAGGGAAAAACATGATATCCATAGCCGTCTTCTTGAGAGGGTCGTGCACATGGGCTAAGTAGGCCCCATGCGCACGGGGGTCCCATGGGCACGGTACACGCATGTGTGCATGGGGTAGCTACAACGACGAGGCCCATGGGCATGAGGTCAGGGGCCCCGTGTGCATAGGGTGCGTGCTTTCACTTCCATTAGCCTTCTGGGTGGCCTGTGGGCACGGGGTCGGTGAGGTCTGTGCGCACGAGGTCGCCTGGGAGCGTCTTCCTTCTTTGTGTTGGCGGCCTCCATCTTCCTTGTGGCCTCCATCACCCGGGCTCAAACTATTTTAAAAGTTTACTAGAAGTACAAAACACCTCCAATATAAAGAAAAATACACCGAGTTCCCATACCACGAAACGGTCACTACTGCCGCCAGGACAAGCCGTCGTGGCCGCTCCCCTACCAAAGCAGATTTGATCTTGTTGATGACAACTGGAAGTATTTGTGAAAGTGCCCTTAAGGACCATCACCATGGAGCCACATTCGTCACAGTTAAACACTTGAATAGATGTGAAGTACTTGACACCAAATCTAATCATCATGCACGGACGACGAGAAAACCTAACCTATCTGTCCCAAAAAGACGACACGAATCTACGTCCAAGCTCCGTTGACTGCATCTGGACGGATGAACTCGATGAGGATCGAAGCGTGGAAGGTAAACTCGAATAAAAAGGGCCACGATCCGCCTAAGCATCACACCTGCAAGGACTAAAAACCTAACCTAAATTACTAATCAGAGCAGAGGCACTGGTGTTCCCGTTCCGGCGACTGGCCGCTATGGTGGTAGGCAGAAGTGAGACGAATCCATGTCCTTATTGGTTAAGATGCGGGGAAAAATTTGCCCTTTTCGTCGACCGTTGTTTTCATTATTTTGTTGTAGTTTGTGTTTGTTGGAAACAATTGATTTGGCAATGCTTCACGATGTATTGATCGGTGCATAGCGCACGTATATATGGAGTACAAAGTGGGCCACAACCTCAACTATACAAAGACTAGGAGGTGGGTCGGGCTATACAATATACATGCACAAACCA
>LR738715.1:675016155-675032184 GCA_902687465.1 Secale cereale | reverse complement strand
CCCCCCCCCCCCCGCGCAGTCGAAGCGTCGCCGGAGATGCAAAGACTGGACCTAAACTCCTTGAAAACAGAAGTAGGCAGTCCTTTTGTCATGACATCGGCGAACTGCTGCGTCGTCGAGACGTGGAGGACCCGGATGCGCCCAAGAGCCACCTGCTCGCGAACAAAGTGGATGTCGAGCTCGATATGCTTCGTTCGACGATGATGGACCGGGTTGGCGGAGGGGTACACGGCGGAGACGTTGTCGCAGTAGAGGAGCGTGGCCTTGTGGACATCACAAAGCAACTCCTGGAGCAGCTGACGAAGCCAAGAGCATTCAGCAACGGCGTTAGCCACTGCCTGATACTCTGCCTCTGCACTCGAGCGGGAGACGGTGGGCTGTCGCTTGGAGGACCAAGAGATCAGAGACGGCCCAAGGTAGACAGTCACAGTACCCCAAAGTGGAGTGCCGTGTGTCCGGGCAGCCAACCCAGTCCGCATCAGAGTATGCGACGAGGTCGGTGGAGGCGGAGGCTGTCAGCGTAAGTCCCATGGACGGGGTGCCGCGTATGTAACGGAGGATACGCTTCACCAAGGTCCAGTGAGAGTCACGCGGAGCATGCATGTGAAGACAAACCTAATGAACAACATACTGCAAGTCGGGGCGCGTCACTGTCAGATACTGTAAAGCACCCACGATGGAGCGATAGAAGGCCACATCGGATGCGGGAGAACCCTCCACAACGGAAACCTTGGCCTTGGTGTCGACAAGCGTGGGAGCGGGCTTGCAGTTAAGCATGCCGGCTCGATCAAGAAGCTCATGGGCATAACGCTGCTGGTGCAGGAAGAACCCATCTGGCCGTCGAACCACCTCAATACCATGGAAATAGTGCAGGGGGGCCAAGTCCTTCAGGGCAAACTCATCGCGAAGACAAGCAGTGAGCCGCTGAAGGAGCGCGACAGTGGATGCTGTTAGTATGATGTCGTCGACGTAGAGCAGCAAGTAGGCTGTGTCAACTCCGTGATGGTACACAAAGAGAGACGCATCGGAGCGAGTCGATGTAAATCCGAGCGTTTGCAGGAAAGCAGCGATGCGCTGGTACCAGGCCCAAGGCCCCTGCTTCAACCCGTAAAGAGAACGAGAGAGCAAGCACATATGGTCAGGATGCGAAGCGTCGACGAAGCCAGTAGGCTTCTCACAGAACACCTGCTCAGCGAGGTGGTCATGCAAGAAGGCATTGGAAACGTCCAACTGATGCACATGCCAGGATCGGGAGACGGCTAGCTGAAGCACGGTGCAGATCGTGCCCAGTTTTACAACCGGGGCAAAGGTGTCGGTGAAGTCCACACCCACACGTTTCCGAAATCCCCGAACCACCCAACGAGCTTTATAGTGCTCGAGAGTGCCATCCGGACGAGTCTTGTGTTGAAAGACCCACTTGCCCGTGATGATGTTGGCACGAGGTGGCCGAGGGACAAGCTGCCAGGTGCGGTTCCGCTGGAGCGCGTCGAACTCTTCCTACATCGCAGCGAGCCAATGAGGATCCCGAAGGGCTGCTCGAGCTGACGATGGGAGAGGGGACGGCTCAGAGGCGGAAGCAGGAGCAGGTACTCATCGCTGGTGTACCGCGTGCTCGGGCGGAGGGTGCCAACCCGAGAGCGAGTCATTGGGTGGGGCAGCGAGGTCGGGATGGCGGCAGGCGAGGACGATGAAGAACCCGCCACCTCCGAGGCCACGGGGGAGGCCGCGGTCGAGGCCGCCGCGGGCGAGGTCGTCGCGGACGGCGCAGGGGACGCGGGAGGCGTCACGGCCTCTGGGTGGCCGACGGTGGTGCAGCCGCCGGGGAGGCCGACGGCGCGGTCAGAGCCGGGGACGCCAAGGGAGTCGCGGACGCTGGGGAGGGTGCAGCCCCTAAGGCAGCCAGCCGGGGAGAAACTCGACCCGTGGCACGGGGGCATCGTCAAAGCCGGGAGGCGGCCTAAGAGAAGTCGGGCGGCCGTCACCGGGAACGAGCAAAGCCGCAACATCCGAAGATACCGGCTAAAAGGGAAAAACCATCTCATTAAAGTACACGTGTCGGGAAGTGATCACCCGATGTGAGATAGGGTCACAGCAGCGGTAGCCTTGGATGTTGGGAGGATTGCCGAGAAAGATGCAGGCCACAGACCGAGGTGCGAGCTTATGAGGAGTAGTGGAAGTGATGCTAGGATAGCACAGGCAACCAAAGATGCAGAGCTCAGCATAGGAAGGTGGCGTGCCGAATAGAAGGTGATGGGGTGCAAAATTCCCGCGAGTGTGACAGGGACGGATGTTGATGAGTAGTGATGCGGTGGCGAGCGCGTCGGGCCAAAAACGTGGTTGCACATTGGCATGAAAGAGAAGGGTGCGAACGTAGTCATTCAGAGTGCGAAGCACGCGCTCAGCGCGGCCATTCTGTTGCGAAGTGTACGGGCAAGTGAGGCGAAAAATCGTGCCGTGTGTGGCGAGAAGGTTGCGGATCGCAAGGTTATCAAACTCCTTCCGTTGTCTGTTTGCAACACATGGATGGGACGTCCAAACTGCGTGGAGACATAGTAGTAGAACGCGGTGAGAGTGGCAATAGCATCTGACTTTCGCCGCAATGGGAAGGTCCACACATAGTGTGAAAAATCATCAAGTATGATAAGATAATAAAGACAGCCCGTATTACTTGCAACATGAGAGGTCCAAACATCACTATGAATGAACTCAAACGGGTATGATGCAACATGCGAGGAAGTGCTAAAAGGAAGACGAACATGTTTGCCGAGACGACAAGCATGACAAGTGTGATCGTCGATCTTATTACACGTGAAGGAAAAACTGCGAAGAATATGACGAAGGGTGGCGGTGTTCGGATGACCGAGACGAGCATGCCAAAGGTCCACTCCGACGGAGAGCGCCATGGGTGCAGCGACGGACGAAGTGGACGAGTGGACCGGGTAGAGCTCGTCGGGACTGTCACATCGGTGGAGCACCATCCGGGTATGGGCATCCTTAACAGAAAAGCCAAACATGTCAAATTCAACGGTGACAGGATTTTCACGTGTAAGAGAACGAACAGAAACAAGGTTTTTAATGATGTTAGGAGAGACAAGTACGTTAGACAGAGATAATGGCATGGAGTTAGAGGGAAAGCAGCATGGCCGACATGAGTAATAGGCATGGAGGAACCGTCACCCACGGTAATACGAGCAGTGGTGTGAACGGGGTGAGCGGTAAGATGATTACCGGGGGTGGCGGCCATGTGAGCCGTGGCTCCGGTGTCCATATACTAGTCACCACTGCCAGTATACTGCTGCGGCGTAGGGGTGGTGTGGAGTGCCGCTAGAAGCGCGGGGCCCCACGGTGCCAGCGGAAGGGCCGGCGCTGACGGCAGCGGCAGTGGTGGCGGTGCCGCGAACCCGCCGGCTGGAGGCAGCCCATAGGCCGCAGGGGGGCCGTAGGGCAGCGCGGGCGGGTACAGCTGAGGAGCTGCATGAAGAGCCTGATGAGAAGCTGAACGAGCACCGAAGAAGCCGGGGACGGGGGCACGCGGAACGTGCATGGACTATGCGTGAATAACCCCCGTCCAGGGGGTTCTGGCCAGCCAGGGGGGCGGCGGGAGCTGCTGCTGCTGGGGGCGAGGCGGCCCGCCGTTAGCCACCGGCTGCTGTTGCTGCTGCTTGCGGCCACCGCGGCCACGCCGGCTGTCGCGGGGCTGCTGCTGCTCGGCGGGGGGCGGGGAGGGGAACCCGGGCGGCGGCGCCGGGAAGGCCCCCGGCGTGGGCTGCGGCGGGGGAGCCAGGGCAGTGGGCGGCGCACCACCGCGGGTACCGGCGGTGAGGGCCGTGTGGGTGGCCCGGGTGCGCGACATCCGCATCCTCCTCTCCTCCAGCTTCAGGTACGTGACGATCTTGGGGAAGGTTGGGTTGGTGATGAGAGGGATGTTGGAGGCGGCGTTCACGAAGTCGTCGTTCAGTCCGGCGATGAGAGTGCTGAGAAGAAGCTCGTCGGAGACCGTCTCACCGAGGTCACGGAGCTCGTCAACAAGCTTCTTGAGGTGCATGCAATAATCGTCAACAGACGAGTCGAGCTGCTGGCACCCAAAAAACTCGCCGTGCAGGAAACCCTTGCGTTGGAGCGCGTTGTCGGTGAAGAGGCCATTGAGCTTGGTCCAAACGGCGCAAGTGTCATCATCGGCGGAGACCACCATGTGGAAGAGGTCCTTCGAGATGGTGGTGTAGAACCAGCGGATGAGAGTGACGTCGATGGACATCCACTCCTCATCGTCCTCCATGAATCGGGAATCCGCGGAGCCATCGATGTGATCCCGGAGGTTGTACTCACGGAACACAAGGGTGAAGTACGTCTTCCAAGCATAGTACGTGGAGGTGAGGTGGTCGAGGACGATGGGAATCCGGGCGAGGATGTTGAGATCGCGGATGACGACGGGGTCGGGACCGTCGAACGGGTTGGAGCCAGAGGAACGGGGGGAGGCCATGATCCGGAGATGGGGACGGAGAGGGAGGCGGCGCGACAGAAGGGGAGGCGGCGCGGTTGAGAGCGACGCGACGAGGGCTGGGCAGAAGCGTGGGCGGCGGCGCGGCGGCGGAGGAACGCGGCGGTGGCGGCGCGTGGTGGCGACGGCGGCGGCAAGGGTTAGGGTTAGGATCGTAGGTATGATACCATGTTGGAAACAACTGATTTGGCAATGCTTCACGATGTATTGATCAGTGCATAGCACACGTATATATGGAGTACAAAGTGGGCCACAACCTCAACTATACAAAGACTAGGAGATGGGCCGGGCTATACAATATACATGCACAAACCATATATTCAACAGTGTTAACTTGCCAATAGATGATACTCCCTCTGTAAGCTAATATAATTATGTTTAGATCATTATTTTAGTATTCTAAATGCTCTTATGTTAATTCACAGGGAAGTATTTTTTGCAAGCTATGCACGTTATCTTGTGTGAGGATAGCCATCCCAGAAATGAACCGAACCAGGTGGATACACCCATGACTAACCGAAAACTCTTGTCGACTGACATCACGTGACTAGTTTAGTGCGCCCCTTCGAACGGCACCACGCCCTACACAATCCATCACGCATGCCATCCGGCCAGTCATCGTCCCAGATACGAACAAAAGGAGAAGAAACGTAACCGGATAATAATGCAATAACAGTCGCAATAGCTAGCATCTCGTTCATCACTAACAGATCGACAGACAGAACCAAGCCGATGAGCGTTCAGTAAGTGGCCACTAATCAATCATTCCATCCCCACCACACCGAGGCGCATGCCCCCACAGCCGACGACCGACGACTCGTTGACTCGCGCCGCACCCCGCCTTTTCACACGTATATGAGCGCAGCGCCACTCGTCACTCACTCCCCACACCTCAGCTCACAGGTCAGTACCTCACCGGCCGCCCAAGCAACTTCCGACTAAAATAATGCCGAGCACCTATCCCCTCCCCTTTCTGCTCCTCGCCGTCCTCCTCCTGGCCGGCGAGTCGAGCTCGCAGCCCGCTGGAGGCGACCAGGACGCCCTCCTGGCCATCAAGAAGGACTGGGGTAACCCCGCGCAGCTCGCGTCGTGGGACCCCGCCGCCCACGCCGACCACTGCAACTGGACCGGCGTCGCCTGCGAGGGCGCCGGCGCCCGGCGAGTGGTGACGGGGATATCCTTGCCGAAGCTGAACATTAGCGGCAACGTGCCTCCGTCCGTGTGCAAATTGGCGAGCCTCACCCGCCTCGACCTCTCCTACAACAACCTCACTGGCGGCTTCCCCGGCGCCGCGCTGTACGGCTGCGCCCGCCTCCGGTTCCTCGACCTCTCCAACAACGGATTCGATGGTGTCCTCCCGGATGACATCAGCCGGCTGTCGCAGGCGATGGAGCGCCTCAACCTGTCGACTAACCACTTCTCCGGCGCCGTGCCGGCGGCGGTCGCGGGGCTGCCGGCGCTGAAGTCGCTGATTCTTGACACGAACCAGTTCACCGGGGTGTACCCGGCGGCCGAGATAAGCAAGCTCGCCGGTCTTGAGGAGCTGACGCTTGCCTTGAACCCTTTCGCGCCGGCGCCGGCGCCGCCCGAGTTCGCCAACCTAACTAACCTGAACTACCTCTGGATGTCCAGCATGAACATGACCGGCGAGATCCCGAAGGCCTACTCGAGCCTAGTGAAGCTCCAGATGCTGGCTATGACGGCGAACAACCTCACCGGCGAGATCCCGGCGTGGGTCTGGCAGCACCCAAAGCTCGAGAAGTTGTACCTGTTCACCAACGGACTCACCGGCGAGCTTCCGCGCAATATCTCGGCGGTGAATTTGATAGAGCTTGATGTATCGACGAACAAGCTCATGGGAGAAATACCGGAAGACATTGGTAACCTCAAGAACCTGAGCCTATTGTTCATGTACACCAACCAGCTCACCGGCACCATTCCGGCAAGCATCGCGACGCTCCCCAAACTCAAGGACATCCGGCTATTTGAAAACAAGCTTTCCGGCGAGCTCCCGCCTGAGCTCGGGAAGCACTCGCCGCTCGGCAACCTCGAGGTCTGCAACAACAACCTCTCCGGCCGGCTCCCGGAGTCGCTCTGCGCCAACGGGAGTCTCTACGACATCGTCGTCTTCAACAACAGCTTCTCCGGCGAGCTCCCGAAGAACCTCGGCCACTGCACCAAGCTGAACAACATCATGCTCTACAACAACCGCTTCTCCGGTATGTTCCCGGCGGAGATATGGTCATTTCCGAAGTTGACCACTCTGATGATACACAACAACGGTTTCACCGGGGCTCTACCGGCCGTGCTATCTGGGAACATCTCGCGGATTGAGATGGGGAACAACAGATTCTCTGGCTCCTTCCCAACGTCGGCAACCGGGCTGGGCGTGTTCAAGGCGGAGAACAACCAGCTCTCCGGCAAGCTACCGGACAGCATGAGCAAGTTTGCCAACCTTACTGATCTGTTGATATCAGGCAACCAGCTAACTGGTTCCATTCCAACATCAGTCAACGTGTTACAGAAGCTCAATGCTCTCAACTTGAGCGGCAACCGGATGTCCGGCACCATTCCACCTTCCAGTATCGGGTTGCTTCCATCGCTGACAATCCTTGATTTGTCCGGCAATGACTTCACCGGTGTCATACCGCCGGACTTCAGCAACCTGAAACTCAACTGGCTCAACATGTCGTCAAACCGGCTCATCGGCATGGTGCCGCTCTCGCTGCAGAGCGCGGCATATGAGACCAGCTTCCTCGGCAACCACGGGCTCTGTGCTAGGAAAGGCTCGGGGGTAGACCTCCCGAAATGCGGCACTGCCCGCGACGAGCTCTCGAGGGGCTTGATCATCCTCTTCTCCATGCTCGCCGGCATTGTTCTCGTCGGCAGCGTGGGCATCGCATGCCTGCTCTTCCGGCGGCGGAAGGAGGAGCAGGAGGTGACCGACTGGAAGATGACGCAGTTCACCCATCTGCGCTTCACCGAGTCTGATGTGCTCAACAACATCCGTGAGGAGAACGTGATCGGCAGCGGCGGGTCCGGGAAGGTGTACCGCATCCACCTGCCTGCCCGTGCCGGCGGCGGCGACGAGGAGCACGGCGGCGGCGGCAGGATGGTGGCCGTGAAGAAGATATGGAACGCAAGGAAGCTGGACGCGAAGCTCGACAAGGAGTTCGAGTCGGAGGTGAAGGTGCTGGGCAACATCCGGCACAACAACATCGTGAAGCTGCTCTGCTGCATCTCCAGCCAGGACGTGAAGCTGCTCGTCTACGAGTACATGGAGAACGGCAGCCTCGACCGGTGGCTGCACCACCGTGAGCGCGAGGGCGCGCCGGCGCCGCTGGACTGGCCGACGAGGCTGGCCATCGCCATCGACTCGGCCAAGGGGCTCAGCTACATGCACCACGACTCCGCGCAGTCGATCATGCACCGGGATGTCAAGTCCAGCAACATCTTGCTTGACCCGGAGTTCCATGCCAAGATCGCCGACTTTGGGCTCGCCCGGATGCTTGTCAAGTCCGGCGAGCTGGAGTCCGTGTCAGCCATCGGCGGCACGTTTGGGTACATGGCCCCAGGTGAGAAGCTAAAATCCATTAAGTTGCCATTCAAACCTTTGAAAATTCATTATTATTGATTGCAGTGCTAACTGGGGTGATCTTGTGCAGAGTATGCGTCCAGGCTGAGGGTGAACGAGAAGGTCGACGTCTACAGCTTCGGCGTGGTTCTGCTGGAGCTGATCACCGGCAGGGTCGCGAACGACAGCGGTGCCGATTTCTGCCTGGCGGAGTGGGCGTGGCGGCGGCACCAGAAAGGCCCTCCGTTCAGCGACGTGGTCGACGAGCACATCCGTGACCCGGCCAACATGGCGGACATCCTGGCCGTGTTCACCCTCGGCGTGATCTGCACGGGGGAGAACCCTCCGGCGCGGCCGTCCATGAAGGAGGTCCTGCAGCACCTCATCCGGTGCGACAGGATGTCCGCTCAGGCAGAGGCGTGCGAGCTGGACTACGTCGACAGCGGCGCGCCGCTGCTGGAAGCGAAGAAAGGCAGCCAGAGAAGGGACGTGTCCGACTCCGGCAGGTGGGACGACGACGAGGAGGACAGCGGCAACTTCGTGGTGCACGCGGTCTAGCAGAGGCGTACGCTTACCCATGAGAGCAGTTCTGTTCAGGTGTACACTAGCACTGACTGCACAGTGCATATTACTCCCTCCGTCCCATAATATAAGAACGTTTTTGACACCAGTGTAGTGTAAAAAACGTTTGTGTAAAAAACGTTCTTATATCATGGGACTGAGGAAGTAACTAACTAGAGCTCGTCCGTGCATGCAGACGCAGAGCTAGTAGCACTACTGCACTAAAGTAGTGGAGTAAAAATGTTTAGTAGCAATAAGAGCATTTGCAGTCACCACTTGTAAATTTGGGTCCTCAAACATGCCGCAGACTGTCAGTGTCAAAACCGGCAGATCTCGGTTAGGGGATCCCGAGCTGTGTATCTGAGACGAGACTTGCCTGCTCCCCGCGTGTGCGCCCATCCGTGCTTCCGCGTGTTTGGCTTGATTTGATTGGAACAAAATAAAATCCGGCCCACCCCCTTAAAATCAGAGGGGGGACGATTATATTAGAAAGGAAAAAGGAAAAAAGACAGCCGTAGGATGAAGTGGAAGCACAGATGGGAGCATGGGGAGAGAGCAGGCAAGCCGGATCCGTGTATCTGAGAATCGGTGGTAACAGGGGGAAGCAAGGACACGATGTTTACCTAGGTTCAAGCGCTCTTAATGGCGGTATTATTCTACTTCCTGCTTGATTGATCTTGATGGAGGCGATCTACCTCGAGATCGTAATGGCTAAACCTTAGATGTCTAGCCTATGATTGTTATGATAGCCTCTATGGACTAAAACCTTCGGATTATATACACATCGGAGGGACCTAAAGTTATACAGAATCATCTTGCAGAGGAAGAAAACATTACACCCAGACTCAATCTTGCCATTCTACGCACATAGGAGTCCTATCCGGACATGGGGATAAACTTCTGTTTTGATCTTCACGGCCCACCAGTCCGGCCCATAACGAGTAATCCGGACACCCGAGGACCCCCTAGTCCAGGACTCCCTCAATAGCCCCTAAACGAGTCTTCGATGACGATGAGTTCGGCACGCATACTGTCTTCGGCATTGGAAGGCGGGTTCCTCCTTCTGAACATTTCAAGTTAGTCTTCGTGCATAAGGGAACTATGTCCGGCTCTGTACGATTAGTATAACCCTTAGCCACGAAGGCAAGACGTCAAAATAAGAACTATGTCTTTACTGACAACTTTTTCGGAACGTCACACTTGACTCATGAACATTTCGAGCCGTTTCCATTTCTCGTTTCGCGTTTTGAGGCATAGCCTCTAGTGGCACGTCTTGTCGAAACTGCGATCGTGCCCGCTTATTTCGGGATTCTCATAAATATGGTTTGGGTAACCCAACCGTACCTTACGCACGATCTCGTTGGGAACAGGTGAGTTTTACAGCTCGAGTGGGGGGGGGGGGCGTTTGGTATTTACTGCTTATAAAATGATACATATTTCTCCCCTTTTCCTCACGCTTTCCTCTAGGCTCTCCTTTCCCAATCTCCTTGCTCCAGCGCCCGCAGCTCCCATCCCTCCCACCACCACCTCCTTCTCCAGCAATGGCTGGATTTGGCTCCAAAGGCAAGTGGGAGGCCTCCACCGTCACGGAGAAAGACGTGAAGAGTCTCCGGGGCGCATGCTATCTCGCCGCAAACATAGCGCACCAGATTCCTGATATAAATCAGGTAATCCCTACTCCAGGGCCCGGTGAGAGGGTCGTGTTCATCCCTCGCTTTCTTCGGGGGCTTGGATTTCCCCTCCACCCCTTTATCTGGGGTCTCTTGTTCTTCTACTTCTATCCTTCACATATCGGCTTTCATAGTCATGTGTGAAGCTTTCCTCCGCGTCCTCCCACACTTCGGCCTATGACTTAAGATCTTGAATCTGAAGCCGAAGGTGGTCGATGGACAGCATGCAGACTGTGGTGGAGCCATGGTAAGCAAGCTCCCCAATGCCACTTGGCCCAAAGGGGCCTTTGTGGAAATAGTCAAGATATGGCAGTGGAAGTGGTTCTACATCACCGAATCCCATGAGGCTAACTGGCCGCCCATGCCTGAATTCAGGTCCGGACCCCCAGAAAGGCTCACCTCATGAACCACCAAGGTCCTTGAGTGGGGGTCTCAATTGGAGGTGAAGACGCTCCAGAATCACATCTCCAGCCTGATAACACAGGGCACCCACCTCACTAACGTGATTTAGGTGATGCTCTACCGCCACGCCCTCCCTTGCCAGCTCCGGGCCTCCCGCTTGTGGGAGTTCGACCCGGAGGGGCCACGGACCTTGAAGCGCTTCTTCGGCACTACGCACGTAGACATATGGAAGCAGCTTTTCAAGGCCCAGAAAAAGTGGCCAAAGGAGACCGAGGACATCAGATTCGACAACGAGACCCCGACTACGGCGGTAAGCACGATTTTGCCGAAGACTCATCCGGTCCATATTTCAAGTATAACATGAATTAGAACATTTGCATTCCATACAGGCCTGGACGGCAAAAGCGGAGCGGATCAACTGTTCGGCTCAGTTGCCCGAGGACCTAGCCACGCCCCAGCTGATGGCGATGCTGGTGTCGGCGTCGTACCAAGCGCCGAAGAAGAAGGCCAAGAATAAGAAGGGCAAGGAGGCCAAGGGCTGCCCCTGCCATAAGGGTCATTCGGAAGCTGTATCTGGAGAGACCGATGCCCTCTCCTCCCATGATGAGGAGGAAGAGGAGGAGGTGGTGGAAAGCAACTCCCCCATCTATGGGAAGAGGAAGAAGAGGGCGGCCCCTGAAGACACGGGGAAGGGGGGAAGCTGAACCTCCCGGACAGCTCGGACTCAGAATCCAAAGCTGACTTCCAAAGACATCCTAGGATCAAGCCCTTGGCCGAATCGTAAGTATTCACATTTTTACTATTGTCTTTGGTTAACCAGTTACTGCTGTATAAGTAATTTTGCAATCCTCCCCGCACTTTCCCCAGTGCTTCATTATTGTCAGGGAGCTCTCTGCCACCCGACATGGCAGAGAGTGACACACCGTCGTGGGCTCAATCGCCCATCATCCTAGGGGACACCGAGGTGTCCTGCCTGTGGACGTCCCCTGTGCAAGAGAGGGAGAGCGGGGCCGACAAGAGAGTGCCCGAGGTTAACACCTCGGTTACCGTCAGCCAAGGGGACACAATCCCCATGGCAACCGGCAGCGGGGACCCCAAGCAATCCAGGCCCCCGCCGAACACCATTCCGGTGGCCATTATGGCTCCGGAATCGGATAGGCAACCCCCTATGATAGGGGGAGGAGCATTAGCCCCACCGGCGGCCTCCGTTACTCCGTAGGTGCCCGACGTGCTGGAGGAAGCACTGCAAGGTGCTTCCATCGTGGCGGAACACCGCACTCTGATGGGTATGGTGATCGGGAAGATTCAGTCTGCTAAGAGCAGACTTAATGAAGCCTTTCACAGCCTACTGACATGCTTTGAGGTATGCGACGTAATGCTCTAAAGAACTTTATATTTCATTTGTATAGGGTATAAAACCTTTGTACGGTCGCTAGCCCCTGATGCTCTGTTTGATTCTGAAGTAATCAGACAGAGGATCCATATAGTATCCGGGAATATAACATATTGTGCCATTTATTTGAACAGGCTTCCATGTTGGCGGCATCCGCCCAGGCCGCAGAGGTTTCTGAGCTCAATCGGAAGCTTCAGGAAGTTGACGAGGAACGTGACCACATTAACAAGCGGTTCGATTAACCGCAAGGTATGCAGACTTAGAGAATTTTCATGTCAAAAGACGATATGTTTATTGAGAGGTTTAACTCATTGTTTGATGTGATTATGGTCACAGATGGCGCAGCCGAGGTCGAGACCCTCAAGGGCTCCCTTGCTCAGGCCAAGAAGGAGGCTGAGGTGAACAAGACAACTGCTGACAAAGCGGCTGCCGAACTAGAGGCCGAGCAAGCTACTCGCTGCCAACATGAAGTTCAGGTGGCCGAAGTCGAGCAAAAGCTCAGGGACACCATTTGCAAATGCGAGGTGTTGGATAAATAGACTTCGGACCAATCATCCGAGCTCACCAAAGCTCTCAATGATGCCAAGGAGGCACGGAGCGAGTCCCGAAGTTGTCGCGAAGAGATTCACCAGGCGTGGTAGATAGCTACTGCTAAGGCCTTTCTTTTGCAGAGTATCTTTTTGAGGTCAGAAGTATGCGTCACTTACTCGAGTGTGGAGTTCTCCAGGCGCGTTTGTGGATCTCCCGAAGAGTATCGCCGACGCCACCCAATTCTTTAGAGCCCAGGAGGGGAATGCGATAGAGAAGTTGTTCTGGTCGCAATTTCTTGCACCAGAACACCCAACGCCTCTGAACGACTAGCCGATGCAGCTGGTCGAGTTGCATAGGATGGTGGGTTCGGCCATGAAGGACTTAATAGTCTAGCTATGGCCAGCCGAGCCAATCCCTAGCAGCTACTTCGGATTGGTGAAGCGGCTCGTCGATGCGAGGCCGTGGGTCGATGTTGTGAAGCGCTCAGCCTATATACAGGGTGCTCGGATGGTCTTTGCCTGAGTCAAGATGCACTAGACAAAGATGAAGGCCACCGAAGTGGCCACTGCATGCCCGCCCGAAGGCAAGGATCATCGGAGGCCGGAGAGGTACTTCGATGACGTCCTAGAAGGAGCCCGCATTGTAGAGGGTGAGTGCACGAAGGACGTGGTTTTTAATTAAGTGTGTTCGGGTTGTAAAGACTATGCTTATGAACCTTTGTGAAATATATTTTTGAGCTTTTTATTCAAGCGACTATTCCTCCTATGCGGCCGTTTATTTTTATATCTGAAAGTTTCCAGTCGTCGGCTTTAGCCCCCATGTAGATGCTACAGAGGTGTTCGGCATGACGCGTGACCACGCTTTACCCAACGTCTTGGTCCGTAAAGGAGGTGTCCGCGAACTGAACCAGGCAATCAGACTATGCAGCTTTATTTCTTTCACTTAGCCATAGGAGTTTGACTGTGGGGCTAAGTACTAGCCCCTTGTGCATGTGCGGCTATCTGGATTACGGTGCCTCTTTTACGCGGCTGGGCGAAGACCAGCCCCTCGTGTAACACGGGATAGATCGCTAACGATCTGTAGTGTAATACTAAGTCGCCGAATCGCCGACCAGCTCTCGCTTATCATGACAGTTAGTTTTCGGATTTTCCACTGAGGTACTTGACCGGACGAACCAGAAATACAATCGCAGTAGTTCTCCCTTTACTACCTTAGCCGAACAATGTGGAACGTAAGGTGGTAAGCACAAGAGCTGGGCAACCCGACTGTAGACCCAAGATATGATTCGGAGCCGATGCATATAACGCAATATCCGGGACGCTGAACAATTCCCTATAGGTGTTTGGACTTTGAAGTGTGTTGGGCCGCATACAGCCCCCGGTGTTAAGTCCGGAGTGAAGCACACATGGTAATCTGAGGTAGGGAGGGAGCATAGATGGTAATGTAAAATGAACTCCAAACAAAGTGGAAACCAACTGCTTCCTTTATACCTTGATTAGTACGGCGAGCCATGTGGTTTACAGATAATGCCAAAAGTATCAAGGATATTTTACATGCCAAGAAATAAATAATAAAGGGAAAGGTTTACACATAGCCTAAACTTAATGTTTTAACAATCTCAATGAAGCCCTGCTGCACGTCTGCGCCGTTTTTCCTTTGTGAAACATCCATGAAGGAAAGAAGTCTGATGGCCATCTACGAAAAAGGAGGAAGAGAATTCCCTACACAGCCATAAATAAGGTGGGTTCTTTAATGAACCTACAATGAAAATGTAATAAAGGTCCGAATAGGGTCAAGCTGCACTATGCACCATTTTCTGCAGTGTGCCCCCGGCGCTGCCCAAGGTATTGTGAGGGCGTACTTATGTACACGAGGTACGTATGCCACAACCTTATGTGGCAGTCAGCGCAGGCCAAGCTGCTACTCAAGCTCAGGTTCCCCTGAGCTACCGCGTTGCGATGCAAGCCAAACACGTTTAGTAGTGTCTTGGGTCTTGATGACCGGTGAATTATTCGGCTTGTATAGGCCACCTTGAAGTTCGGCTGCCAGGGCTGCGGTATCCTCATCTGTATGGAGGGAGCGCTCCATATTCCCATTGACTGTGATGACGCCACGAGGTTCGGGCATTTTAAGCTTGAGGTAAGCATAGTGTGGGACTGCGTTAAAGCGGGCGAAAGCAGTTCGTCCGAGCAGTGCACAATAGCCATTGCGGAAGGGAGCGATGTCGAAGATTAACTCCTCGCTTCGAGAATTGTCTGGAGAGCCGAATACTACCTCCAGCGTTAATGAGCCCGTGCAGCGGGCCTCTACGCCGGGTATCACTCCTTTAAAGGTAGTACTGCTAGGCTTGATTCTTGACGGGTCTATCCCCATCTCGCGGACAGTATCCTGATAGATTAAGTTGAGGCTACTGCCACCGTCCATAAGGACTCTAGTAAGATGGAATCTGTCGATGATAGGATCGAGTACTAGGGCCTCCAAACCTTCGTGATAGATACTGGTTGGGTGGTCCCTATGATCAAAGGTGATCGAGCAAGCCGACCATGTGTTGAATTTTGGGGCGACAGGCTCTATGACATAGACGTCCCTTAGTGCGCGCTTGCGCTCCCTCTTGGGGATATGGGTGGCATAGATCATGTTCACCATTTTCAACTCAAGGGGAAATTGTTTCTATCCCCCAGTGTTTGGTGGGCGAGGCTCGTCCTCGTCCTTGCTTTGAGGTCCTTTCCCCTTATGTTTGGCATTTAGCTTGCCGGCCTGCTTGAAGACACACAAATTTCTATTGGTGTGGTTTGCAATCTTGTTAGGGGTGCCATGAATATGGAAAGGTCTCTCTAGTATCATGTCCAAGTTAGATGGTGTGACGCCCGGATAGTTAAGCTACAGTAACCCTCTACTAATGACGACACGTCACCACAATTACTGTTGATAATCTCGTGTTAGTTCGAAAACGATCCAAATTAAAATTTGAATTAAAAGAAAACACAAAAGTTTTCAAACATTAAAACTAAAATGTTCGGGACGTACCAAATAAATCATAAGGAATTATGGTAGAGAATCCTTATTTTTATAACATATTTAAATGCACCAAAATGATTGAAACAGCAGACAAAACAATTAAGTAAATGCCTTTGGTATTTTATAACATATTAAACTATTTTATTTTGTTTTGTTGCCCAAACTTATGTGGGAGTGGCATACTTATTAACACTAAAATTGGAACTGCCTTTATAATTTACAAAATTAAAATAAATGGGGAACTGAAATAAATAGAAAAGAATTTGAAAAGAAAAGGAAAAACGAGCAAACAGAAAAAAAAACTGAAAAGGGAGAAGCCCCCCCCCCACCGGGCCAACTGGCCCAGGTGGCCAACCGGCCCACCAGGCCCAACCGGCCACCC
>LR738715.1:674989896-675016088 GCA_902687465.1 Secale cereale | reverse complement strand
CTCCCATCCACTCCCCTCGTTCCTCCTCTCCCCATCTGAATCGGGCAACTGCCCCGACCCCAGCGCCCCGACCCCGTCGCCGGACTCCCCCTTCGCCTCGAGCCCCGCCGTCGCCGCTCGAGGACATCGCCGGACTGCACCGGTCCTCCTCGCCGGCCGCCTCTCCGGTCTCTGCCCCGTCGGACTGCTCAACCCATCTGTGAGCTTCCTTCGATACCGCCCCCTCGCGCTCGCCTCTCCCTCGCCGCGCATCGCTAGCGGGCGCGCGCGCACCGCGCCACTCCGGCCCCCTCCCGCAGCTTCCCCGCGCATCCAGGCCGCCGGCGCCGTGACCGCGCCCCTGCCCTCTGCGACGACGCCTCCCTTGGTCACCGCCCGACCTCCCTCCGCCCCCGCAGCCCTCCTACGCCGCTGCTCCCCACGCCGGCTGCCTCCTCCCTCCCTCTGGCCGCGCCGCCGCGCGCTGCCACTGCTGCCCGCCGCCCTCCTAGTCATCGCCCGCCGCCGCCAAGACCGCGGCCCTCCCCGTGCTGCTCCCGCCCGTGCAGCCTGCTCCGGCCGCCGGCCCTCTTAGCGCCTCGGCCGGCGCCCTGCCGTGGCCGCCCCGGCCCGCGCCTCGGGCCGGCTTCCCGCCGTTGGCTGTCGTCCGGCACCCCGCACGCCCCTGGGCGAGCGTCCACTCGGGCGCCCGCAGCGCCCAACGCCCGCTATCCACCGCCCGCTTAGCCCTGTTGGGCAACAGACAGCTGGGGCCCAGCGCCCCTTAAAAAAATATAAATAGAAAAAATAATAATAATAAAAATAATAATAATAAAAATAATATAAAAGAAAAATAATTAAAAATATTAATAAATAATAAGAGGTTTAATTAATTAATTACTTAATTAACTTAATTAATTCTGTTTAGATTAAACTAAACACTGATTAACTTAATTAACTGTTAATTATATAAACAGTCAATGACAGGTGGGACCCACTGGTCAGTTTGACCAGTCAACCATGCTGACGTCAGCATGATGTCATGCTGATGTCATAAATCCTTTTCGAATTAATTTAATTAATATTAAGTTCCAGAAATTAACAAAAACTTTAGAAAATCATATCTTTTAAACCGTAACTCGGATGAAAATACTTTGTACATGAAAGTTGCTCAGAACGACGAGACGCATCCGACTACGCCACCCGTTCGTCCACTACACCTCTCTATCATACCGAACGTGCAACATTCCCCCTCCGTTTCATCTGCCCGAAAACGCGAAACACCGAGAATACTTTCCCGGATGTTTTTCATCCTTGCCAGTATCACCTCCTACCGCGTTAGGTCACACGTAGCACCGCCTTTTGCCATGTTATGCCTTGTGATGCTATTGTTTGCTCTGTTATTTATTTGTTTCCCCTTCGTTGCTTATTTTTGGTAGACTCCGATACTGTGATAGACCCCGAGACCATTGATGCTTCGGTGTTCGAGTACGGCTACGCTTCCGAAGATTCCTTTCGTCTGTCGGCTTCCAGGCAAGCCCCCCCTTGATCACCAGATATCGCCTACTCTTCTCTCTACTGCTTGCATTAGAGTAGTGTAGCATGTTACTGCTTTCGATAATCCTATTCTGCTGCATAGCCTGTCATTGTTGCTACCACTGTTGATACTTTACCTGCAATCCTAAATGCTTAGTATAGGATGCTAGTTCTCCATCAGTGGCCCCTACATTCTTGTCCGTCTGCCATGCTATTCCATCGGGCCGTGATCACTCGGGTGTGATCACGGGTATATACTACATACACTTTACATACACATGATGATGGTTCGGAGATGGGGGCTGAAGGGGCAGGTGGTTCCACCCAGGTAGTGGTGGGCCTGGGTTCCCGACAGCCCCCTGATGGTTACTTGTGGCGGAGCGACAGGGCAGGTTGCGACCACCTAGGAGACAGGTGGGCCTGGCCCTGGTCGTTGTTCGCGGTTATGTCATAATAACACGTTTATCGAGATCTTGGTATTTGATCTGAGTCTGGCCATTTGGTCTATACGCACTAACCAGCTACGTGGGAATAGTTATGGGTACTCGACATCGTGGTATCAGCCGAAGCCTTTTTGACGTCAGCGACTTAGCGGCGCGCGCCGGATTGGACTGGAAAGCCTACTCTGGTATTAGGAGAGGCTAGGTCTGCTTACCGGCCGCGTACGCAACGTGCAGGTGTGCGTTGGGCGATGGGCCCGGACCCCTGCGCGCCTAGGACTTAGACCGGCGTGCTGATCTCTCTGCTGTGCTTAGGTAGGGCTGCGACGTGTTGATCTTCCGAGGCCGGGCATGACCCTGGAAAGTGTGTCCGTCCAAATGGGATCAAGCGTGCTGGGTTATGTGGTGCACCCCTGCAGGGAAGTTAATCTATTCGAATAGCCGTGTCCCTCGGTAAAAGGACGACCCGGAGTTGTACTCTGACCTCATGACAACTAGAACTGGATACTTAATAAAACACACCCTTACCAGTGCCAGATACAACTCGGTGGTTGCTCTCTCACAGGGGGATGTGCGGGAGGATCGCCGAGTAGGTTTATGCTACACGATGTTACTTGGTGAACTTACCATCTATTCCCTTCTACTGCTTCAAGACGGAGGCTGCCAGAAGCGAGGATACTTGTTACTTCCAGCTACTCTCTTCTTCTGCCGCAAGATGGACGTTGCGAGAAGCGTAGTCTTCGTTTGGATTAGCTATCCCCCTCTTATTCTGGCATTCTGCAGTTTAACCCACATATATTACCCCCCCTTTACACAGATACCATTGCATTTGTAGTATAGATCCTTGCTTGCGAGTACTTTGGATGAGTACTCACGGTTGCTTTGCTCCCCCTTTTTCCCCCTTTCTTCCTTTCTTCTCGGATGATGCAACCAGGTGGTGGAGTCCAGGAGCCAGAGGATCCCGATGATGTTTCTACATGGAGTTCGGCTTCGAGGAGTAGTTAGGAGGTCCCAGGCAGGAGGCCTTGCCTTTTCGATCGTTGCTATATTTGTGCTAGCCTTCTTAAGGCAAACTTGTTTAACTTATGTCTGTACTCAGATATTACTGCTTCCGCTGACTCTTGTGTTTCCGAGCTTTTGTATTCGAGCCCTCGAGGCCCCTGGCTTGTAATATAAAGCTTGTATTATTTTAATTTGTGTCTAGAGTTGTGTTGTGATATCTTTCAGTGAGTCTCTGATCTTGGTCGTACACATTTGCGTGCATGATTAGTGTACGGACAAATCGGGGGCGTCATAGATGGACCATTCCAATTGCCCCTTGAATGGCTTCTTCCTCTGGCCGGATTTGGAGCCACTGAATCCAACGTTTACCGCCGTGTCATCTGTTTCTCCATTGTTGCTCCGATGCTTATTTTTATTGCGTCGTGGTCTGCCATTGCCATCCCTGACTTCGGAAGTGCCAGGCTCGCTGGTACTGTTGCTTCTACGAGCCAACCATCTATCCTCGCCCGCACAAAAGTGGGTCATGAGTGTGGTAAGAGCTGCCATAGTCTTCGGCTTCTCCTGGCTGAGGTGTCGGGCGAGCCATTTTGAATGCCACTAAGGCTTCAGTGTCTGGACTGACGATGATTTGGTTCTTTTTAGTTAAGAACCAATTCCAGAGCTTGTAGGCTGACTCACTGGGTTGCTGGATTATATGGCTCAAGTCATCAGCATCCGGTGGCCGGACATAAGTCCCGTGAAAGTTAGCCCGAAAGGAATCCTCTAAATCTTCCCAGCTTCCAATGGAGTTCTCTGGGAGGCTGTTCAACCAGTGCTGGCCCCTTCAGCTTTAGAGGGGCATATTTAATGGCAGGGAGGTCATTGATGACCCACAAGTGTAGGGGATCTATCGTAGTCCTTTCGATAAGTAAGAGTGTCGAACCCAACGAGGAGCGGAAGGAAATGATAGGCAGTTTTCAGTAAGGTATTTTCTGCAAGCACTGAAATTATAGGTGACAGATAGTTTTGTGATAAGGTAATTGGTAGCAAGTGACAAAAGGTAAAAGTAGATAAGGTGCAACAAGGTGGCCCAATCCTTTCTGTAGCAAAGGACAAGCCTGGACAAACTCTTATATAAAGGAAAGCGCTCCCGAGGACACACGGGAATTATTGTCAAGCTATTTTTCATCACGATCGTCTGATTTGCGTTGGGTACTTCAATAATTTGGTATGTGGGTGGACCGGTGCTTGGGTGCTGTCCTTACTTGGACAAGCCTCCCACTTATTATTAACCTCTAATGCAAGCATCCACAACTACAAAAGAAGTATGAAGGTAAACCTAACCATATCATGAAACATATGGATCCAAATCAGCCCCTTACGAAGCAACACATAAACTAGGGTTTAAGCTTCTGTCACTCTAGCAACCCATCATCTACTTATTACTTACCAATGCCTTCCTCTAGGCCTAAATAATGGTGAAGTGTCATGTAGTCGACATTCACATGACACCACTAGAGGAGAGATAACATACATCTCATCAAAATATCGAACAAAGACCAAATTCACATGACTACTAATAGCAAGACTTCTCCCATGTCCCGAGGAACCAAAGTAACTACTCACAAGACATGATATTGTTCATGATCAGAGGGGTATTAATATGCATAATGGATCTGAACATATGGTCTTCCACCAAATAAACCAACTAGCATCAACTACAAGGAGTAATCAACACTACTAGCAACCCACAGGTACCAATCTGAGGTTTGGGTACAAAGATTGGATACAAGAGATGAACTAGGGCTCGAGAGGAGATTGTGCTGGTGAAGATGTTGATGAAGATAGCCCTCCCCAAGATGGGAGAGTTGTTGGTGATGACGGCGGTGACGATTTCCCCCTCCCGCGGGAAGTATCCCCGGCAGAACAGCTCTGCCGGAGCCCTAGATTGGTTTCCGCCTCGGTTCCGCCTCGAGACGGTGGCATGTGGTCCCGAAAGCCTCCTTATGATTTTTTAGGTCAAAACACCTCATATAGGAGAAGATGGGCATCGGGGGACCGTCGGTGGGCCCACGAGATAGGGGGCGCGCCCAGAGAGGGGGGGGTGCGCCCCCACCCTCGTGGACAGCCGGTGGCCCCCTCGTGAAGTTCTTTCGCCAGATATTTTTTATATTTTCTGAAACGGAGTTCTGTGGAGTTTTGGGGCTTTTGGAGTTGTGCAGAATAGGTTTCCAGAGTTTGCTCCTTTTCCAGCCCAGAATTCCAGCTGTCGGCATTCTCCCTCTTTCACGTAAACCTTGTAAAATAAGAGAGAAAAGGCATAAGTATTGTGACAAAACATGTAATTACAGCCCATAATGCAATAAATATCAACATATAAGCATGATGCAAAATGGACGTATCAACTCCCCCAAGCTTAGACCTCGCTTGTTCTCAAGCGAAAGCCGATATCGAAAAATATGTCCACATGTTTAGAGATAGAGGTATCGATAAAAACAAAATACCTACATGAGGGCATCATGATCATCCTCATAATAGCAATATATATATATATATATATATATATATATATATATATATTCATATGATTCTTATGGTAAAGTAACAATTCGTTCACCATATCAAGCATGAATCATAAACTTCAATGAAAACTAACAAACTTTGATCTCGGTCATTGAAGCAATTGCAAGTTATCGTAACATCGGAAAGAGTCAATATAAGAGCTTTTCAGCAAGCCTACATACTCAACCATCATATAGTCTTTCACAATTGTTCACACTCACGCAATACTTATGGTTATGGAGTTTCAATCGGACACAGAGAAAGATAGGGGCTTATGGTGTTGCCTCCCAACCTTTTACCTCAAGGGTAATGTCAACAGTAATAGATCATGGAAACATACATCCAAGTGGGTATATATGTCAGGATCTTTCCAACACAGTGTGCTTGCCAAAGGATAAAATGTAAAAAGGAAAGGTGAATTTCACCTTGACTCTTATAGAAGAATAATAGATAGGCCCTTCGCAGAGGGAAGAAGAGGTTGTCATGTGTTTTTATGGTAGGATGCACAAAATCCTAGCATAGAAGAACGTCACTTTATATTGCCACTTGTGATAAGGACCTTTATTATGCAGTCCGTCGCTTTTATTACTTCCATATCACAAGATCGTATAAAGCTAATTTCCTCCACACTAATAAATCATACATATTTTAGCGAGTTTGCAACATGACAACTTACTTGGAAGGATCTTTCTCAATCCATAGGTAGGTATGCTGGACTCTCATGGCCAAACTGGGTTTAAGGATGTATGGAAGCACAAGTAGTATCTCTACTTAGTGCGAGGAGTTGTGGCTAGCATGAGGGGAAAGGCAAGCTCAACATGTTGGATGATCCATGACAATATACTTTATTTCAGATATAAGAAAACATAACCCATTATGTTGTCTTCCTTGTCCAACATCAACTCTTTAACATGTCATACTTTAATGAGTGCTCACAATCATAAAAGATGTCCAAGATAGTGTATTTGTATGTGAAGTTCTCTTCTTTTATTACTTCTTATTAATTGCAACGATGACCAAAACTATGTTTGTCAACTCTCAATAACTTTTATTCATCATAATCTTATATGTGAAGTCATTACTTCCCATAAGATCAATATGATCTCTTGGATACTCTTTATATTTTCTTTATTTTTCTCATGACCCAAGTGAGGAAATCAAGCCCTTGAATCAACACTAATATTTATTATATAGCTCACGGACTCGATTACAAAGGGTAAAGATCATAAGGCAAAAGCTCACAACTAGATCATGCTAACTTTATTCTACTAGATCAAGATACTACCAAAAGGACTGAACTAAGAAAAACGGTAAAGATAGGAGTGATGGTGATACGATACCGGGGTCACTCCCCCAAGCTTGGCAGTTGCCAAGGGGAGTGCCCATACCCATATGATTATGTCTCCTTCTTCGGGGGTGGTGATGATGGAGTTGAAAGTAGTGACGCCGGATCATCATATATCGAGCGTAGGAGATCCTCCAACTTGCGGATAATACCTTTGAGTGCAACAATGTAATCCTTCAACAAAATATTTTCACTTGTGAGATGCTTGTTTCGAATTTGAGCTAACTCAATCATCCTGAAAGCTTCAATCTCACTTGAGGTAAAGAGATTGGGAAGAGATTGAGGGGTGTCTTCTTCTCCTGATGCCGGAGCCGGATTATTCCACCTCCTTGATCTTCTTCTCCTTGTGGGTCTCCTCGGGTCCTTCCCTCTTCAGATCTATCTTCATTAGCCAAGAATCGTTGCCTTCGTTGTTGGAGGAGGGAGACGACATGGTGCCTGGCTTCGCAAACCCTAGCTGAAAACAACTCGAAACAAGAACAGAGGATTTTTGCGTGATACAGAGGTCAAAACCTTCGGGAGTATATATAATGAATTTTTACTGACCAAAAGGAGTAACCTACAAGAAAACGGAGTCCGGGAGGCACACGAGCTGCCCACGAGGCAGGGGGGCGCTGATGTCTACACACGCTTCTACTCTTGTAGACTATGTTGGGCCTCCAAGCGCAGAAGTTTGTAGGATAGCAGCAAATTTCCCTCAAGTGGATGACCTAAGGTTTATCGAACTCAGGGAAGTAGAGGTTGAAGATGGTCTCTCTCAAGCAACCCTGCAACTAAGATACAAGAAGTCTCTTGTGTCCCCAACACACCTAATACACTTGTCAGATGTATAGGTGCACTAGTTCGGCGAAGAGATGTTAAATGGCAAGTGATATGGATGGAAAAACAAAGTAATATAAATATGTAATAAAAAGTGCAGCAAGCAAACAAGTGGTAAACGTGAGCACAAATGGTATTGCAATGGTGGAAACAAGGCCTAGGCTTCATACTTTCACTAGTGGCAACTCCCAACAACATTAACATAATCGAATCACATGATATTTCCCATAAAACATGCAAAGGGGACGCACTCGGAGGTCATTCCTTCGTGGTCAAGAGAGGACGAGAATTATGTAGGGCTACAAAAGCACACCTCAAAGTTCGTAGTTCTCAATCTAAGGATTTCCCAATGTCACCGCGGCCATCCAAAGAGAGTCCCACAATCACCACAACATACCTAAAGGATAGTCAAAGACAAGCACCAAGAGACTCTCAATCTTCAGTCAACACACAAGAGAGGAAATCACTCATGAAAATACTTTTCTAATCCATGTCCAATAGACCGCTGTCACCTTGGTCTCGGGGATTATACTAGATAAAGACAAGTGAGTACATCAATCCAATACATAGAGGAAGGGGAAATATCATGGGATCACCCTAGATTAACATAGCCTATGATCACAACGAAGATCACATCATGGGAGAGAGAATTGACCACATAGCTACTGGTAAGAACCTCAGCCCCGAGGAGGAACTACTCCCGCATCATGGAGGGAAGAAGCAACGTCAATGGAGATGAATCCGGGGGCACTTCCCCGTCCCGGCAGGGTGCCAGCGCAGGAATTCTGGTCCCCCGAAGCTTGATGGCGATGGCGGCGGAGATCAGAATCGCGTCTGGAGAAAAGGGGTCCGGAATCAGGGTTTCCTCGACGGACCTTAAATATGTGCCAAAGGGGGTCATCAGAGGGGGTCAGGGGTGCCCAGGCGCCCCCCCCGGCGCGGCCCAGGGGGGGCCGTGTGGGCAGGCCGCTTGGAGCCCCTGTGGGTCCCCCGGCTTTACTTTGGCCGCACGGTAGCTCCTGGAACGCTGGTTTTTTATATATTTTTTCTGGATTTTTCCTGGCAGTTCTCGTAATGTGAAAACCTGAAATACAAAAACAACCGAAAACAGAAACTGGCACTGGGGTGCACTGAGTTAATAGGTTAGTCCAAATATGATCAAAAGTGTATGGAAGTGTATAAATATCATAGCAATATCACCCAAAAGAGGCATGGAGCAAGCAGAAATTATAGATACGTTTTGGACGTATCAACATCCCCAAGCTTAATTCCTGCTCGTCCTCGAGTAGGTAAATGATAACAAGAATAATTTCTGTGGTGACATGCTATTAACCATATAGGACTTTTTCCTAGTCATATGACAAAAGCTTACTGAGACAATGAATCTGTAGTAATTAAGTTGCCTCATGAGAAAATCACAAAGGACTGAAAGTTTTACAACATGACATTGAAACATCAAATAGATTTGTAATGAACATGGTGTGCAAATATGATAATGTGATATCTAGCTTGCCCCCTTTAGTGAAGCAAAACATAAATGCAGGGGCACCTTCAAGGTTTAACTGATGACTAGATACAATGATTTCAAAATAAGCGATATCACAATCATGCAAAAGACAATGCTACTTTGGGATAATGCACATTACACTCAGAATGACAATCATGCTCTCAGTAGTTGGTGCTTTGAAGAAAGAAGGTGGAGACTCAACATAAAAGTAAAAGAATGGCCCTTCGCAGAGGGAAGCAGGGATTACTCATGTGCTAGAGCTTTTTATTTTAAAAGCATAGAAACAATTTTGTCAACGGTAGTAGTACTTCATATGTGTTATGCATAAGACATCCTATAAGTTGCAAGCCTCATGCATCGAATACCAATAGTGCTTGCACCTTGTCCTAATTAGCTCGGATTTCCATGGGTTATCATTGCATTACATATGTTTCAACCAAGTGTCACAAAGGGGTACCTCTATGCCACCTGTACAAAGGTCCAAGGAGATAAATCGCATTTGATTTATCGTTTTTGATAGATCTCAACTTGAGGACATCCATACCGGGACAACATAGAAAATAGATAATGGACTCCTCTTTAATGCTTAAGCATTCATAAGAGGTTGAGGATTAATGTCCAAGCTAAAACTTCCACCATGATACATGGCTTTGGTTGGCGGCCCAATGTTCTTCTCTAACAATATGCATACTCAAACCAATCAACTCATGGCAAATCACCCTTACTTCGAACAAGACGAACATGCATAGCAACTCACATGATATTCAACAAAAGTGTAACAGTTGATGGCGTCCCCAGAAACATGGATACCGCTCAGCAAGCAACTTATAAGAAATAAGATACATAAGCGACATATTCTTTACCACAATAGTTTTTAAGCTACTTTCCCATGAGCTATGTATTGCAAAAATGAAGGTTTTAAAGGTAGCACATGTAAATTTACTTGGAGTGGCGGTGAAATACCACATATAGGTAGGTATGGTGGACTCATATGGCATAACTGGATTAAAAGAATGTGGATGCACAAGCAGTCAGTCCGCTTAATACAGGTGGAGGTTAGCAAAAGACTGGGAGCGACCAACTAAAAGAGCAATGACGGTCATAATCATGCAGAGCGACAAAGCAACATTGAATCAGGCATGGAAGTTATATCGCTACTCAGAAATAAAAGATCATCAAGGCTTGACAGACTTTCTTTACAGTCTTAAATATGTGTGAGCATACGCCAAGTCAATCAAAATAAATTCTTGAAGGAAGATATCACTAAACCATACCACATCATAGGCAAACAAATCATGTTGGTACTCCAATAACACATTGGGAACCCCCCCAGCTATTTGAGACTAACCATAAGAAAACATGAACTACTAGGCGCCATTATGCACGTAGCATCTTTATCATAGACATATCAACCAATGCAACGGAAGCAAACTCTCTTAATAAGATAATCATGATAGATAAAGAGAGTTCAAGCAACCAACTAAACGAAGCTCTTTAGAAAGATAAGCATGAAAGTAAAGATCTAAGCATGATAGTAGCTATTAAAAGACAAAGAACACACACATCAAAGATAGACATGAAAATTCTATGTTATGTTCTAGGTAGAAGTGGAGCGTATTTCTCTCCCATATAAAGAATGCTGATTTCCGACTCGTTATGAAAGGCTAAAGAAAACTAAAAAGGAAAACTAAAAGCAAGACGCTCCAAGCATAGCACATAACACATGAAGTGATAAAAATATAGTGGAACGAAAGACGAACTGATAATGTTGATGGAGAAGGGGATGCACGGGGGCATCCCCAAGCTTAGATGCTTGAGTCTCCTTGAATATTTCTTGGGGGTGCATGGGGGCATCCCCAAGCTTGAGCGCTTGACACTCCTGAATCTTTTTATCATCTTCCCTCGCACACTTGAAAACTCCCTTCATACATAACTCATCATAATCTGATTCGCGAGGTTAGTACCCATAATAAAATGATTATACCTTGCTGGAAATAAAGATATTCTTGAAGGTCTACTGTTTCTCAAGATTGCCAAAAGGTTTTTGCAAAGGAAAAGCAAGCTCTTGGTTTGCAAAATGAAGGAAAAGCAAAACAGGACAGAATCTGTGAAAAACAGAACAGCAGGTAGTAATTGATTTGTTCGGGGCACTTCTGCAGCTCTAATCAAAAAACTCAGAACAGACGCACGAAAGACGATTATATAGAGCACGCTTTCGAAAAAATTCAGACCAAAAATATGATCTGGCGATTTTATACGAATTTTTCTATCCAAGGACAGAATCTGTTTCCTGGACAGCACCTCACAACTTTTGAACTTTCTAGCAATCAGAGGCTACACTTGGCACAAAATTGAAAAGCAAAGATACAATGATGATGCTACTGTAGTAACAACATCAAGACACAACAAAATCAAAATAAAATTTTATTCATTATGGGCTGCCTCCCAAAAGCGCTTTCTTTTATGCCTTTAAGCTAGGCATAAGACATTAATGATGCTCTCGTAGGAATAAGAGTTGAAGAACAAAAGAGAGCATCAAGAAGCAAATACCAAACACATTAAAACCTAACATGCTTCCTATGCATAGGAATATTGCAATTGAATAATTCATTGAAGCACAAAGCAACTAGCATATGAAGGCAAAACAAGCATAACTTCAAAGTATTCACCATAAAGAGAGGAAACTTCTTATTATTAAGATATTTAGAACCAAGTCTCCCTCTCTCATTATAAATTTCAGTGGCATCATGAATGAACTCAACAATATAAGCATCACATAAAACATTGTTACCATGATCCACATGCAAAAAGGTACTCTTACTCTCCACATAAGCATAATCTTTCTCATTGGTAATAGTGGGAGTAGGACTATCATAAACAACTTGAACACTATAGATTAATTGTATATTAGGAGGGTGGTGTTCAACAAGGGAGTAATTCCCTCCATGATTATGACAAGTTTCATAAGGATAATTTCTCCTTATGTCATAGGTACCTTTATAATCACTATAGATTGGAGTTATAACATCATCATGGTAGAGAAGAGCATTATCATTGCTATCAACTATATTTGTAAACATGTTGTCTTTATTCTTACTAGCAAAAAATTATCAATTATCACATCACTAGTGGGTAAAGGACTTGCAATCCTATCATCCCCAAGCTTAGAGCTTCCCATATCATCACTTTCAGAGTTGGTACCAAAAAGACTTTCAAGATCATAAGTAGCATTATCATCATTTTCCCAATCACAATAAGTAACATGCATATCATAATCAAAATCATCTTCAATAGTACCTACGGACGTATCATCAAGATGATAATTAAGGCAATAAACTTCACCTTCTTCTTTAAACTTACAATCGTTAGGATAAAAGTTGATGGGAGGAATATGCTCAGGCCAGGTTGATACCCATTCTTCTTCCTTCTTGCTCGTCTTCCTCCTCCTCTTCTTTTTCTTCTTCTTCACCTTAGGAGGGAGTGGTTGGAAATGAAGCTTCTCCACATATCCTGGTTTATCATTAGAAACAATGGGGGAAACTTGGGAGGAACTCTCCTTTTTATTAGCAGAAATATAAGAGACATTTTTATACTTTGGTAAAGTTCCCTCCTTTCTAATCTTACTTATGTAATCATTTTCATGGCAATTAACAACACAATAGAGATGGCAATTTTGCAAAGTGTTTTTTATTCCTATGGCATTATCATCCAGCCAAGAAGTCTTTTCTGATAACTCTTCACACATCAAGAATAACATAAGCTCATCATAAAGATCAGAGGTGATCATGTTATCACACAACCGGTTAACAGTTATGTTTTGAAAGTTCATGCATTGAAAATTAAAGTGACCCTCTATACGGCAAAGTTCACAAGTAAAAGGATAAAGGTCACACAATTCTCTGGCAATTTCATTTAAATCTCTGACCCAAGTGATTGTTCTTTCATGCTTATGTTGCTTACAATACTTCTCTTCTTCAATCATAGGCCTTTCACAAGGTCTATCCACTCCACAAAAGTTAACATGCTTATATAAAACTTCATTTTTAGGAATTGGATCATGCATGTTGCAATCATCATGAACAATTTCATTTTCTTTGCAAGTCTCTTTAAAAGGTTTATGATACTTGATCCAATCCTCCTTAGGCATATTAAGATGTGAAGCAAAAGATTTGAGGAAATCAACAAGGAGTTGAGAATCAAGCCCAAACTTAGCACTAAACTTATTAAAACTTGTAGTTTCAACAAAGGACTTAATGCAATCATACTCATAAATTATACCTGACTCTTTACCTTTGTCGATCTCCCAATCTTCAGTGTTGCGTTGAATTCTTTCAAGGAGTTCCCATTTAGCATCAATCTTTTTGTTTGTGAAAGAACCCGTAGAGGAAGCATCGAGCAAATCTTTATCCTGTCGAGAGAGCCTCGCATAGAAGTTAGTAATAATAATATCTTTGGGGAGCCCATGGTTAGGACATTTTAGCATTAATGTTTTCAGTCTCCCCCAAGCTTGAGCTATGCTCTCTCCGTCATGAGGATAAAAATTATAAACATAATTCCTATTCTCATGAACTTCATGAAGAGGATAAAACTTGTAGTAAAAGAGAGACATAAGCTCTTGCCAATCAAGCAAGTACGAGTTATCGAGAAGCTTATACCAATCTGAAGCTTTATCTATAAGTGATACGGCGAACAATCTCCTCATGACAAACTCCCTTGATACACCTGCAAGCTTAAATAATGAACATAGTTGTGACAGATATAACAAGTGTTCACCGGGATGTCTGTCTCCTGCATAACGATTAGCCAAAACATGATCGATAATACCAGCTGGTATTTCATAGGGCACAATTTCAGTAGGGAGAGGAGCAACCACCACCGGTGTGGGGCGTCTTCCCGCAAGCAACGATTCAATAACAGGGTTGTCCATAAGCATAACTAGTGAAATAAAAACAAGAAACAAAAAGATTTAATTGCAAGATCTAAAGATATACCTTCAAGCGCTCACCTCCCCGGCAACGGCGTCAGAAATAGCTTGATGTCTACACACGCTTCTACTCTTGTAGACTATGTTCGGCCTCCAAGCGCAGAGGTTTGTAGGACAGCAGCAAATTTCCCTCAAGTGGATGACCTAAGGTTTATCGAACTCAGGGAAGTAGAGGTTGAAGATGGTCTCTCTCAAGCAACCCTGCAACTAAGATACAAGAAGTCTCTTGTATCCCCAACACACCTAATACACTTGTTAAATGTATAGGTGCACTAGTTCGGCGAAGAGATGTTAAATGGCAAGTGATATGGATGGCAAAATAAAGTAATATAAATCTGTAATAAAAAGTGCAGCAAGCAAAAAAGTGGTAAACGTGGGCACAAATGGTATTGCAATGGTGGAAACAAGGCCTAGGCTTCGTACTTTCACTAGTGGCAACTCCCAACAACATTAACATAATCGAATCACATGATATTTCCCATAAAACATGCAAAGGGGACGCACTCGGAGGTCATTCCTTCGTGGTCAAGAGAGGACGAGAATTATGTAGGGCTACAAAAGCACACCTCAAAGTTCGTAGTTCTCAATCTAAGGATTTCCCAATGTCACCGCGGCCATCCAAAGAGAGTCCCACAATCACCACAACATATCTAAAGGATAGTCAAAGACAAGCACCAAGAGACTCTCAATCTTCAATCAACACACAAGAGAGGAAATCACTCATGAAAATACTTTTCTAATCCATGTCCAATAGACCGCTGTCACCTTGGTCTCGGGGATTATACTAGATAAAGACAAGTGAGTACATCAATCCAATAAATAGAGGAAGGGGAAATATCATGGGATCACCCTAGATTAACATAGCCTATGATCACAACGAAGATCACATCATGGGAGAGAGAATTGACCACATAGCTACTGGTAAGAACCTCAGCCCCGAGGAGGAACTACTCCCGCATCATGGAGGGAGGAAGCAACGTCGATGGAGATGAATCCGGGGGCACTTCCCCGTCCCGGCAGGGTGCCGGCTAAGGAATTCTGGTCCCCCGAAGCTTGATGGCGATGGCGGCGGAGATCGGAATCGCGTCTGGAGAAAAGGGGTCCGGAATCAGGGTTTCCTCGACGGACCTTAAATATATGCCAAAGGGGGTCATCAGAGGGGGTCAGGGGTGCCCAGGCGCCCCCCCGGCGCGGCCCAGGGGGGGGGGGGCGCGTGGGCAGGCCGCCTGGAGCCCCTGTGGGTCCCCCCCGGCTGTACTTTGGCCGCACGGTAGCTCCTGGAACGCTGATTTTTTATATATTGTTTCTGGATTTTTCCTGGCAGTTCTCGTAATGTGAAAACCTGAAATACAAAAACAGCCGAAAACAGAAACTGGCACTGGGTTGCACTGAGTTAATAGGTTAGTCCAAATATGATCAAAAGTGTATGGAAGTGTATAAATATCATAGCAATATCAGCCAAAAGAGGCATGGAGCAAGCAGAAATTATAGATACGTTTTGGACGTATCAGGCGCGCCCAGGGAAGGGGGGCGTGCCCTCCAGCCTCGTGGATGGCTCGTGTCTCTTCCGGACTACGGCTTATTTTTCTATTTTTGTAGATATTCCAAAACGGAGAAATTTTTCCTTTAGAACTGTTTTGGAGTCGGTTTACTTACCGTACCACATACCTCTTTCTTTTCGGAGTCTGGATCGTTCTAGAAGGTGTCCCTTATGTATTCCTCCGAGGTTACAGTTTCAATAACATTGGTTTCAACATTTATAGGATTACCCGAGATATAATGTTTGATTCTTTGACCGTTCACCACTTTCGGATTTGTGCCTTCGAAGTTGTTGATTTTTATGGCACCGGAATGATAGACCTCCTCGATAACGTAAGGTCCTTCCCACTTGGAGAGAAGTTTTCCTGCAAAAAATCTTAAATGAGAGTTGAATAGCAAGACATAATCACCTACGTTAAACTCACGCTTTTGTATCCTTTTGTCATGCCATCTTTTAACTTTTTCTTTAAACAGCTTGGCGTTCTCATAGGCACGGGTTCTCCATTCATCAAGGCAGCTAATGTCAAATAACCTCTTCTCACCGGCAAGTTTGAAATCGTAACTGAGCTCTTTAATAGCCCAATATGCCTTATGTTCTAGCTCAAGAGGTAAGTGACAAGCTTTTCCATATACCATCTTATATGGAGACATACCCATAGGATTTTTGTATGCAGTTCTATAGGCCCATAATGCATCATCAAGTTGCTTGGACCAATTCTTTCTAGACCTATTAACCATCTTTTGCAAAATTAATTTCAACTCTCTATTACTTAGTTCTACTTGACCACTAGTCTGTGGGTGATAAGGGGGTGCAATTCTATGATTCATATCATATTTTGCAAGCACTTTACGGAAAGCACCATGAATAAAGTGTGAACCACCATCAGTCATTAAGTATCTAGGGACTCCGAACCTCGAAAAAATAACTTCTTTAAGCATCTTAATAGAGGTGTTATGATCAGCACTACTAGTTGGAATAGCTTCTACCCACTTAGTAACGTAATCAACAGCAACTAAAATATGTGTGTACCCATTAGAGGCAGGAAACGGTCCCATATAATCAAAGCCCCAAACATCAAATGGTTCAATAACAAGTGGATAATTCATAGGCATTTCTTGACGTCTACTAATATTACCATTCTTTGACATTCATCACAAGATAAGACAAACTTACGGGCATCCTTGAAGAGAGTAGGCCAATAAAAACAGGATTGCAATACCTTGTGTGCCGTTCTATCTCCCGCATGGTGTCCTCCATAAGCTTCGGAGTGGCACTTGCGTAGGATCTGTTCCTGTTCATGCTCAAGTACACAACGTCTAATAATGCCATCTACTCTTTCTTTATAAAGATGTGAGTCATCCCAGAAGTAGTGTCTCATATCATAGAAGAACTTTTTCTTTTGCTGGTATGTGAAGCTAGGAGGTATAAACTTAGCAACAATCTAATTATCATAATCAGCATACCATGGAGCAGTACGAGAAGTATTTATGATAGCTAATTGTTCATCAGGAAAGCTATCATCGATAGGTTGTGGGTCATCAAGTATATTCTCTAGCCTAGATAAGTTATCTGCAACGGGGTTCTCAGCTCCCTTTCTATCAATAATATGCAAGTAAAATTCTTGCAGCAAGAGAACCCATCTAATAAGTCTAGGTTTAGTATCTTTCTTTTCCAAAAGGTATTTGATAGCAGCATGATCAATGTGAATAGTTACTTTAGAATCAACGATATAGGGTCTAAACTTATCACAAGCAAATACAACTGCTAATTTTTTTTCTCAGTAGTAGCATAATTTCTCTGGGCACTATCTAGAGTTTTACTAGCATATTGGATAACATTAAATTTCTTATCAACTCTTTGCCCTAAGATAGCACCTACAGCATAATCGCTAGCATCGCAGATAATCTCAAAGGGTAAATTCCAGTCAGGAGGCTGGACAATAGGTGCAGAGATCAATGCTTTCTTAAGTATTTCAAATGCTTGTAGGCAGTCATAATCAAAGACAAAAGGAATATCTTTTTGTAAGAGATTAGTCAGAGGCCTGGAGATTTTGGAGAAGTCCTTTATGAACCTCCTATAAAACCCGACATGACCAAGGAAACTTCGTATACCTTTGATGTCCTTAGGGCATGAGACCAACTCCTCCGCGCGACCCCAAACGGACGTCTGTTTTGTCCGGATTCTGTCCATTTGGGTAGGGATTTGGGGTCGTGTCCGGGCCTGTCCTGGGATGCGGTGGTTGTGCACCCAGCGCGCGGCCGCATCCATTTGCCCCATCCTGTCCGTCAGGGCAAAAAATGCCCAAATTTGCATCAAAACTAGTTTCCAACCCAAATATTTGTCTGGAAGTTAAAATAGTTTTACAACCCAATTGAAATTGTCTTTAATAAAATAGTTTTACAACCAAATCGAAATTGTCTTGACTGAAGATAAAATGGACCAATACATCTATTGGTTGCCAATGTGATCCCACACGTGCTCAACGAAGTCATTTTGAAGATTCAAAAGAGTGTGCCAATCACGCATCTCACGGTGGAACTGGGCAAACTGTTCAAATGTGGCCGGGTCTTGGTGTAGGGGCTCAATATTTTCACCTTGTTAATCAAATCCTTGGTCGAAGATACTCTCATCATGCTCGTCCTCGATGATCATGTTGTGCATGATCACACAAGCAATCATCACCTCCCAAAGCTTCCTTTCATCCCATGACAGTGCAGGGTTTCGAACGATACCCCACCGGGATTGAAGCACACCAAAAGCACGTTCCACATCCTTTCTAACACTCTCTTGCATTTGGGCAAATCTCTTTCTCTTCTCATCTTGGGGTTTCGAGATTGTCTTCACAAAAGTTAACCACTGAGGATATATACCATCTGCTAGATAGTATCCCTTGTTGTAATGGTGGCCGTTGATCTCAAAGTTGACAGGTGGGGAGTGGCCTTCTACAAGCCTCGTGAAGACTGGAGAATGCTACAACACGTTGATATCATTGTGAGTACCTGCCATGCCGAAGAAAGAATGCCATATCCAAAGATCTTGCGATGCCACCGCTTCTAATATGACAGTGCACGCTTTGACATGCCCCTTGTACTGGCCCTGCCAAGCAAATGGACAGTTCTTCCAGTCCCAATGCATACAATCTATGCTGCCAAGCATGCCTGGAAAGCCTCTAGCTACGTTGGTCGCCAACAGTCTCTTTGTGTCAGCGGCAGTTGGCTGCCTCAAGTACTCAGGGCCAAACACCTCGATCACAGCCTGGCAGAACTTGTACATTGACATCAGACATGTTGTCTCACTCATCCGCACGTACTCATCCACCAGATCGCCTGGAATTCCATATGCAAGCATGCGGATGGCCGCGGTGCATTTCTGGTAAGAGGAGAATCCAAGCTTGCCAAGGGCATCCGTCTTGCACTCGAAGTATGGGTCATGAGCAACCACTCCCTCTCGGATACGACTAAACACATGCCTTGCCATTCGAAAACAGCGACGGAATTTATCCGGCTTGAAGAGCAGGGTGTTGGCAAAGTAATTAGCATAGAGCAGGGCGTGGCCTCTCTCCCTGTTGCGGTTCAGGTTGGGAGCACGGCCAGGGACTGACCCCCTGTATCGAGGAAGCTGCCGTTGAATGTGGTCGTGAACAACCAGTGCAGGCACCACAAGATCTTCATCATCCGACGATGAATCGTCAGATGAACAAAGGAAGTGATGGAAGAAAAACTCGTCTCCACTGTCCATACCTTTGTTGGCAAAATGCCGAACACCTTGAGGTCGTGGTGGCGAAGAGGCCGCGATGATCACCTCGACGCAACATGGGTGGTTGCCGGCCGACTACTGGCCGCTCTGGAGCTCTCGTCGGAAGCTGCCGAGGCCGCCGTGGTGCGTCGCTGGCGGTCATATCCCCTCTGCGGCCGGCAAAGACGGCGACGGACAAACCTCCGATCGATGGCAAAACTACGGCTAAAGCACGGGCGTGGTGGCGGCCATGTCGAGAAGTGGTATGGTAGGGACGGCCGGAGGCTGAGAGGGGAGGAGGCGGCCGGAGAATAGCAGCGGCACCGGCGGCAGGGCGGGGCGGGAGAGAGAGGGTGGAAGCATTGGGAGCGGAGGGACTGCTAGTGTCCCCGACAGGCGGGCCACAGGGGGGACAAGGGCGTGCGTCCAGGCCGTCCGCGCACGTCCGTTTCACCCCAAACCGAGCGCAAGTTTGGGCCGAGGATGGGTCGAAAACGGACGGAATCTGGACATTTGTCCGTTTGAGGCAGTGCGTTGGGCCGCGCTATTCGTCCGTTTTACCCCAAACGGACGGGGCCGGACATGATAGTGTCGCGCGGTGGAGTTGGCCTGACATCTTTTCAATAGCATCAACTTTAGCTTTGTCAACTTCAATACCTCTTTCAGAAATTTTATGTCCCAAGACAATGCCTTCATTAACCATAAAGTGGCACTTCTCCCAATTCAAGACAAGATTAGTGTCTTCACATCTCTGCAAAACTCGATCAAGGTTGCTTAAGCAATCATCAAAAGAAGTTCCGTAAATGGAGAAATCATCCATAAAAACCTCAACAATCTTTTCACAAAAATCAGAGAATATAGCCATCATGCATCTTTGAAAGGTAGCATGTGCATTACATAAACCAAAATGCATACATCTATAAGCAAAGGTACTGAAAGGACAAGTCAAAGTGGTCTTTTCTTGATCCCCTTTTGACACAGGTATTTGAGAGAAACCAGAATAACCATCTAGAAAGCAAAAGTGAGTATGTTTGGCTAACCTTTCTAGCATTTGATCAATAAATGGCAAGGGGTAATGATCTTTCTTAGTAGCTTTATTTAACTTACGGAAATCAATTTCCATCCTATAACCTGTAACTATCCTTTGCGGGATCAATTCATCTTTATCATTAGGAACGACAGTCATACCTCCCTTCTTAGGGACACAATGGACATGACTTACCCACTAGCTATCAGCAACTGGATAGATAATACCTGCCTCTAGAAGCTTTAGTATTTCCTTCCTTACCACTTCTTTCATCTTAGGATTTAACCATCGCTGATGATCAATGACCCGTTTAGCATTTTCTTCCAATTTTATCTTGTGTTGGCATATAGTGGGAGTAATGCCCTTAAGATCATCCAGAGTATATCCAATAGCAGCACGGTGCTTCTTCAGAGTTTTCAATAATTTTTCTTCTTCCTGCTCTGAAAGGTTAGCACTAATAATAACAGGATAGATCTTCTTTTCATCAAGATAAACATACTTAAGATTATTAGGTAAGGTTTTAAGTTCAAACACGGGATCACCCTTGGGTGGAGGAGGATCCCCTAGGATTTCAACAGGCAAGTTGTTTCTAAATACGGGTCCCTGTTTAAAGAATATTTCATCTATTTCCCTTCTCTCATTCATATGCATATCATTTTCATGGTCTAGCAAGTATTGTTCTAAAGGATCATTAGGAGGCACGGCAATAGAAGCAAGACCAATAATTTCATCCTTACTAGGTAGTTCTTTATCAACGGGTTGTCTACGGAATTTAGCAAAGTTAACATCATGAGACATATCCCCTAATCCAACAGTGACAATATCTTTCACTCAGTCTATCTTAGCATTAACAGTATTCAAGAAGGGTCTACCAAATATAATGGGACAAAATTCATCTTGTGGGGAACTAAGAACAAGAAAATCGGCAGGGTATTTAACCTTCCCGCACAAGACTTCAACATCTCTAACAATCCCAACTGGTGAAATAGTGTGTCTATTAGCTAGCTTAATAGTAACATCAATCCCTTCTAGCTCAACAGGTGCAATATCATGCATGATTTCTTGATATAAGGTATGAGAGATAATACTCGCACTAGCACCTACGTCACATAAACCATGATAGCAATGATCTCCTATCTTAACAGAGATAACATGCAAGCCTACAATAGGTCTATGTTTATTCCTAGCATTGGCTTTGGCTATTCCAGCAGATTCCTCTTGGAGATAAATAACATGTCCGTCTAAATCTTCTACCAAGAGATCTTTAACCACATCAACACTAGGTTCAACTTTAATTTGCTCAGAGGGTGTAGTTGTTCTAGTATTACTCTTACGAACTACAGTTGAAGCTTGAGCATGATCCTTTATCCTAACAGGGAAAGGTGGTTTCTCAATATAAGCAGTAGGAATAATAGGATCAACATTATAAGTGATAGTCTTTTCTTCAACTTTAACAGGTTCAACTACTTTTACTTCAATAGGGGGATAGTATTTAAACCACTTCTCCTTGGGGAGATCAACATGAGCAGCAAAAGATTCATAGAAAGAAGCTACTATCTCAGAGTCAAGTCCATATTGAGTGCTAAACTCACGGAAAACATCGGTATCCATAAAAGCTTTAACACAATCAAACTTAGGGGTCATACCTGACTCCTTACCTTCGTCGAGATCCCAATCTTCAGAGTTGCGTTTAATTCTTTCCAATAAATCCCATTTGAATTCAACAGTCTTGATCATAAAAGAGCCAGAACAAGAATTATCGAGCATGGTGCGATTATTGAGAGAAAGCCGAGCATAAAAATTTTGAATGATCATTTTTCTTGAGAGCTCGTGATTGGGGCATGAATATAACATTGACTTAAGCCTCCCCCAAGCTTGAGCGATGCTTTGTCCTTCGCGAGGCCAAAAATTATAAATATAATTACGATCACGGTGAACCTGGTGCATAGGGTAGAACTTCTGATGAAATTCCAACTTCAGACGATTATAGTTCCATGATCCAATATCATCACATATCCTAAACCATGTCAATGCATCTCCCTTCAAAGATAAAGGGAAGACCTTCTTCTTGATAACATCCTCGGGCATACCTGCAAGCTTAAATAATCCACAAACTTCATCCACATAGATTAGGTGTAAGTCGGGATGCAGTGTTCCGTCTCCTGTAAAAGGATTTTCAAGCAGTTTCTCTATCATACCCGAAGGAATATCAAAGCAAACATTTTCAGTAGGTGCAGTAGGTTGAGGAGCAACTCTGTGCTCTTCTGGTCAGGGTGAAGATACCTGAACAAGCCACTCAAAGATTTTGAGCCATAGTAACAAGTGACAATAAATTTCAGCACACTATATAAATTTTTCCTTACCAAAGGCGCTTCACTCCCCGGCAACGGCGCCAGAAAAGAGTCTTGATGACCCACAAGTGTAGGGGATCTATCGTAGTCCTTTCGATAAGTCAGAGTGTCGAACCCAACGAGGAGCAGAAGGAAATGATAGGCAGTTTTCAGTAAGGTATTTTCTGCAAGCACTGAAATTATAGGTAACAGATAGTTTTGTGATAAGGTAATTGGTAGCAAGTGACAAAAGGTGAAAGTAAATAACGTGCAGCAAGGTGGCCCAATCGTTTTTGTAACAAAGTACAAGCCTGTACAAACTCTTATATAAAGGAAAGCACTCCCGAGGACACATGGGAATTATCGTCAAGCTAGTTTTCATCACGATCGTCTAATTCGCGTTCGATACTTTGAAAATTTGGTATGTGGGTGGAACAGTGCTTGGGTGCTGTCCTTACTTGGAAAAGCCTCCCACTTATGATTAACCTCTAATGCAAGCATCTGCAACTACAAAAGAAGTATTAAGGTAAACCTAACCATAGCATGAAACATATGGATCCAAATCAGCCCCTTATGAAGCAACGGATAAACTAGGGTTTAAGCTTCTGTCACTCTAGCAACCCATCATCTACTTATTACTTCCCAATGCCTTCCTCTAGGCCCAAATAATGGTGAAGTGTCATGTAGTCGACGTTCACATGACAGCACTAGAGGAGAGACAACATACATCTCATAAAAATATCGAACGAAGACCAAATTCACATGACTACTAATAGCAAGACTACTCCCATGTCCTTAGGAACCAAAGTAACTACTCACAAGACATAATATTGTTCATGACCAGAGGGGTATTAATATGCATAATGGATCTGAACATATGATCTTCCACCAAATAAACCAACTACCATCAACTACAAGGAGTAATCAACACTACTAGCAACCCACGGGTACCAATCTGAGGTTTGGGTACAAAGATTGGATACAAGAGATGAACTAGGGTTTGAGAGGAGATGGTGCTGGTGAAGATGTTGATGAAGATAGCCCTCCCCAAGATGGGAGAGTTGTTGGTGATGATGGCGGTGACGATTTCCCCCTCCCGGAGGGAAGTATCCCCGGCAGAACAGCTCTGCCGGAGCCCTAGATTGGTTTCCGCCTCGTTTCCGCCTCGAGACGGCGGCGTGTGGTCCCGAAAGCCTCCTTATGATTTTTTATAGGTCAAAACACCTCATATAGGAGAATATGGGCATCGGGGGACCGTCGGTGGGCCCACAAGACAGGGGGCGCACCTAGAGAGGGGGGCGCGCCCCCCACCCTCGTGGACAGCCGGTGGCCCCCCTCGTGAACTTCTTTCGCCAGATATTTTTTATATTTTCTGAAACAGAGTTCTATGGAGTTTCGGGGCTTTTGGAGTTGTGTAGAATAGGTTTCCAGAGTTTGCTCCTTTTCCAGCCCAGAATTCCAGCTACCGGCATTCTCCCTCTTTCATGTAAACCTTGTAAAATAAGAGAGAAAAGGCATAAGTATTGTGACAAAACATGTAATAACAGCTCATAATGCAATAAGTATCAACATATAAGCATGATGTGAAATGGACGTATCAGTCATCTCCACGAGCCATGTGGATGTGGAGAATAAAGTCTTCAATCCATACAGCGGGATCCATCATTCCATCAAAAACGAATCGATGTTTACGGGTTTAAACCCTTTCAAAAATTGGTGATCCATCACCTCATCGGTAAAGGACATAGGGTGCGCAGCACCTCTGTGTCGTGCGACATCACGATGTAGTTCGGACGACATCTGTGTTTGATGCTGACTTCGAACTTGATTATATTCGGCGTGCTTGGCTTGATAGCCATCATCTCGTGTGGCAGCACGTCCTCTTGATCTGGCCTGACCGGCTTTATTGTTCAGGTCCTGACGTAGGTCGTACTTGTGGCCCTGAGCCGTTGTATCCTTTCCTTTATGGTGGGGAGGTGCGGGCAGGTATTCGGCATTGCTAGCCGCTTTGTCCCGTCCACGAGGTGGTTGGTCTGGTTGATCGTCCCTCGACGGAATTGGCACAAGGGCCTCATCATCAAATTGTGGCTGTAGTTTGCACTTGGGATAGCTCTTTGTTTGGCGCTCACGGCCGTATCTTTCTTCAGCGTCTAGCACTTGATTCCATTTGTCACTAAGTGTATCATGTTCGGCTCTAAGCCGCTGGTGCTGCTTTTTTAGACTCTTTGCCGTGGCAATAAGCCGTCGTTGAAAGCGTTCTTGTTCGGGGGGTTCCTCTGGGACGATGAATTCTTCATCTCCAAGGCTTACATCCTCTTTGGAGACAGGTATATAGTTACTGTCTTCTGAATCATTGTGATCGGTGAGTTGTTTGGGACTGAATTGGCCATCTTCCCCCTTCTCCCGCTCTAACGTTGGCTCCACGGGGTCTTCGGCATCATTCGGAGTGTCATTGTCTCTGGTGCCGGTATTACTTTCCCTACCTCGACGCGGTCGTGAGCGGCGCCGCTGACGCTGATGCTTAGGAGGTTCGTCGACAGGCTTATCCTCTTCAAGATCTTTAGTCCCATCATCCTCCTTCTCCTCGGGTGTGTCCACCATGTATACATCATAGGTAGAAGTGGTCGTCCAACGCTCGGTGATGGGCGGGTCTTGACCTAGATCGACTTCGACATCGTGGTCCATGCCATCGATATCTTCGGAAGCATAGTCTAGCACGTCGGTTAAATCCTCGACTGTGGCTACCAAGTGGGTGGTGGGTGGGAAGCAAAATTCCCTAGTCTCAGCCCCCAGTTTGAATTGGGCATAGTCCGGAGGTGAAGTCTTCGTGATGGAGAGAGATTGCATCAAGTCCAGCGCCTCGTTTAGGAGCGAGAACTGGATAGGAGTCTGTGGATCCGCGGAGCTAGGGCCGGTGCTAACCACTTGGCCGAGCTCAGAGGACGTGGATCTCGAGAGTTTGGAGCTTGTATCAGGAGGCGAATCCGGCTCCCTAGCCATGGGAAGAGTCCCGTTTGGCTCTGGGTCAGTCGGCGGTGCGGTTGCCTCTGGGTCTCCTACGAGAAATTCCTTGGGGATGATGAGTCCGACGGGGTTTAGCCTCCCATCTTCGGATGAAGTGACCTGCTCCGGATCTAAGGACAGAGTAGACGTGAGTGTCGACCCCTGGATGTGATCTGATAGTTGATCCGAGGGGTCGTCTTTGTGCAGGCAGGGAGCGGCAGCCAAGGCCGCAAATCCCTCAAAGATCAGATCTCCTCAAATGTCAGCGACGTAATTCAGACTTCCAAACCTAATCTGATGACTAGGGGCGTAGTTGTCGACCCGCTCAAGGTGGCCGTCCGAGTTGGCGCGTAGCACGAAACCGCCAAACACGAAAAGCTGGCCAGGGAGGAAAATCCCCCCCC
>LR738715.1:674963629-674989846 GCA_902687465.1 Secale cereale | reverse complement strand
GGAAAAACCCCCCCCCCCCCCGAGTCAGTGCCGTCGTTGACAACAAAGCGAGCCATCGATCCTCCCGTTGACAACATAGTGGAACTCTCAATGAAAACACCAGTGTCGGTGTCAAAACTGGCAGATCTCGGGTAGGTGGTCCCGAGTTGTGTATCTGAGGACCGATGGTAACAGGGGGAAATAAGGACACGCTGTTTACCCAGGTTCAGGCCCTCTTAATGGAGGTAATACCCTACTTCCTGCTTGATTGATCTTGATGAATATGGGGATTACAAGAGTTGATCTACCCCGAGATCGTAATGGCTAAACCCTAGATGTCTAGCCTATGATTGTTATGATAGCCTCTACGGACTAAACCCTCTGGTTTACATACACACTGAAGGGACCTAGGGTTGTACAGAATCGTTTTACAGAGGAAGAAAACATTACACCCAGACTCAATCTTGCCATTCTATGCACATAGGAGTCATATCTAGACACGGGGGATAAACTTCTGCTTTGATCTTCACGCCCCACCAGTCCGGCCCATAACGAGTAATCCGGACACCCGAGGACCCCCCTAGTCCATGACTCCCTCACGGACGCCATGCTCTAATTTTGTCATTTGAAATCACAAATCCTATTATTAAAACACCAAATACTCCCACTATTCCAAAATATTGTCTTTCTAGAGATTTTAACAAGTGACTACATACGAAGAAAAATGAGTGAATCTACACTCTAAAATATGTCTACATATATTTGTATGTTGTAGTCAATTTGAAATGTCTAGCTAGAAAGATAAATACTTCATCGGTTCCCAAATATTTGTTTTATAGACATTTCAAATGGACTACAACATACAGATGTATGTAGACATATTGTAGAGTGTAGATTCACTCATTTTGCTTCGTATGTAGTCATGTGATGAAATCTCTAAAAAGACAAATATTTGGGAACGGAGGGAGTACATGCAAACACATGCACATCGATCATTTTGGTTTTCTAGTCCGTGTTAGGTTGGCAGGGTTGTTATAAACACCAAATAAACAGCTCGTGCATTCGTATTGGACCAGCAAATTTTTGGATGTTTAGTCGACTGGCTTAAATATTCGGGTCATCTAGAAGTGCTCAGTTCTGGTTATCATTGCACCCTTTGTAGTGATGGTTTATCTTTTCCCACCTCGCCATATGAGGAGCTAGTTGACTGGTTTAAATAGCCGGGTCATCTAGAAACGATAAGTTTCGGTCATTCGCCATATGAGGAGCTAGTTGACTGGTTTAACTAGCTGGGTCGTCTAGAAGCGATAAGTTTCGGCCATCGTTGCACCCTTTGTAGTCATGATCTATCTTCCTCACAAAGGGAACATTTATGTTTGCACGACTCTTTTTAAATCATAATGTATCGAACAGGTGTATGAACAATTTAAAAATTTGTTAGTAGGCCGCCGATGCGGCTATTTAAGATGGCCCGCATCCGCCTCGCGTGGCGGGATGACACTAAAAACCAGCTCGGGCGAGCTCGTCTCTGATACTTCTCCAACGTATCTAATTTTCCAAACATCTTTGCCCTTGTTTTGGACTCTAACTTGCACGATTTGAATGGAACTAACCCGGACTGACGTTGTTTTCAGCAGAACTGTCATGGTGTTATTTTTGTGCAGAAATAAAAGTTCTCGGAATGACTTGAAAATCAACGAAGATTTATTTTGGAATATATAAAAAATAACCAGACCAGGGGGCCCACACCCTATCCACGGGGGTGGGGGGAGCCTCGTGATGCTCCACCGACATCTCCCCTGACTCCATATATTCACTTTCGGGGAGAACAAAATTAAGAGAGAAGGAATTATTGCATTTTACGATACGGAGCCGCTGCCAAGCCCTAATCTCTCTCGGGAGGGCTGATCTGGAGTCCGTTCGGGGCTCCGGAGAGTGGAGATCGTCGCCCTCGTCATCATCAACCTTCCTCCATCACCAATTCCAATGTGCTCACCGCCGTGCGTGAGTAATCCAACGTAGGCTTGCTGGACGGTGATGGGTTGGATGAGATTTACCATGTAATCGAGTTAGTTTTCTTAGGGTTTGATCCCTAGTATCCATTGTGTTCTAAGATTGATGTTGCTGTGACTTTGCTATGCTTAATGCTTGTCACTAGGGCCCGAGTGCCATGATTTCAGATCTGAACTGTCGGTGTATTTAGATCAACACCTATGGGATCACGAGAATCCCTACTACGGTTGCGAGGCACGGGGTTGAGAGAAGAGCGGATCTGATAGTCAGGACACGGTTCTTTTACCCAGGTTCGGGCCCGAAAGATGCGTAAAACCCTACTCCTGCTTTGGTGGATTATATGTTTGTGTTCTTCAGCTAGTGAGGAACTCCAAGAGAGTCGTGAGGAGTTCTAAAAAGCCGAATCCTCCTCCTAGTCGCCTCGGGCCTCCTTTTATAGGAAAAAGGGGTTGCCACAGTGGCACACAGGAGGTGGAAAGGGTACAGTGATGCGAGGTTATCCCCCGCATTACGGGACAAGGTGCATTTAATGCACTTGGCTTAGGTGTCATTGCTTTATCGGGAACGAGGGGATACGTCCGTCTTGTCCGTCGCCGCTCCTCCTCGTGTTGACACGCACCCTAGCCAGCGGTGCCTGAGATGCCATGTAGGCAGGCAGGCAGCTGAGGTGGCGCAACGACGGGTCTCCACGAAGATCTGCAAGTTACCACGCAGGAGCCTGTCCAGCTGGTTAGGTCGGCAGCTGCGTGCGGCGGTGCAAATACAGTTGGTGCGGGCCTGATGGTGGCCCTGCGGGTGTCCTCCGCAAGGGCCTTGCTGGGGCCCCGGCAAGGGTCTTGCCGCGGCGCCTGCTGTCATCCCCGGCAAGGTGCTTGCCGGAGGCCTTGTGGTCCTCCTAGCTGGGATCCCGCCAAGGGTCGTCGTCTTCTTAGCTTGTATCTGATCTTGGATGTCTTCACAAAGATCTGCATGCCACCACGGGGATATTTCCCGACTCCTCGCCCCATGGGGGTGGTGGACTCAAGGGCGATCCGCTCCGTAGGCGTGGGGCGAGCTGCCGCGGCAAGGGTCTTGCCGGGGTTGCCAGAGCCGGCCCCGGCAAGGGTATAGCCAGGGCTGCTGAAACTGGCTCCCGGCAAGGATCTTGCCGCTTCGTCCCTTTGCTCTTTGTGGTCTTGTTCTTGGCATTGTTCCAGTCTTCATCAAGCGTCGGTCTTGCCCTGGCTCACCTCCATGGCCATGCTTGTTGTGGTGGTACCCGTGGCTCAGACTGCCCGTGCACAGTCATAGGGGTACAAAAAGTGTGCCCCTCTTTTTGTACACCGACAGGAGCCCCCGGGTCTGGGCCACACATGAGCGCGACGCGTTGTTGGGCCAGGCCCAGAACGGTGCAAGGGTAGGCGGGGCAGTTTTCATCATGGTAAAAAATTTCCGCGCGCGGCGCGGGGTGGAGGGGCGCGCGTGACGTGGGCGGCATGCGTGGGGCGGTTTCCGCAGGCATGCGTCACTTCGCAGTAAATGCGAAAGGAGGCTGCTTCGCGCCTTCCCCGTAAACGGGGGGAGGCGTGGAGGCGCGGCCCATTTACTGAATGGGGCCGAGACGCGGTCGTCTAGGCGTCCACTCCCCATGATCACGGGGTGGGGAGAGGTCGCCTCACCCGTCCCCTTGGCTCTGCACGTTCGCCACATGCCTTCCATGCGCTCGAGGTGACGAGCGGTGGAGGCGGGAAACCAAGCCGTCGCTGGTTGGGGCGGGGGGGTCGGTCCCGGCTCCCTCGCCTTCTGTGTCTTGATTGGCTGAGCGGGGCGGTCGAGCCCCAGCCCCACCCCTTTATAAAGAGCGGGGGGGAAGGGACGGCGCCCCGCACTTCTGCTTCTGTTCCTCTCTTCTGCTCTCCATGAAGAGAGGAAATCCCGGTTCTTCAACGTTGGCGGCGAGGGTCGCTGCTCGACAACGCGTCCCTCCTTCCCCCGCATCTACAGTGGTCGAACCAACCACGAGGGGGAGAGGGAGGGGGCGAGGCCGTGGGCGAGGCCGGGGCGCTCGGGGAAGAGGAGGACGGGGCAGCCCGCCGGCCTCGCCCCCGCCAGCAGCTCCTCCTCCAATGGAAGGTCATATTGGGGATGACCCTTGTGAGTTCTTCGTTAGGATGCGGGGGGAGCCGCGCCGTCGTCTTCGTCTCCCGACTCCATTTGCCCGGGAGATGGAGGTGGATCCGCCGGAGTCGCTGCGGCTGCACATGAGGGGCTGCGGGATCAGTGGCATGCGGGTCAGCGTCGACTTCCCTGCCCCTCATGTGATGTATCTTTGTCAAGGATGGAAGACGTTCGCTCACATCCACAGCCTGACGGATGGGCTCACCCTCCACTTCAAGTTGATGGAGGATGGCCATCTCTCCGTCAAGGTCTTCGGGCACCTCGGGACTCGTGCGAGGTGCTGCGTGGAGAGCTCCTCCGATGACGAAGACTCCTCCTCGAACGAGGGTGACAAGGAGGACAGTGGCAGCGACGAGGAGGGTGGTGGGCGGCAGGATGACGGGTCCGACTAGGTGTCGGGCGCCGCTCCTGGTGGCACCGGCAACCCCATCATCCGCGTCGCCGGCTCCTTGAACTTCTGGGGGCCGTCTCCTTGGCGACTGGCGTAGGGAAGCTGCGGAAGAGGAAGAGGAAGAAGGCGGGCGGCTAGGTCGTCATGTCAGAGTACGCGGGCACCGACGCCTTCGACGCGTACTGACGTCCTGCCGCCTCGTCTTCGAGCTCTGCCTCCGGCGCCGTCATCACCGTCCAGCCCTTAGGCGGCCACCGAGATGTCCTCTTGGTGTCTTCTGCCACCCGTAGCTCACCTAGGCGCCCCTTTTGCCCCTCGCGCCTCCTTGACCTACCTCCTAAGGAGAGGGACAAGAAAGGCATTACGGGCATCTTATCTCTTTTTAGTCTGTAAGCCTTCGGGCATCTGTTAAGTTTAAAACTTGTAATCCCCTTGTTCATGTTTTTCATTCCCTATGGACTGTATCTGAACGGAATGTTTTTAATGAAAAAGGAATGTTTGCCGGGTCATTCGTTCGCAGGTAAAACCCACAACAGGGAATAAATCCCTGATATCTCCAAGATAAACATTTTCTCGCCCGGCAACAGGCCCTGCCATTTCCCTACTTCGCTCGACCTTTCTCACGCCTTTGGCAGAGGGAGGGATGAAGTGGGCTGAGGCTCCTCGTTCCATCCTTTTGCTGCCGCGACTACGACCAAACTTAGTCCTAGGAGCGAGCCCTAGGGCCTAGAGTTATGGGAGCACGGTAGCTTAAGGAAAAGAACGAGGTTTCGCATACCTCAGTCCATAATGGAATGCATGATAAGGGATAAAGAACTTATTTGAAGCTGCAGCCCCCGGCAACCCTGGTCTGCCGTGGGCGAATCTTCGCCCTTGTAGCTCCCGGCAACACTAGCTCACCGGGGCCTAGATGCTGGTTTGTTCTTCTTTCCTTTCCCCAAGTGGCTTCGGCAAGGATGTCTGCGCGTCCTGTGAACCAAAGAAGACAGAGGAAAGACAAAGACTCGACCTCTAAGCTAGGGGTTAGCCGCTACTAAGCACTATCAACCCTAACCAAGGACGAGACTCGACTCAGCATGCATGCTATAACTTAGGGCGCCAACGCTTCATTTATTTATGCTCAGGGTCTGCGCCTGGCTTTGTACAAAGGGTTACATGTCTTGCCGACAAGGCTTGTACAAAAGGGTGGCTTGCCGGGGGGCCCGACAAGCCGCTCCTTATGGGTAAAACTTGCGAAGATGCTCAATGTTCCAGGAATTTCTCGCCGGAATGGCATTTTTGGTCTCCAGGCGGACTGCGCCGGGCCTGGTGACTCGTATTACCCGATAAGGGCCTTCCCACTTCGGCGTCAACTTTGTTCGTATTCCTGGCCGATTGAACGCGCCAGAGAACAAGGTTGCCTTCCTCAAAGCTTCGGGCACGGACCTTGTGGCTATGGTAGCGGCGCAAGGCTTGCTGGTAGCGTGCTGCTCTCACAGCCGCCCGAAGACGATCTTCCTCAAGGAGCGTTGCGTCCTCTTGTCGCAGTTGCTCTTGCTCAAGCTCATCATAAGCGAGCACTCGAGGTGACCCATATATGAGTTCAGTGGGGAGAAGTGCTTCTGCCTCGTATACCAGGGCAAAGGGCGTCTGGCCGGTGGCTCGATTTGGCGTCGTTCTGATCGACCAAAGAACCGCCGGCAACTCATCGATCCAGCGCCTCCCGCTCTTGTGCAGCCTGTCAAAGGTCTTTGTCCTTAATCCTCGCAACACTTCAGCGTTTTCCCTCTCAGCTTGACCATTGCTCCGGGGTGAGCAACGGAAGCGAAACAGACCTTGCTGCTGAGGTCCTGGGTATATTGCATGAAGGTGCGGCTTGTAAACTGCGTGCCGTTATCGGTGATGATCCTGTTGGGTACACGAAAACGGCACACTAGTCCCTTGAAGAACTTGACGGCTGACTGAGCTGTGACCTTCCTGACTGCCGCCACCTCTGGCCACTTTGTAAACTTGTCGATTGCAACATACAAGTACTCAAAAAGCCCCCGATGACGCGGGGGGAAAGGGCCCAGTATGTCGAGCCGCCAGACCGAGAAGGGCCAGGAGAGAGGAATGGTTTGAAGGGCTTGAGCTGGTTGATGAAGTTTCTTCGAATAGAACTGGCACGCTTCACACTTGGTGACCAGTACCGTCGCATCTTGGAGGGCAGTGGGCCAGAAGAAGCCTTGCCGGAATGCCTTGCCGGCGAGGGTTCTTGACCCTATGTGGGATCCACATATGCCTCCATGTATCTCTGCCAACAGCTCCAGTCCTTCCTCCCGAGGGATGCACTTCAATTTCACGCCATTTGGTCTCCTTCTATACAGGACGTCATAGACGAACTGGTACATAGCAGACCGACGGGCTACTTTCTCCGCTTCTTCCTGCTCCTCAGGAAGTTCCCCAGTCTGGAGGAATCGGACGGTATGCTGCGCCCACGCTGGAGCCTGGGGCTCGATGGCGAGGACCAAAGGCATTTCCTCCGCCAAGAGTGTGGCTGTCTTAATAGCAACAACTTGACGCTCTGCCGGAGCTAGCCGTCCTATGGCGGGCTCAGTGTCTCCGGCAACATCCTTGCCGGCGGCTCCGGGGAGCTCGGCGGGAAAGTACTTGTTGGGCCCTGATTTCCTTCTCTTGTTCTGCTCTGTTGATGGATCAACGGATGGCTGAGAAAGCTGAAGCACAAAGGTACCTAGTTCCACACGTAGCTTGAGGGCAGCGCGCTTTGACAGGTAATCGGCGATGTCATTCTCCGCTCGGGGAACGTGCTCCGCCTATATACCATCAAAGCATTCTTCCAACTTTCTCACTTCATCGACGTAGGCCTTCATCAACGGGCTCTGGTAATCCTTGTTGACTTGCTTGATGATAAGCTGCGAGTCGCCCCTGACAATGAGCTTCTTGACTCCGAGGTCTGCCGCGATCCTAAGACCGGCAAGCAGCCCCTCGTACTCAGCAGTGTTGTTCGTTGATACCTCTCTGGGGAAGTGCATCTGGACCACGTACTTGAGGTGCTCTCCAGTGGGCGCGACCAGTAGTACGCCAGCCCCGGCGCCCTGCAAGGAGAAAGCTCCATCAAAGTACATGATCCAGTTGCAGCTCGCCTCTTTGCCAGGGAGAGCAGTTTCCCGGACTTCTTCATCGGGCATAATGGTCCATTCTGCGGCGAACTTTGCCAGGACTCGGCTCTGGATCGTCGAGGTACTTTCAAACTTGAGGCCAAAGCTGGACAGCTCCAGTGCCCACTCTACAATCCTTCATGTTGCATCTGGATTGTGCAATGTCCGTTGCAGAGGGAGGCGAGTGACTACAGTGATCTCGTGCGCCTGGAAGTAGTGACGCAGCTTCCTCGAGGCCATAAGAAGGCCGAAGTTCAATTTCTGCACACCGGAGTACCTTGATCTAGCCCCCTACAAGAGGGAGCTAACAAAGTAGACCAGGTGCTGCATCATTTTCTTCTTCGGCTGCACTCCAACCAGCTGTGTCGTCCCTGCACCGGTGGCATCAGGCTCTGTCGCTGCTATCACCTCATCATCAATTTCTCTCCGCGCCACTAGTGCGGCGCTGACCACCTGGTTTGTTGCCGCTAAGTATAGCAGCAACGGTTCTTGTGGTCTAGGTGCAACTAGTATTGACGTGGAGGAAAGATACCTCTTCAGATCTTGTAATGCTGCTTCAGCTTCTGGCGTCCATTCCATTGGGCCCGCCTTTTTCAAAATCTTGAAAAAGGGAAGGGTGCGCTCTGCAGACTTGGAAATGAATCTGCTCATGGCAGCAACGCAGCCAGCAACACGATGCACATCCTTGACCCGCTTGGGTGCTTCAATATGCTCTATAGCTTTGATCTTGTCCGGATTGGCTTCTATCCCATGCTACGACACAAAGAACCCGAGAAGCTTGCCAGACGGGACGCCGAAGACGCACTTCTCAGGGTTCAACTTGAGGTTTATCTTGCGTAGGTTGACAAATGTTTCTTGTAAATCCGGTACAAGGGTTGCCCTGTTCTTGGTTTTGACCACTATATCATCCATATAAGCCTCCATATTTCTATGGAGCTGGGGTTCAAAACCAATCTGGACTGCCCTTGCAAACGTCGAGCCAGCACTCTTCAACCCAAAAGGCATTCGTACGAAACAGTACGTACCACATGGGGTGATGAACGCTGTCTTCTCTTCGTCTTCTCTTGTCATGAAGATCTGGTCGTAGCCGGAGTAGGCATCGAGGAATTACAGCAGGTCGCACCCTGCCATGGAGTCAACAATCTGGTCTATGCGCGGCAATGGGAAGGGGTCCTTGGGACAAGCTTTATTGATATCTGTGTAATCAATACACAGCCTCCACTTCCCATTCGCCTTACGCACTACCACTGGATTGGCCAACCACGTTGGGTGGAGCACTCCTCTTACCAAACCCGCAGCTTCCAGTTTCCGAATCTCCTCGGTGATGAACTCTTGCCGTTCCAAAGCTTGCTTTCTGACCTTCTGCTTGACGGGCCGCGCATGAGGACAGACAGCAAGGTGGTGCTCAATCACCTCCCTGGGAACGCCGGGGATGTCGGATGCTTTCCAGGCAAACACGTCGACATTCGCCCGCAGGAAGGTGACGAGCGCGTCTTCCTATTTGTTGTCAAGGGCGGAGCTTATGGTGAAAGCCCCTCCCGTGCCGTCCTCCTTGACAGAAACCTTCTTGGTTCCCGGCGGTGTGGCCCTAGATCTCTTGTTTCTGCCGGTGGAGCTCTCTGGCTTGTCCTCGACGGGAGCGCGACACTCCGAAGAGGTGCGCTTGCCGGAGTGGGTGTCCGAGGTCTCATCGGTCTTCTTCTTTCCGGTGGAGCTCTCTGGCGCGTCCTCGACGGGAGCACAACACTCCGAAGAGGTGCGCTTGCCGGAGTGGGCGCTCAAGGTCTCACCGGTCTTCTTCCTCTTTCCTTCCGGGGTTCCAGGGGCAGGAGCAAGTGCCCTCGTAGCGGCAGTTGCTTCAACCGCTTGCTGGTACAATTGGTCAGCGCAAATCAGCGCATCCTTCTTATCGGAGGGGATGGTGATGATCGTCACAGGCCCTGGTATCTTCAGGGTGTTGTAGGCGTAGTGTGACGCTGCCATGAACTTGGCCAGCGCTGAGCGGCCAAGGATCCCATTGTAGGGCAAGGGGATCTTGGCAACATCAAACACAATCCTCTCTGTCCTATAGTTCAGATCACTTCCAAAAGTCACGGGCAGCGTAACTTTCCCCTTCGGTTGACTTCTCCCTGGGTTGACCCCCTAAAACATGCCCGTCTCTTCGAGGTCTCCATCAGGAACTTGCAGCTTCTCGATCACGGTGGGCGAGAGTAGGTTCAGACCGGCCCCGCCATCGACTAGCATCTTTGTCACCTTGAGGTTGCGTATTGTCGGTGAAACCAACAATGGCAAGCACCCGACCGCAGTAGTGCGATCAGGGTGATCCTCGGCGTCAAAGATGATAGGTGTGTTTGACCATTTCAACGGCTTTTGGGCACTGGACGATGGCTCCACCGCAATAATCTCACGCGCCCACTGCTTAAGTTGGCGGTGAGAAGTATGCAGCGAGGCGCCACCATCGACGCACATGGCGTCCGTAGCCTTCTGAAATTCTTGGCCGCCGGACTCGTCGTCCTCTTCGTGATCGTCGTCTTCAGGCCTTCTGTCGCGGCCCCGGGCGGGCCTTTCCCGCTGTTTCTCCTTACAGCGACGGCCTGCTTGGCCGTCACGCTTTTTGCCGGATCCCTCAGCGCCGTCCTGGCCCTTCTCCTTGTCCTGCCTCTCGTATTCAGCCTTTTGCTTCTCAGCAAGGAGCTCAACCTGGTGGCAGTCCTGGAGATCATGGCCTTTGGTGCGATGGATCTTGTAGTATCGCTTGCCGGAGTTTCCTGGCTTCTCGGCAGCCGCCAAGGCCCGGTAGGCGACGCACCTGGCAATCTCCTTGCCGGGGTCACCCGCCCTGGTTTTCTTGGCGGAGCCGGCGTCATCAGACCCCTCGAAGGCAAGTACGGCTTTACCCTTGCGCTTCCTGTTGCTGTGCCGGCCTTTCTTCGCTGGGGCGGCAGTATCCTCGTCTGAAGAGTCGGTTTCCACACCGGCGCCTTCGCCGGGGTACTTCCTTCCCTCTTCAGCCCGGGCACATCTGTCGGCAAGAACATAGAGTTCCGCCACATCCTTCACCTTGGTCATCGCCAGTTCTTCACGCATCTTGCGGTTGCGCACGTTCTGATGGAACGCGCTGATGATGGCGGCAGGGTGAACATCGGGGATATTGTACTGTACCCGACTGAATCTCTGTATGTACTTGCGCAGACTCTCTCCTTCCTTCTGGGTTATGACATGCAGGTCACTTGCTTGGCCATGGGCTTGGTGGCCTCCGGCAAAGGCGCCAACAAACTCATGGCACAAGTCGGACCAGGAGGAAATAGAGTCTATTGGCAAGTGCATCAACCACGACATGGCATTAGGTTTAAGAGCCAACGGAAAGTAATTCGCAAGCACCTTATCGTAGTGGGCCCCAGCAGCTTGCATCGCGATGGTGTAGATGCTGAGGAACTCCGACGGGTGGGTCTTGCCGTTGTACTTCTCGCCAACGTCAGGCTTGCACGTGCGGTGAGAGGGCCACTGGAACTGCCGCAGCTCACGGGTAAAAGCTGGACAGCCTACCTCGTAAGGTAGACCTCCAGGGCTCTCCTGTGCTAGGCGGTCCGCAGCAGGTCCTGCTTGCCTATCTAACTGGTGGCGCGCTCCGCGCCGGCGCTCGATGGTGGTTTGAGCGTCTTCATGAGCTCGCTCCTGAAGAACTCGACGCTGGTTGCCGTGGGCCCGCGGGTCGGACGACGCGATGGGGATGGCGTCGCCCGCGACGTCCCGGCGAGTCGACACACGCGGTATCGGGCGAGGAGGAGGCGAATGCACTGTAGCCACGGCGCTGCCGGTCCTCCCGCACCGGTGTGTGGGACTCCATCGGAGCGTCGACCTGGGAACTCCGCTGGATTTGGTTCATCCTTGTTGGCGACTGTGACAAGGCTTCGGATGGTGGCTCTCAATTCGTCGAGTTTCCCCGTAATGGGAGGAAAATCGAGGAGCAACTACGCGCGTGCCAGGGCTTCTGCTGGGGTCAATGGTAGCGAAACCTGCACGGATCGCGATGCGCTTCGACCCCTGAGCGTGTCAGGAGGAGCCCCATCACGATTCCGCGGTCGCATACCATCTCCACCAGTGCCTCGGTGGGTGGGCAGGTCTTCTACGTCCCGGGAGTGGCGCTCGGGGCTCTTCCCATGGCGACGCCCGGGATCTTCGGGGTGACGACGCCGTTCGTCGCGCGCTGCTTGAGAAGAGCGCGCTGTTGGTGCCGGCGTGGGAGTTCTGTAGGTCCTTGCGTCGCCTTCGGGTGATGCGGCAGCGACCTTGGAAGGTCCCGCGCCACCCGCAGAGGGCCGGGCTCCATCTTTGGAACTAGCGGTGTGTGGCCCGTTACCAGGTGCACAAACATCGCCACCTCCCACACTCCGACTGCTGGGGCGGAATTGGTGTTCGCGAGCAGCGCCCCGGGTTCTTTCCGCGACAGGTCCGCTGCTCGCCCGTGTCGGGACGGGCTGTCCGACTTCCGACTGGCCAACCGCCACCATCGTCTTCTTCTTGGGCGCCATGACGATGGAGAAGCGTCAAGCTGACTGCTAAAGCCGATTCTCACAACTACGCCCCTACCTGGCACGTCAAAGATATCGGTGTATTTAGATCGACACCTATGGGATCACGAGAATCCCTACTACGGTTGCGAGGCGCGGGGTTGAGAGAAGAGCGGATCTAATAGTCAGGACACGGTTCTTTTACCCAGGTTCGGGCCGCAAAGATGCGTAAAACCCTACTCCTGCTTTGGTGGATTATATGTTTGTGTTCTTCAGCTAGTGAGGAACTCCAAGAGAGTCATGAGGAGTTCTAAAAAGCCGAATCCTCCTCCTGGTCACCTCGGGCCTCCTTTTATAGGAAAAAGGGGTTGCCACAGTGGCACACAGGAGGTGGAAAGGGTACAGTGATGCGAGGTTATCCCCCGCATTACAGGACAAGGCGCATTTAATGCGCTTGGCTTAGGTGTCCTTTCTTTATCGGGAACGAGGGGAGACGTCCGTCTTGTCCGTCGCCGCTCCTCCTCGTGTTGACACGTGCCCTGGCTAGCGGTGCCTGAGGTGCCATGTAGGCAGGCAAGCAGCTGAGGTGGCGCAACATCGGGTCTCCACAAAGATCTGCAAGTTGCCACACAGGAGCCTGTCCAGCTGGTTAGGTCGGCAGCTGCGTGGGGCGGTGGAAATACAGTTGGTGCAGGCCTGATGGTGGCCCTGCGGGTGTCCTCGGCAAGGGCCTTGCTGGGGCCCCGACAAGGGTCTTGCCGCGGCGCCTTCTGTCATCCTCGGCAAGGTGCTTGCCGGAGGCCTTGTGGTCCTCCTTGGCTGGGATCCCGCCAAGGGTCGTCGTCTTCTTAGCTTGTATCTGATCTTGGATGTCTTCACAAAGATTTGCATGCCACCACGGGGATATCTCCCAACTCCTCGCCCCATGGGGGCGGTGGACTCAAGGGCGATCCGCTCCGTAGGCGTGGGGCGAGCTGCCGCGGCAAGGGTCTTGCCGGGGCTGCCAGAGCCGGCCCCGGCAAGGGTCTCGCTAGGGCTGCTGAAACTGGCTCTCGGCAAGGATCTTGCCGCTTCGTCCCTTGGATCTTTGTTGTCTTGTTCTTGGCGTTGTTCCAGTCTTCATCAAGCTTCGGTCTTGCCCCGGCTCACCTCCCTGGCCATGCTTGCTGTGGTGGTACCCGTGGCTCAGACTGCCCGTGCACAGTCATAGGGGTACAAAAAGTGTGCCCCTCTTTTTGTACACCGACATGAACCTATTATGTTTTCATGAATATATGTGTGTTCGTGATCCTATCTTGCAAGTCAATAGTCACCTACTATGCGTTATGATCCAGCAACCCCGAAGTGACAATAATCGGGACCACTCCCGGTGAAGACCGTAGTTGAGGAGTTCATGTAATCACTATGTGTTAATGCTTTGGTCCGGTACTCTATGAAAAGGAGGCATTAATATCCCTTAGTTTCCAATAGGACCCCGCAGCCATGGGAGGGTAGGACAAAAGACGTCATGCAAGTTCTTTCCCATAAGGATGTATGACTATATTCAGAATACATGCCTACATTACATTGATGAACTGGAGCTAGTTCTGTGTCACCCTATGTTATAGCTATTACATGAGGAATCGCATCCGACATAATTATCCATCACTGATCCAATGCCTACGAGGTTTTCACATATCGCTCGTTGCTTATTTACTTTTCTGCTGCTACTGTTACAATCACTACAAAACTACTATCGCCACTTTTGCTACCGTTACCGTTACTTCCATATTAGCTTGCTACTAAATTATCTTGCTGCACATATTAAGTTTTCCAGGTGCGGTTGAATTGACAACTCAGCTGCTAATACTTGAGAGTATTCTTTGGCTCCCCTTGTGTCGAATCAATAAATTTGGGTTGAATACTTTACCGTCGAAAACTGTTGCGATCCCCTACACTTGCGGGTTATCAAGACTATTTCCTGGCGCCGTTGCCGGGGAGCATAGCTATATTCTTTAAGTCACTTGGGATTTATATCTGTTGATTACTATGAAGAACTTGAAAGACTCAAAAACGAAGATCTTTCCCTCAACTACGAGGGGAGGTAAGGAACTTCCATCTAGCTCTGCACTTGATTCACCCTCTGTTATGAGTAAATTTATGACACCTACTCCTTCTATTGAATCTGATATGTTGCATGTTCTTGATGATGCCACTTCTGCTATGTATGATGAAACTACTTCTATGCTTGATAATACTGTGTCACTAGGTGAATTTCTTGATGAACAAATTGCTAAAGTTAGAGAGAATGAAATAATTGAAACTGATAATATTGACGAAAGTGATGATGAGGATTCTCCTCCTAGATATTAATTGCCTGTTGTTCCTGAGGGTTATGTTATGGATGAAGAAACTGCTAGAGACTTTCTTGCTTGCAATGATAGATATGATCTTACGAAATTATTAGCTAAACTGAAAGATAAGTCTTTGAATGGTAGAATGAAATATGACCCTGCTTTTGCTACCTCACCTATCTGTGTTCCTGATAAGGATTATGATTTCTCTGTCGATCTTGAGTTAATCACTTAGGTTTAATCTGATCCTTTCCATGGCTATGAATCTGAAACTGTTGTGGCACGTCTTACTAAGTTGAATGATATAGCAACCCTATTCACCAACGAGAAAAAAAATCGTTACTACTATATCTTTAAGTTATTTACGTTCTCGTTAAAGGGTGATGCTAAAATATGGTTTAATTCTCTTTATCCTGGTTGTGTGCGTAGTCCCCAGGATATGATTTATTACTTCTCTGCTAAATATTTTCCCGCTCATAAGAAACAAGCTGTCTTACGGGAAATATATAATTTTGTGCAAATTGAAGAAGAGAGTCTCCCACAAGCTTGGGGGGGGGGCTTCCGCGATTGCTTAATGCTTTGCCTGATCATCCTCTCAGGAAAAATGAAATACTTGATATCTTTTATAATGGACTAACCGATGCTTCCAGAGACCACATGGATAGTTGTGCTGGTTGTGTTTTCAGGGAAAGAACTGTTGATCAAGATGAATTGTTATTGAATAATATGTTGACCAATGAAAACAATTGGACACTTCCTGAACCAGCCCCCAAGCCAACTCCGAAGAAAAGGGGTGTTTTATTTCTCAGTCATGAAGATATGCAAGAGGCAAAGAAATCTATGAAAGAAAAAGGTATTAAAGCTGAAGATGTTAAGAATTTACCACCTATTGAAGAAATACATGGTCATGATAACCCGACACAGGTAGTGAAGGTAAATTCTCTTTATAGATTCGATGAAGGTGATATTCCTCGTTATAAGTCTGCTAGCCAATGTTTAGATGAGTTTGACAACTTCATTGTTAAACAAGAAAACTTCAATGCTTATGTTGGTAGACAATTGCAACGTAATGCTTATATGATTGAGCGCTTGAGTGTTTATATGTCTAGATTTAAAGGTGAATTGAAACTCATTAGTAAAAGTGCTTCTATGGTTACCACTCAAGTAGAACAAGTACTTAAAGCACAAAATGATTTGCTCGATGAATTAAATAGTAAGAAAAATGATAATGCTATTAGAGTTGTAACTAGAGGTGGTAAAATGACTTAGGAACCTCTGTATCCTGAAGGCCACCCTAAGAGAATTGAGCAAGATTCTCATAGAGCTAATGTAGATGTACCTAGTTCTTCTAAGAAGAAGAAAAAGAAAAATGATAGGACTTTGCATGCTTCTCGTGAACCTGTAGCTGACACACCTCAGAATCCCAATGATATCTCTATCTCTGATGCTGAAACACAATCTGGTAATGAACATGAACCTAGTGATAATGTTAATGATGATGCTCAACCTAGCAATGACAATGATGTAGAGGTTGAACCTGTTGTTGATCTTGATAACCCACAATCAAAGAATCAACGTTATGGTAATAGAGACTTTATTGCTAGGAAGCATGGTAAGGAAAAAGAACCATGGGTTCAGAAACCCATGCCTTTTCCTCCTAAACCATCCAAGAAAAAGGATGATGAGGATTTTGAGTGCTTTGCTAAAATTATTAGACCTATCTTTTTGCGTATGTGTTTGACTGATATGCTTAAAACAAATCCTTATGCTAAGTATATGAAAGATATTATCACTAATAAAAGAAAAATACCTGAAGTTGAAATTTCCACCATGCTTGCCAATTACACTTTTAAGGGTGGAATAGCAAAGAAACTAGGAGATCCAGGAGGTCCTACTATACCTTGCTCCATTAAAATAAACTATGTTAAAACTGCTTTATGTGATCTTTGAGCCGGTGTCAGTGTTATGCCTCTCTCTTTATATCGTAGACTTGATTTGAATAAGTTGACACCTACTGAAATATCTTTGCAAATGGTCGATAAATCAACTGCTATGCCTGTCGGTATTTGTGAGGATGTGCCTGTTGTGGTTGCAAATGTTACTATTCTAACAGACTTTGTTATCCTTGATATTCCCGAGGACGATAGTATGCCTATTATCCTTGGTAGACCCTTTTTGAATACTGCGGGGGCTGTTATTGATTGCAACAAAGGCAATGCCACTTTTCATGTTAATGGTAATGAGCATACGGTACACTTTCCGAGGAAACAACCTCAGGTCCACAGTATCAATTCTATTGGAAAAATTTCAACAATTACTATTGGAGGTTTTGAATTTCCTCTTCCTACTGTCAAGAAGAATTATGATATTCTTATTGTTGGGGAGATGCATATTCCCATTGAGGTAACCTCGTGTTACTCGAAAATTGTCCGGTTTCATGTTATTCGAAAAGAGTTTGTTAACAAGACTTGATCAACCTTGTTAATGGATTCCTTTTGATGAGCATGAGATGGGTGAATCTAAAAAGCACAACCTTCTGTACGCTCCTTTACTTTCTGTTAATTGGATTAAATAAAGCAAAAATAGTATTTTATGTCTGTTTTCAGAGTTATCCGTGCAATAAAAAATACCCCGAAAATAAAAGTTCTCCAAATGCTCCGAAAGTGAAATATGATTTTTTCCAGAATATTTGAGAATATTTGGCACTGAGAACACAGCAGGGGGAGCCAGCACTAGGCCACGAGGGTGCAAGGCGCGCCCACCCCCTGGGTGCGCCCCCTGCCTCATGGGCCCCACGTGCCCCCCTCCACTTACTCCAGCACCCACACACTCCTTCCTCCCAAAAAAATCACCAACCAGCTCAAGCACGAGTTCTAGCTCATCTTGCTGCCATTTTTGATCACCTTGCTCAAAGCTCAATTCACAAAACTGTTTGGGGAGATTGTTCTTCGGTATGTGACTCCTCCAATGGTCCAATTAGTTTTTGTTCTAGTGCCTTATTTATTGCAAAATTTTGCTGCTAGGTGACCCTATTCTTGAGCTTGCATGTCAAATTTATGTGGTTCCAAGTAGTTCTAATGCATGATATAGTCTCTAGGCACTTGTGTGAGTAGTTGCTATCAATCTTGTTGAGTTTTGTTCAATTTTATTTTGAGTTACTAAAAATTTCAGAAATGTTCCAGAAAAAAATGCATAGGAAAATCTACGAAGGTGGTTCCTCAAGGAAGCAAGGACCAAGGCTCGCGATACGTGAACCGAACGATGTACTGCCAAGGGAAGCTCAAGTGCGGCCCCGTGAATGGCCGTCGGGGGAATTTATGATCCGGGCAGGTATCAAGGAAGAATTTTACACATATGTGCGTAATGTGGATATTGAGGACTTTGAGTCAGATAAGTGCCCCCAATACCAGTACCTAACTGATACTTTTGTGAGATGGTTTAAATTTACATCTTCACGTAATTCTCCCACTGTCTTGTTTGATCTCTACGATAAATCTTATCTATGGACTTAGAAGATTTTAATGATGCTTGTAAACTCCCACAGTGGGGTAATGTTGGTGAACCTCGCAAATCTGAGTATAAGGACTTTCTAGCTAGTATCACCGTGGGGGAATCTAGAGAAGTCACCCAAGCTACCATAGGGAGCATTCATTTCCCTGCTATACATTATTTTGCTCTCTTCATTGATAGATGCATTAACGGTAAGGATGAGGCTTGCCAAATGTGCGTACCAGATCTTAGTGTCCTCAAAAGTGCGGTATTAGGTGATAGACAATATAATTTAGGGGCCATTGTTGCACGTAGGTTACATCTTAATGGTTTAAATGACGATTTGTTTGGTGGAATTTATGCAACTCGCTTAGCCCATTATCTTCATATACCCACACATGAGAATGATGCGAAGTTGCCTCCTGCTTTTCTAGATTATAATGCCATGATTCACCATCAGTTCGTTGAGAGGGATGAACAGTCCCTCCAGTATCGACTAACCTTTGACAGGCGTCGCACTGTCCATATTGCTCTCCCTGCTCCTACTCTCTTTGACTTTCAGGCAAAAGGGAGATATACTATAAACAAGGAGGAGGCGAATGAGTATGAGGAGACGATGATGGCAGCTCGTCTTCAGGATGCAGCTCGTCAGGCAGTAGCCGCTGCATCTCAGTACAACCCCAACTACGACTTTTGATATCCGTCAGGCCAGTACTGGCCATAGACCAACTTAGGCCAAAATCCTAAGCTTGGGGGAGTACGTATTTCTCACCGACGTTACATTCATGTTCACACACTTATTCCAGTAGTCGGTGCTCATACTTTTTCATTGTACTATCCATGCTTGTTTCATTTCTTTTCTTAGTCTTTTTCTTGTTTGTTAGAAAAAACTTCAGAAAAAAAACAAAAAATTAGTTGTAGCTTTTTAGTTAGTTTAGTTTCCATGCCTGTAGGAGTAGTAATTAAAAGAAAACCCAAAAAAATTCTCGTTCTTCTTTTGCTTGTTGGGAGCTTTCTCGTGTAAATAGTTTCTTTTCTTTTCTTTGGGGTTCAAGAGGATAAGACCATGATGAAAATGTTTAGTGGCTCTTATATGCATTACTGTTGATTTAATCCTGAGCCATATTACCTTGTCTTCTCCCTTGTATTAAATGCTTGCAGATTCCAGCTTAGTCCAGTGCACGTGCACTATTATTATTATTCACACCGTTCGATCGTGCGAGTGAAAGGCAATAATGACGATATATGATGAATTGATTGAGATGAGAAAAGCTAGTATGAACTCGACCTCTCTTGTTTTTGTAAATATGATAATTCATCATCCCTGATTCAGCCTATTATGAATGAAACATGCTTGCAATGACAATTACAGATCATAGTTGCTCATGCCATGCTTAATTAGCTAGGAGTTTATAATGGTCTACCTTGCATGCCAACATGATACTAAAATGGTTGTGATGTGGTATGATAGGGTCGTATCCTCCTTTGAATGATTCAAGTGGTTTGACTTGGCACATGTTCACGCATGTAGTTGAAACAAAATCAACATAGCCTCCACGATATGTTCATGGTGATTTATATCCTACTCATGCTTGCATTCATTGATGATTAATTTTAATGCATGTTCATGACTGTTGTCGCTCTCTAGCTGGTCGCTTCCCAATCTCTTTCTAGCCTTCACTTGTACTAAGCGGGAATACTGCTTGTGCATCCACTTCCATACACCCCAAAGTTATTCCATATGAGTCCACTATACCTTCCTTTATGCGGTATCTACCTGTCGTTCCAAGTAAATTTGTATGTGCCAAACTCCAAACCTTCAAATGAAATTATGTTTTGTATGCTCGAACATCTCATGTATCAACTAGGGATGTCTATATCTTCCATGCTAGGTGGGTTATTCTCACGATGAGTGGACTCCGCTCATCATTCATGAGAAAATGGCTGGTAACCGGGATGCGCAGTCCCATGCTCAAATCATAATATTTAAACAAAACTCCCCCATGGTTGTTGCTGGCTTGGACGGTACCCGTTGTTTCGGGTCAGCCGTGGAGTGTGCTTGTTGGTGGTTGGGGGAGTATAAAATTTACCATTCTATTTGGGAACCGCCTATAATGTGTGTAGCATGGAAGATATCGAGATCTCTTGGTGTTTATGTTGACAATGAAAGTATACCGCTCAATATATTATTTATCTCTATTTCAAAATCAAGCTCTGGCACCTCTACAAATCCCCGCTTCCCTCTGCGAAGGGCCTATCTATTTACTTTTACGTTGAGTCATCATCATCTTATTAAACAGCACCAGTTGGAGAGCACCGCTGTCATTTGCATGTATTGCTATTAATTTGCATTGAGTATGATTGTGACTGGATCTCTTTTACCATTCATTATAATGTCTAGTCAGTCCTTGATCTTCAAAGGTGCTCTGCATTTATGTTTTGCGGTCTCAGAAAGGGCTAGCGAGATACCATCTTGTCATATCATATTATGATTGTTTGGAGAAAGTGTTGTCATCCGAGGTTTATTATTATTTCTCGCTGGTTGATTATGCCATTGATACGAGTAGACGTGAGACGTGAAAGTTATTGTGAATGTGGTTAGTTCATAATCTTTGCTGAAAACTTGAATGTTGGGCTTACATATTTACAACAACAAGAGCAAACAGAGTTTGTCAAAGTTTTTCTTTATCACTTTCAGTTTATCAACTGAATTGCTTGAGGACAAGCAAAGGTTTAAGCTTGGGAGAGTTGATACGTCTCCAACGTATCTACTTTTCCAAACACTTTTGCCCTTGTTTTGGACTCTAACTTGCATGATTTGAATGGAACTAACCCGGACTGACGCTGTTTTCAGTAGAACTGCCATGGTGTTATTTTTGTGCAGAAATAAAAGTTCTCAGAATGACCTGAAAATCAACGGGGATTTATTTTGGAATATATAAAAAATATCTGCGGAAAGAACTAGACCAGGGGGCCCACACCCTGTCCACGAGGGTGGGGGCGCCCCCCTGTGCGCGCCCCTTGCCTTGTGGCCCCCTTGATGCTCCACCGACATCTCCCCTGACTCCATATATCCACTTTCGGGGAGAAAAAAATCAGAGAGAAGGAATTATCACGTTTTACAATACGGAGCCGCCGCCAAGCCCTAATCTCTCTCGGGAGGGCTGATCTGGAGTCCGTTCGGGGCTCCGGAGAGTGCAGATCTTTGTCGTCGTCATCATCAACCTTCCTCCATCACCAATTCCATGATGCTCACCGCCATGCGTGAGTAATCCCATCGTAGGCTTCCTGGACGGTGATGGGTTGGATGAGATTTACCATGTAATCAAGTTAGTTTTGTTAGGGTTTGGTCCCTAGTATCCACTATGTTCTAAGATTGATGTTGCTATGACTTTGCTATGCTTAATGCTTGTCACTAGGGCCCGAGTGCCATGATTTCAGATATGAACCTATTATGTTTTCATGAATATATGTGTGTTCTTGATCCTATCTTGCAAGTCAATATTCACCTACTATGTGTTATGATCCGGCAACCCCGAAGTGACAATAATCGGGACCACTCCCGGTGATGGCGGTAGTTTGAGGACTTCATGTATTCACTATGTGTTAATGCTTTGGTCTGTTACTCTATTAAAAGGAGGCCTTAATATCTCTTAGTATCCAATAGGACCCCGCTGCCACGGGAGGGTAGGACAAAAGACGCCATGCAAGTTCTTTCCCATAAGCACGTATGACTATATTCAGAATACATGGCGACATTACATTGATGAACTGGAGCTAGTTCTGTGTCACCCTATGTCATAACTATTACATGAGGAATCACATCTGACATAATTATCCATCATTGATCCAATGCCTACGAGCTTTTCACATATTTCTTGTTGCTTATTTACTTTTCGGCTGCTACTGTTACAATCACTACAAAACTACCATCGCTACTTTTGCTACGGTTACCGTTACCTCCATATTACCTTGCTACTAAATTAACTTGCTGTAGATACTAAGTTTTCTTGGTGCGGTTGAATTGACAACTCAGCTGCTAATACTTGAGAGTATTCTTTGGCTCCCCTTGTGTCGAATCAATAAATTTGGGTTGAATACTTTACCCTCGAAAACTGTTGTGATCCCCTACAATTGTGAGTTATCAGTCTCCGACGTGCGCGCTAGAGCAGAAGCGCGCGAGGCCAACTCGCAAAACCGTTGCATCCTTCATGTTGTGCAAAGATGAGTGAGGAAGGAGTTTCGGGTGGCTCCTTGTTGGACCGCTATGACGAGGAGTGGGGTGCCCAGTCGCGCCCGGTCGCCCTCTTATTATCCTTACATTTGGTCCCGATTCGAGAGGTGACGGTTAGTCCTGACATTTAGGGACTAAGTGAGGGGTCCGGTTGAGTCAACTTTTTTTGACCGGACATTGACCGGACGAACGATGCAGACGTTTATGGGAGAAATAAGGGGTCCGACTGTAGATGCTCTAAGTGTAAGAGCATCTATAGCCGGGCGCCTCAAAGCCGTCTCATACGCCCGGGGTAGGCCACCCGATCACTGTCCGTTCACGAAATTTCAGCGTAGCCAGCGCCTCAAACATGCCTCAAATGCCTGGGCTGACAGGCACCCATCATATCCAACCCAAATATGGGGCGGATTCGTGGGCGCCCGGGCACGGTCGCCACGCCGGACCCGACAGCCACATCCTACCGCAAATCGCACCAAATCCACCCCAGACCTATTGGATCCATTTTCTATCTCCTCTCTTCTTCCTCCTCTGCGTCACCCGTCTCACAGCTTTGATGTCGCGCGCGCTCCGCAACCGTTCCTAGCCTCTGAGCCGCTAGCTCCAGCAGAGTGGTCCTCCCTGCCGTCCACCCTGAAGGGGTGTTGTTGCTGGCCTGGACGCCACCGCGGTATGTCCGGCAACTCTCTACCTTCGCCTTTGCGCTTGATGTGTTCAACACACTGTCTGACCGGATTTTTTGTGATTTTATTAAGGAAAACGATGGATTCTGATGCTTCGTCACACGAGGAGTATGGATAGACGAAACATGATAGAATGATTCAAGATGAGTTCTTTGATTCCTCGAATTAGGACGACGAAGTGGACATGATCATGCCCATGGGCATGTAAGAGGACATGGACCGACAAGCATATTATCAACTTGAAGAGGTCAATCAAAGGGAGAAAAGTGATCAACCGGGATAGGGTGCCCGTAGCAAAGCTACTGCGCAAGGACTACTTTGCTCCCAAGCCTACTTTTCCGGATGATCCATATTATCGTCGCCATTTTCGCATGCGAAAACCATTGTTTTGGTGCATTATGGAGGAAGTGAAGGCACACGACGACTACTTCAAAATCATAAGTGATTGCTCCGGACAACTCTCTTTCTCTGCCAAACAGAAGTGCGTGGCTTCTCTAAGGATGCTTGCACTTGGTACTGCTGCATGTGCCGTTGGTGAGATGGTCAGGATGAGGGAGAGAACATGCATGAAGACTACTGTCAAGTTTCCCCGCGCCATGGTGGAGGTGTTTGGACCTGAGTATCTCAGAGAACCAAATGCACGAGACACAGAGAAGTTGTTGGATATTGGAGAGGCAAGGGGGTTTCCAGGAATGCTCAGATCAATTGATTGCATGCATCAGCAATGGAAGAACTGCCTCAAAGGTTTGAGAATGTATCAAGGTCACACCAAAGAGTCCATCATCATTCTAGAAGCGGTGGCATCATATGACTTATGGACTTGGCATGATTTCTTTGAAATGTTGGGTTCTCACAACGAAATCAACGTGCTTCAACTATGACGCCCCCGATTTGACCATACACTAATTTGCACGCAAATGTGTACGACCAAGATCAGGAACTCACGGGAAGATATCACGACACAACTCTAGACACAAATTAAAATAATACAAGCTTTATATTACAAGCCAGGGGCCTCGAGGGCTCGAATACATAAGCTCGAAAACACAAGATTCAGCAAAAGCAAAAATATCTGAGTACAGACATAAGTTAAACAAGGTGCCATAAGATGACTAGCACAAAAGTAGCAACGATCAAAAAGGCAAGGCCTCCTGGCTGGGACCTCCTAACTACTCCTCGAAGCCAAACTCCACGTAGAAACATCCACGGGATCCTCTAGCTCCTGAACTCCATCATCTGGTTGCATCATCCGAGAAGAAAGGAAAAGGGGGAAAGGGGAGCAAAGCAACCGTGATTACTCATCCAAAGTACTCGTAAGCAAGGATCTACACTACATATGCAATGGTATCTATGTAAAGTGGTAATATCTGTGGACTATAATGTAGAATGCCAGAATAAGAGGGGGAAAGCTAGGCCTATCGAAGACTACGCTTCAGGCAACTTCTAGCTTGCAACAGTAGAAGAGAGTAGCTGGAATAGTAACAAGTATCAAAGCTTCTCGCCGCCTCCATCTTGCAGCAGTAGAGAAGAGTAGATGGCAAGTTCACCAGTAACATCGTATAACATAATCCTACCCGGCGATCCTCCCCTCATCGCCCTATGGGAAAGCGATCAACGGGTTGTATCTGGCACGTGAAAGGGTGTGTTTTATTAGGTATCTGGTTCTGGTTGCTCCGGCAAGAAGGAGGGATCGTCATCGATGTAGTCGATCACAGGGGTATTGGCAGCGGTCTCGTGGTCTACCTGAAAAAAGTAACGAAGGGGGAACATAATGAATAATAGAGCAATCAAAGCATCACAAAGTATAACAAGGCAATACACGGTGCTAGGTGTGACCTAACGCAGTACTAGGCGGTACTGGCGAAGGGGGAAAACATCTGTGTAAGTATTCCCGGTGTTTCGCATTTTTGGATAGATGAAACGGAGGGGGCGGTTGCATGTTTGATGTGCTAGGGACGTGTGGCGGACGAACAGACTACGTATTCGGATTCGTCTCGCTTTTCCGAGCAACTTTCATGTACAAAGTATTTTCATCCGAGTTACAGTTTATTTTATATGAATTTTCAAAGATTTAAACATTTTCTAAATTTTCTAGAAATGATTTAATTCGAAAATAAATTAAATAATAATTGCTAAGTGTACACAAAGAAGTGTACACAACAGTGTCATTAGAGGTTGATAGGCGGGGCCTATATACTGGGTCAGCAGCCTAGTCAACAAAGGCTGACATGTGGGCCAAATCAACTGCCTAGTCAGCAGTTAACTGGTCAAGGGGCACCAGGGTCCCACCTGTCACTGACTAGGACTGCCCAGTCGTCAGTGACAGAGTCTAAACATAGTTTTGACATTTAATTAGTTTAACTTAAAGGTGGGGCCACACTGTTAGTGAGTCAATTTTTTTAACAAAGTTTTATTTAACCAAACTAATTAATCACGAGGTGGCCCCACGTGTCATAAACACAGTTAGTATTAGGGGCATTTTTAGTAGATTATGAATTGGGGGACCCACGCGTCAGTGTCTACTGTTTTGTTTTGATTAGTTCTAACACTAAATGGACAGGCCCACTTGTCATTTAGACAGGGCCGGGCTAAACAGAGCAGGCGCTGGCGGTGACCAAGAGGGGCGGTGGCAGGACGTCGGATCCTGACTCCGGCGACCAAATGGTCGTCGACGACCAGCCACAGAACCAGCGGGGCGCGGCGCGTGCAGTGGTACGAGTCGTTCGTGCGGAGACGGCCGGAGATGGACACGGGAATTTGTCAGACAACGGTGACGACACGGCCTCGATTGCATCCGAGCTGCGGGGCGAGGGCGAGAAAGGGGAGAGGCCACATAGGACCAGGAGCTCACATCGGGGCTGAAGAAGGCTCGGGGAGGCCGGGGTTGTAGCAAGGGCGGCGGACCGAGCGGCGGCGACCGGCGGATGCAGATGAAGGGGAACGGCACGGGCACGTCGGCTTCGGCATGAGGCAAGGAGGAGGACGAAACGCATGGAGGAGGTGAGGCACTGCGTGAGTCGAGGAAGGTCATCGCCGGCGCGTTGCTCGCCCACGGCAGCAGGGTCGTCGGGCGGCATGGGTCCCGAGCACGGCGCCCTGCGGAACCAGGGCGGCGGCGATGCCTCGGTCAGCGTTGGGGCTTCCATGGCCGGCGGCCTTGGAAGTCGCACGAGGGGTGAGGGCCTCCTACACCGCGTACCTCGTGTGTGTGTGCGGGAGGGTGGCGGCGCTAGGAAGGGGATGAGGGATATATGAGTTGGGGGGAATGATGTGGATCGGGTTAGGTTTAGGTT
>LR738715.1:674926204-674963574 GCA_902687465.1 Secale cereale | reverse complement strand
GGCCCAGTGGGGTGGGGGTTTCTTTTATATTTTTATTGCTTTTTTTATTTTATTCATTTTACTTCTATTCCGTTTTTATATTTACACTTTTTTTGTTTTGTAAATCCTAAAAGCAATTTCCTATTTAGCAATAATAATTATGCTATTTCCCCATTTATTTTGGGTAACTAAATAAGATAGTTTAATATTTTATAAAATAGAAAGATGATTATTTAATTGTTTTAACTACTGCATTAATTACCTCAGTGCATTTAAACCTCTTATAAAAATGTGGTTTCTCCAACATGATTATCTATGCATTATTTGGCACGACCCGAACATTTTAGTTCTAACATTTGAAAACCCTTACCGTTTGACTTGATTTTGATTTTGAATTTGCATCAGATATGAATCAACGCGAGTTTATCAATAGTAACCGAGGTGATGTGGCATCATTAGCAGAAGTTCACTGTAGGTTAATTATCCATGCATCACATCAACGATCTCATGTGTTAAGAAGCATTTGCAATGGAGGAATCACCACCGTGCAACTACACCGTCAACGACTGACAATGCAACATGGGATACTACCTTGCCGATGGTATCTATCCTTAGTGGTCGGCGTTTGTGAAGACCATATCCGAGCCGCATGGCAATAAACAGAGCCACATTGCAACAATGCAGGAAGCGGCTAGGAAGGATGTTGAGAGGATATTTGGTGTGCTTCAAACTCGTTGGGGAATTATGCATAGCGCTGTAATGATGTGGGAATCAAAAACTTTGTGGCAGCTGATGACATGTTGTGTTATTTTGCGCAATATTATTATCGAGAATGAGGGTGATGGTGCAACCCATACCAATGATTTTGAAGCACGTGGAGAACAAGTTGAAATCCCGGAAGAACAAGATGCAGCTCAGCTTATAAACTTTGTGCAGATGCATCAGAATTTTTGAGATAATCAGGTGCACACAGCTATTCAATGATCTTACGGAGCTCATGCGGACCCACAATGGGAACCAAAGAGCACATGTGGACCCAAATTGTATGTAAACACTATTTATGTTCGATACCAACATTTGATATTTACTTGCGACATTGACTTGTCTGATCGAATTTGAGAGTCCGGATTTAAGATACGGGGTGCAAGGAGCAAAATATAAGTGTCCGTCCGGATGTGTTGGCGGACGCCCTGGATTCGTCAATCCGGCTATTGATGCTCTAAGCCGTCAAGGCAGACGCCGATCTACGGGAAGTACAGAACGCAGGTTCTTGGGTTATCTGTGCGCAGCCACGGTTGGCTTGAACTGAGCGCCCGTGCATGCATCTCGTTTGGCCGGAAGCCTGTAGTGTCACGTGAATCCAGCGGGTTTGAGCGTGAAGCGATCACGATTCACGCCGACGGCAGCCAAATTCTGCACTTAGCTAACACTGCCCGGGCAGATTTCAACGGTAGATACAAAATTCAGAGTTGCGTCTGAAATTTTGGGCGATTTTTGGGAGCTAGCTTTCAGGACACGAGGGAGAGTTTCTCTCCTCGGAGAGGCGTCGTGTGAGTGTGATAGTGCCATGCGTGAGACTGACAAAAATTGTGTTTGTGATGATCCGCTCTGACTGTGACATGGATTGGGGATGGCTTGACCGGCACCGCACCAGCAACAAATCTGGTGGCCCTCGCGAAACCAAGAAACTGAATGGAGAAATTAATGTGCGCGAGGCGGAGGACGCAACGACGACTGCTGGAGATCTCGACAGAGTCGACCTGATTTGGATCGAGCCTCTTATTACTGTCGTTCATCGAGTTGGCCGTCTGAATGTGCAGTTTTGTGCGTGGTTTGTTATCCAAAAACTGTGCCCGTAATATTTCTGCAGTGGTCTAGAATCAGACGCGCACGCGGTTAAAATATCTTCTCTACACATCGACGTCGACATAATAATAATTGAGCGAAAGTGATTGGACAATATACTGTCGAAGTCTACATAACCTGTCCAACGTAATTATTTTTTTTGTGAAAAAGCTGTCCAACGTTGTTAAATGGTTTGAAATAAGGCTCGAAGAAGTTCAAAATACATCCATTTTATAGAAATATGAGTTAGTGAAACAAGATCTATAGAAACGTAACTTAGACATTTATAGACAATCTTGGATAATTCCAACATTTGAAAGAACAAAAGAATAATACGATGATTGACCTTTGTGGATCCTCATATTTATGTAGTTGTAACGTAGAGCAACTAGTTAACGAGCGCTCCTTCGGGAGCCTCACAACGATCAGCGTCACTTGACGCATCCTCAGCCATCCGTCACGTGTTGCGCTCTGGGCGATCCCTTCGGATATTATTTTTTAATATTTCCGCACGCGTTTTCGGCTTTTTAAACGAGTTCTTTCCGGGGTTTTCAACGTTTCGATTTTCCAGCGGTCTTCCTTAACTTTTGGACCAATTACTTTTCCTTTTTTTTGAGCGAAAAAACATGTTTTTTTCGTCCGCCATAGCCATAGTTTTGCTTCCGCGATGCTTTCACGAGAGGCACGACCATGACTCTCAAAAACGAAAAAATGCGTTTTTTTCATCCTCATATGCACAATTTTGCTTCCGCAAGAGGCACGTTTTTTCTCTTTCGAGAGGCACGGCCATGACTCTCGGAAACAAAAAAAAACATATTTTCTGTTTTTTTCTTCTTCCGATAGAGGCATGTTTTTGCTTTCGCGAGAGGCATGGTTTTGCTTTCGTGACCGTACCTCTCGGAAACGAAAAAAACGTGTTTTCTGTTTTTCTTTCTTTCGTTCGCGAGAGGCACGATTTTTTTCCCACGAGAGGCATGGTTGTGCTTTCGCGAGAGGCACGGCCGTGCCTTCCCGGAAACGAAAAAACGCATTTTCTGTTTTTCTTTTCTTTCATGAGAAGCACGGTTTTGCTTCCGCGAGAGGCACGGTTGTGATTTCGTGAGAGACACGATAGTGCCTCTTTCGAAAAGGAAAAAACTGTGCTTTCGGTTCGGTTTTTTCGTCAAAGAAAAGTTTGTCAAAACCTATCAACATGGGATTTAGTTTTGAAGATCTCAACGTGAGAAATTCAACGGTAAAAACCGCTCGAGATTTGGACGCACGATTTAAGAGATAAAATGTTTCGAATAAACATATCTACGAAAAAAACGAAAACTACCGGGTTGCGACAAGTGACACACATGCAGCGCGACAGTTGTCACAATCTAAGAATGTGGAAGTGATCTTTACGAGTACTCTTCAATTAATGATTTCGGTTATAATGGCTTAGATCTGAACCAAATTGTCAGTCTCAAATTAAACATCAATTAGGGTCCATAATTAAGGTTACTTATTGGATTTTTCCCGGTTTCTCAATATATGGCCAACAATTTTTTACATGTTCCATTTTTTATTTCTATGTTTTCAAAAACATGAGAATCATGTTCATAAGAAACATAACAGATGTACTAATCCTCAAAGATTTTTTATCTGAAACAGATATTAGTTTTAGAAAAATACCCCCTCCGTTTCTAAATATAACTCATTTAAGAGATTTCTATATGGAGTACACATAGATGTATGTAAACATATTTTAAAGTGTAGATTCATTTATTTTGCTCTGTATGTAGTCCATGTTTAGAATATCTAAAAAAACTTATACTTAGAAACGATGGAAGTACTAACCTAAATAAGACATATTTCAATTGGTTATTTGCATATTAATGGACTTTATATCTCGAGCCCAAGATTAGTTATCTATTTGTACGAACTTTTTATCAATGGATAAATGCAAAATATATATTGCGAAATCACTAATTAAGGAGTACTATTTTCAAAGATTACTTTCACCTCCCTAGGTTGCGACAAGTGACAAGCTGTAATGCCCCGGATGTAATACTTTCCCTTTTTGGCAATATATAACTTTGGCTTCATCAGTTCCATTCCGGGTTCTTCATCTTTTTGGGTTTTCGTCGTTTTGTCGTGTGCGTGTGTGCAGTCATCCATGTCATGTTGTCATGTGCATTGCATTGCTTTTGTGTTGTCGTTTGCATCCGGTCCCACTCGTTCCTTCCCGTTGTCCGTTTCGAGTTCCGACTCTCTCACACGTGCCCGTGGCTTCCCCGAGTCCTTCTTTTGTGTTTGGCCGTATAACGTTTCCGGTTTGGCGTGAGACTTGTCGTGCAATGTTGTTTTGTTACGTGTAACCCGCCTGTCAAATCTCGTCGCGTTTGGAGTTCGTTTGATACTCCAACAGTTATCCTCGTGGGCTTAAAGTACCTCCTCTTTGAGGCCCAATACACCCCTCCAACAGCCCACCAACCCAACTAAAACCCTTCCCTTCATCTAGGCCGTTCAATTGTGATCTCGTGGCCGAAAACCTCTCCTCATTTGATCAACCCTAGCTCCTTGTGCCTATATAAACGTCCACTCCCTCCAATTTTTGCGTCCAAAACCCTAGTGTTTCCACCTCTGCCGCGCCGTGCTTCCACCGTTGCCGCGCCGTGTTTCCACCGTTGCCGCGCCGTGCTTCCAACCTCGCCGCACCCGTGCTTCCACCTCGCCGCACCCGCGCTTCCACCTCGCCGCACCCGTGCTTCCGACCGCCGCGTGGGCCCGCGGGGCCCAGGCCGGCCCGCCGCGCCGTTCGTCCGGGCCAGATCTCCCGTACGCCGCCGCCTTCGCCTCCTTCTCCGACCAGGCGCCGCCGGCCTCCTCTCGCAGCGCCGCCGCGCCGGCCCCTCGCCTTCGCCGTCGCTCAAGCTCCGCGCCGCCGCCGCTCCTTCCCCTCGCCGGCCAGGCCAGTCACCGGCCAGGCCAGCTCGCCGCCGTCGCGCCCGGCCTCCAGATCCTACCGCCGGGCCGCGCCCTTCCCACCGGCGTCGGGGTCCTTCCGCCGTCGGGGTCGAAGACCCCCGCCGCGTCGTTCGATCGGGACGGCCGCCGCTCGAGCCTTCGATCGAGAGCCCCATTCAGATCGGGCCTGAGGGAAGAACCCTAACAGGTCCGACCAGGCCAGACCCGATCCGCTTCGCCATTCCGCGCCCGGTCCGCGACCCATTGACCGTCCGCGCCCGTTGACCGCCCGCTTCTCCGACCCGCTCCGCCAGATCCGCGCCCGTTTGACCCTGAGGTTGTCTCCATTTTTCTGCTAAGTCCTAGTTTTTCAGTTTCTGATGCAGTTTTGTGAGGAGGATAACTTTTGCTGTGCATGTCTGAATTGTGTGTATGATATGTCAAAATGATCGTGGTGACTTGTACTATGTTTTGTTCCATTGTGCCATGCATGTTTGAGGTCATCTAGATGTCTTAATCTTCATGAGAAGAGTGCTACTTGTTATAAACTGCTGCTATTAGTTGTTTTCATGCCATGTTTGCAATGTGATAACTTGCTGCATGTTTATCCAAATGAAGCAAATGATATGTCCACATGTTCATCATGCGATGCTCTACATGTTGGTTGCTTTAGCTTGCATGATAGAATTCATCTTGCCATGTTTATCTCCTTTGTAAAAGTGCTTGTAACTGTTATGTTGTTAAACTTGTTACGAGATGCCTAGTGGAGAAGCTCGTTGCTATTGATGTGGTTGTCCCCTTGATGCATGCTTATATGTTTTGGACTCCACATCATGTGTACTTTGCTGTGGTGCAAACCACTTGGCATGTTTTGTTTTGAGGTGACTTAAACTTGCTCACAAACATGCCATGATGTTACTGCTGTTTTAACACTTAGTGAAATTTCACTAAGTCTGGAATATGTAATTTCCAAATGCCATGTTTGCTTGTTGTTCTAGGCAAATCCATGATAGTTTTGGGGTGACTATTGATGATTCCTTGTTGTATATGTTGTTGGCTATCCATTCATGCTCTCACATGCTCATTTGGGTGGCTGTAGCATATTTAGTTCTTGCTCCCAAGTTGCTATAAATTACTGCTGTTAGGATTTTGTTGTCATGTTCAAAATGTCATAGCTTGTTGCTATTGATCCATGCCTCCTATGGAGATGCTCCAATGTATTTGTTTGCTGTAGGATATGTCTACTTTATGTCCATGCTCCTTGTCATGATGTTTGAGTGCTGTAGACTATTTATTTCTTGCTCCGAAGTTGCTATGTGGCTGTTAATTTTAGCTTGTGCATGTTTATTGTTCCGGGTGTATCTTTTAGCCCGTTGCTCCGTTTTGAGCAAGTCCTATATGTAACTTGTGTGTTTTTGCATGTAGATTCATAATATCCTCTTGTTAGCATGTTTTGATGCTTCTTGCTTGTTGCACATTGTCATGTTCCTTGTGCTGTATCTCTGTGTTTCCTATGTTGACTTTCTGTGCATCCTTAGTGCATCTTCAGTGCTTCCTTAGTGCATCAGTCATGCATCCTGTGGTTTGCGCATTGCATCTTGTTGATTTCGTGCTTCGTGTGTTTTGTGTTGAGTAGAGCCGGAAGCCGAGTCCGAGTACGAGAACGAGGTTACTACCGAGGTTGAGAACGAGGAGCTCTCTTACGATCCCATCGACGACCCTACAGGCAAGATGACTTGACCCGGATAACATTACTATCTTTGCCTATTGCTAGAAGTCTCGCTCTATAGCTTTTGCCTCGATGCCCATGTTTTCCTGTCAGCCTCCTATTGTAACCATGAATCTGTCTAACCACCCTACCTATGCAAACCTTTGATTGGCTAAGTAAGCTTCGCTCAGCCCCTCTTATAGCATTGCTAGTTGCAGGAGAAGATCGAAGATTCTTGCTTCTTGTTGAAGCTTGTTGGGATATCACACTGTATAATTCTTAAATGAAGTCATCTATATATTGGTAATGGGTGGAAGGCTAAGCCTTTTGCTTGGTGATTTGTTCCACTCATGCCGCCCTAGGAACCATATAAACCGGTGTTATGTTCCTTGATTTTGCGTTCCTCACACGGTTGGGGTTATGGGACCCCCTTGATAAACCGCTAAGTGCTAAGTCTTTTCCAGCAAGTCCCAATATCGGTACTATTTGCCTAATAACTAAAAACTTGCATAGGGAGTAATTAACCCTCTTCTTAATCAACAACCCCGGGCCAGTGCTCCACATGAGTGTTGGTCCGAACTGGGGGTCCTGCGGGGCCACCTCAAGGAAACTCGAGGTCTGGTAAAAACCCGTAGCATCACCCATCCGGTCCTGGCCTGAGACTAGATACGCGCGGCTACTGTCAGGGTGTCGGCACGTCGGGAGGATTTGCTGGATTAGCCTTACCTTAGTCGGAGTATCTTGAGCACGGGATTCCGAGGATACTCGGGCCTTCCCACCTTGGAGTTGCGACTCCGCGGATCCTGGGCTTGTCATGGGCCAAGTTGGAACACCCCTGCAGGGTTATGAACTTTCGAAAGCCGTGCCCGCGGTTATGTGGCAGATGGGAATTTGTTAATATCCGGTTGTAGAAAACTTGACGCCATGTTCAGAATACACTACCAGCGTGAGTACCGTGACGGACATTTTCCGAAAGGGGTTCGGAAAGTGAACACGGTGGGGTTATGTTTGACTTGCTTAGTTAGGATCACTTTGTGATCATCTCTCGTCCGAGGCACTTCTCTTCTCGCTCTCTTTTACGTAAGTTAGTGCTAGTGCTGCTGCAACCTCTTGTTCTTTCTTCAGCCTTGTTCCACACCCAAGGCTTGGATAGTTGTGCTACCCGGGAACGGGATTGCTGAGTCCTCTGTGGCTCAAAGATTCTACACCACACCAGATGCAGGTACTCAGGCGATCTATTCAAGTGACGACACCGAGCTGTACTGGGAGTACGACGAGGACCGTAGCCATTACTATGTGCACTATCCCGACGATCAGTAGAGGTTTCTACTAGGGGCGATTCAGACATGTCGATTTATGTTATGTTTGGTATCTTTCATTTGGATCTTCACCCGTAGACGGGTTGTGATGTTTTGAATGATGTTTGGACATGTAATGAATTGTGTGACGTGGCGAGTGTAAGCCAACTATCTTTTCGCTTTCATCCCTATTTTTACATGAGATGTGCAAAGATACCAAACTTGCGATCATTCCAGAATGGGCTTATATCTTTAAGTCGTGCCTCGACACGTAGGAGATATAGTCCCATCCTAGGCATTACAAGTTGGTATTCAGAGCCTTCTCCGACCTAGAAGCCCCCATTGTTTGATCGAATCGTTGACGGTTGAGTCTAGGCACACACTTAAAATGTTTTGAGTCCTATATTTATATCGGAGAGTAGGATTTCTTTTGCTCCTCATCTCTTTTCACTCTGGTGAGGACTCCTGACGATTACTCTTGCCTCTTCTACTCTCAAAAATTGCACCAATTTTTTTTAGGAATCTCGCGAGTATTGTTTGGATTGTTTCGATGTCTTTGTGACGAGAATATTATTCTCGATGCCTCCTGACATTAGGGGTTGTGGCAGTGTCCCGGGGAGTTGAGCTTCGAGGTATTGTCGTCACAAACATATCGTGGCAGTTCTGGAATACTTAAGACGGCCGACATCGAAAACTCTCCTATGTGGTTAGTGGCAAGATAACCCCGACATCACCCAGTACTGGGGAGGTAGTTCGGGAGTATTGCCCGAAGGTCCGAGGTAGACAGTTTCTGAAAACAACTGGTTATGTGTTGAAGGATGGATACAGCTGGATGTAAGATTAGAGTTGAGTGCGCGATGCTTCCCCTGTATCCCCAACACCTGATTGCATAACTGGAAACTTTCGGAAATTAATAGGTGGGTTCATCTAGTAGCTCGTAGGCATTCTTCCAACGAATGCACGATATGGAGTTCGGGGTTCTACATTGAGTGAAGTGGTTTTATGGCCGATGTTCCGATCGGGAGTTGCATCTTAAAGGGTCCTTGGCTATGCTGATCCGGGGATTGCAAAACCCTTTCGTAACACGTTCCATAAGCTTTCAGCACGAATATGTCTAACGAAGCTCCTATCTTGTATTTGTTCTATCTGCACCTTGTTGTTTTTCTTATTTACCTTTTGTCTCCTAAGTGGCTTCTTGTGAAGATTGTTGTTATCATTAAGCTGAGAATTTCATTCGTTCCTCTTGTTCGAATGATTCTTGTGAAGACTATGTTCCATTTCTAGCCGTTGTTTCAGCTTATATCTTCTTTCAATCAAATGGCTAATGGTGGTCATCTCTTTCAGGATGGCTCCTAAAAAGGTTCCCACCGCTAACCCAGAGGTTGAAGAGGTTCCTGATCGTCCTCCTTCCCCTCCTCCTCCGTCTGAGGCCTGGAGAGCAATTATGCAAACTACGAATCACACCCAGATGCTTATGCAGATGATGCAGCAAATGCAAGCAAATCAAGCAAATCAGGGTGCTCATGGGAACCAAGGCAATTTCTTCAACCAACAGCACTTTGCTACGCTCAACTAGTTCTTGGCAAATCAACCAAATGCTTTCAGTTACTGCGTGGACCCTCTCGATGCTGAAGACTGGATAACGGATATCAAGAAGCATTTTGAGTGCAGCAACGTAAGGCCCGAGGACTATGTGAAGTTTGCAGCCTTCCAACTCAAGGACCAAGCAGCTGATTGGTGGCAGCAGTACAAAGACTCCAGAGCAGGGCGTGAAATCTCCTGGGATGACTTCTGCAAGGACTTTCGCTCTCATCACATTCCAACAAGTGTCATCGAGGGTATGCGTGAGCAATTCCGCAACCTGAAGCAAGGCTCAATGACTGTCTACCAATATAATATCAAGTTCCAGAACCTTGCCCGCTATGCCAAGCAAGACATCCCAGATGCCAAGAGCAAGATCTATCAGTTCCGTGGTGGTCTGAAGGATGAACTCCAACTTGCTCTCACCTTGTTCGAGCCTGATGAGTTTGACAAATTCTATAACATGGCACTTAAGCAAGAGGCAGCTCAGCTCAAGATGGAAGCTTCCAAAAAGAGGATCAGAGACGCTGTTCACTCCTCCTCATCTTCTCAAGTGGTCGCGAAGCAACAGAAGTTTTGGCTTCCACCTCCTCCAGTGATTCGAGCTCCCTACAACAACAACAAGAACTCTGATGGTCGTGGTTTCTCCCACCCACCCAACTCAAGCAACTAGTCAAAGAATCAGTCTCAAGGTTCCAAGTCAAGTGCTCCTCATTACCGTCCTCTCTCAGAAGTGGTCTGCAACAAGTGCACTCAGAAGGGTCATTATGCTAACAAGTGCCCCAACCCAAGGCGCCTTCCGCCTCCTCCACCTATCAGCACTGCTATTGTCAAGCACAATCCCAAGCATGCAAGAGTGAATCTGATGAATGCAGCCCAAGCAGAGAATTCTTCAGATGTGATACTTGGTAACCTTCCAGTTAACTCTATCCCTGCAAAAGTTTTGTTTGATTCGGGTGCTTCATGTTCTTTCATGTCTCAACCATTTGCATCCAATCATAATGTTGACATCAAAAGTCTGCCAAGGGAGTTATCAGTTATTTCTCCGGGGAGACGAATGCATTCTAAAATTTATGCTCCGGATGTATCTATTCGCATGGGTGATTACCGCTTTCTGGCTAAACCGGTGGTTCTTGGCAACTCCGACATTGACCTCATCCTCGGGATGGATTGGCTTTCTCAGCATGATGCTCACATTGATTGTGCAAATAAGGAAGTCAAGATTACGCATCCTAATGAAGACGTGATTATCTTCGCCTCTCGGGATAACACAATCAGGCTTTTCTCTCTCAATGACAAGGGCGAGATTAATGCCATCTCTCAAATTCTGGTGGTTAACGAATACGAAGACGTTTTTCCTGAAGAACTTCCAGGCATGCCTCCTCATCGTCAAGTGGAATTCTTCATTGAACTCGAGCCTGGTACTGAGCCAGCATGCCGGCGTCCGTACAAGCTCTCCCCCGAAGAGTAGAAGGAGTTGAAGAAACAGCTTGATGAACAGGAGCGTATGGGCCTGATCAGGCCTAGTACGTCTCCTTGGGGCTGTGGTGTCTTATTTGTCAAGAAGAAGGATGGCACGGAGCGCCTTTGCGTCGATTACCGGCCATTGAACAAGAAGACAATAAAGAACAAGTATCCGCTCCCCAACATCAATGAATTGTTCGAGCAGCTCAAAGCAGCTAAAGTGTTCTCAAAGCTCGATCTCCGAATGGGCTATCACCAAATTCGCATTTGTGAAGAAGATATCCACAAGACTGCCTTCAGAATGAGCTACGGCTCATATGAATATACAGTCATGTCTTTTGGCCTCGCTAATGCTCCACCTACCTTCTCGAGAATGATGCACTACATTTTCAACCCCTACACCAACGAGTTTGTGCTTGTGTATCTGGATGACATCTTGGTATTCTCCAAGAATCAAGAGGATCACGAAAAGCACCTCCGTCTGGTTCTCGACAGACTCCGTGAACATAAGTTCTATGCCAAGTTATCCAAGTGCGAGTTTTGGCTCGATAAGGTCTTATATCTGGGCCATATCATCTCCGCTGACGGTATTGCTGTGAACCCCGAGAAAGTTGAAGCGATTGTCAACTGGGAACCTCCTCAGAACATCAAGCAACTCCGAAGCTTCCTTGGTCTTGCTAGCTATTGCAGAAGGTTCATTGAGAACTTCTCCATGATTGCCAAGCCTCTCTCCAACTTGCTGCAGAAGAATGTCAAGTACAACTGGTCTCCAGATTATGATGTGGCTTTCAAAACTCTCAAAGAAAAGCTCATCTCTGCTCCTGTTCTTACTCCTCCAGATGAGTCCAAGCCCTACGAAGTATTCTGTGATGCTTCTCTTCAAGGACTTGGTGGTGTGCTAATGCAGGACAAGAAGATTGTGGCATACACTTCTCGTCAATTGAAGCCAAGTGAGAAGAACTACCCCACACATGATCTTGAACTAGCAGCTGTGGTACATGCTTTGATTACGTGGAGACACCTTCTGTTGGGCAGAAAAGTCGACATCTTCACCGATAACAAGAGCTTGAAGTACATCTTCACACAGCCGAACCTGAACCTCCGCCAGACTCGTTGGGTCGAAATGATCCAAGAGTATGATCCAAGCATCGAATACACACCTGGCAAGGCAAATGTGATTGCAGATGCCTTGAGCAGAAAGGCATATTGCAACAGTCTCCTTATCAAGCCGTTTCAGCCTGAGCTTTGTGAGGCATTCAGGAAGCTCAACCTCCAAGTTGTTCCGCAAGGCTTTCTTGCAAATCTTCAAGTTGCTCCTACCTTGGAAGATCAGATTCGTGAGGCCCAACTCAGTGATGCTATGGTGCAGAAAGTGAAACATGGTATTGCAAAGGGTACTCCCAAATACAAGTGCTATCGCGTTGATGAGAGAGATATCTTGTTCTTTGAGGATAGACTTGTGGTTCCCAAAGGTGATCTCAGGAAGCTCATAATGGACGAAGCACATGATTCCCTCCTTTCCATTCATCCTGGTAGTTCCAAGATGTACCAAGACCTCAAGCAATCTTACTGGTGGACTCACATGAAAAGGGAGATTGCCCAATTCGTGAATGAATGTGATGTCTGCAGAAGAGTGAAGGCAGAGCATCAACGTCCAACTGGTCTTCTCCTACCTCTTCCTATTCCCGAGTGGAAATTCGACCACATTGAAATGGATTTATTCACTGGCTTTCCTAAGTCCAAGAAAGGGAATGATTCTATCTTTGTGGTGATTGACAAGCATACCAAAGTCGCTCACTTCCTTCCAGTCAAAGAATCCATCAATGCAGCTCAACTGGCAGAGTTGTACACTTCCAGAATTGTGTCCTTACATGGCATTCCTCAAGTTATCTCCTCAGACCGTGGAAGTTTGTTCACTTCCAAGTTCTGGGACTCCTTTCAGTCTGCCATGGGCACTAAGATCCGTTTCAGCACTGCATTTCACCCTCAGACTAGTGGTCAAGTCGAGAGAGTGAATCAGATTCTAGAAGACATGCTCAGAGCCTGTGTCATATCTTTTGGCATGAAATGGGAAGATTGCCTTCCGTTTGCCGAGTTCTCTTACAACAACAGCTTCCAAGCAAGTGCCGGCAAAGCTCCGTTTGAAATCCTCTATGGCAGAAAGTGACGTACCCCTCTCAACTGGTCCGAGACTGGTGAACATCAACTTCTTGGCAATGACTTGATCTCAGAAGCCGAAGAAATGTTCAAAGTCATACGTGAGAATCTCAAGGCCGCTCAGTCGCGTCAGAAGAGCTACTATGATGGCAAGCATCGTGATTTAGCCTTAAACATTGGGGATCATGTCTATCTCCGTGTTTCTCCTATGAAAGGCACCCAAAGATTCGGTATCAAAGGAAAGCTTGCTCCTAGGTATGTGGGCCCTTTCAAGATCCTTGGCAAAAGAGGCGATCTAGCCTATCAACTTGAGCTCCCTTCCAACTTCGCCAATGTTCATGATGTGTTTCACGTGTCTCAACTCCGCAAGTGCTTCAAGACACCTGAACGCACCATTCTGTTTGAGGAGATTGATCTTCAACAAGACTTGTCTTACCGAGAGCACCCAGTTGCTATTCTCGAAGAAACCGAGCGCAAGACCCGCAACAAGTCAATCAAATTCTTGAAAGTCAAGTGGTCACACCATACCGACCGAGAAGCTACGTGGGAACGAGAAGATCACCTTCGTTCCGAGTACCCTTCCTTCTTCCAGTCCTAGATCTCGGGATGAGATCTTTTCGTAGTAGAGGAGAGTTTGTAATGCCCCGGATGTAATACTTTCCCTTTTTGGCAATATATAACTTTGGCTTCATCAATTCCATTCCGGGTTCTTTGTCTTTTCAGGTTTTCGCCGTTTTGTCGTGTGCGTGTGTGCAGTCATCCATGTCATGTTGTCATGTGCATTGCATTGCTTTTGTGTTGTCGTTTGCATCCGGTCCCACTCATTCCTTCCCGTTGTCCGTTTCGAGTTCCGACGCTCTCACACGTGCCCGTGGCTTCCCTGAGTCTTTCTTTTGTGTTTGACCGTATAACGTTTCCGGTTTGGCGTGAGACTTGTCGTGCGATGTTGTTTTGTTACGTGTAACCCGCCTGTCAAATCTCGTCGCGTTTGGAGTTTGTTTGATACTCCAACAATTATCCTCGTGGGCTTAAAGTACCTCCTCTTTGAGGCCCAAGACACCCCTCCAACAGCCCACCAACCCAACTAAAACCCTTCCCTTCATCTAGGCCGTTAAATTGTGATCTCGTGGCCGAAAACCTCTCCTCATTTGGACAACCCTAGCTCCTTGTGCCTATATAAACGTCCACCCCCTCCAATTTTTGCGTCCAAAACCCTAGTGTTTCCACCTCTACCGCGCCGTGCTTCCACCGTTGCCGCGTCGTATTTCCACCGTTGCCGCGCCGTGCTTCCAACCTCGCCGCACCCGTGCTTCCACCTCGCCGCACCCGCGCTTCCACCTCGCCGCACCCGTGCTTCTGACCGCCGCGTGGGCCCGCGGGGCCCAGGCCGGCCCGTCGCGCCGTTCGTCCGGGCCAGATCTCCCGTGCGCCACCTCCTTCTCCGGCCAGGCGCCGCCGGCCTCCTCTCGCAGCGCCGCCGCGCCGGCCCCTCGCCTTCGCCATCGCTCAAGCTCTGCGCCGCCGCCGCTCCTTCCCCTCACCGGCCAGGCCAGTCGCCGGCCAGGCCAGCTCGCCGCTGTCGCGCCCGTCCTCCAGATCCTACCGCCGGGCCGCGCCCTTCCCACCGGCGTCGGGGTCCTTCCGCCGTCGGGGTCGAAGACCCCCGCCGTGTCATTTGATCGGGACGGCCACTGATCGAGCCTTCGATTGAGAGCCCCATCCAGATCTGGCCTGAGGGAAGAACCCTAACGGGTCTGACCGGGCCAGACCCTATCCGCTTCGCCATTCCGTGCCCGGTCCGCGACCCGTTGACCGTCCGTGCCCGTTGACCGCCCGCTTCTCCGACCCGCTCCGCCAAATACGCGCCCCTTTGACCCTGAGGTTGTCTCTGTTTTTCTGCTAAGTCCTAGTTTTTCAGTTTCTGATGCAGTTTTGTGAGGAGGATAACTTTTGCTGTGCATGTCCGAATTGTGTGTATGATATGTCAAAATGATCGTGGTGACTTGTACTATGTTTTGTTCCATTGTGCCATGCATGTGTGAGGTCATCTAGATGTCTTAATCTTCATGAGAAGAGTGATACTTGTTATAAACTACTGCTATTAGTTGTTTTCATGCCATGTTTGCAATGTGATAACTTGTTGCATGTTTATCCAAATGAAGCAAATGATATGTCCACATGTTCATCATGAGATGCTCTACATGTTGGTTGCTTTAGCTTGCATGATAGAATTCATCTTGCCATGTTTATCTCCTTTGCAAAAGTGCTTGTGGCTATTATGTTGTCAAACTTGTTACGAGATGCCTAGTTGAGGAGCTCGTTGCTATTGATGTGGTTGTCCCCTTGATGCATGCTTATATGTTTTGGACTCCCCATCATGTGTACTTTGCTGTGGTGCAAACCACTTGGAATTTTTTGTTTTGAGGTGACTTAAACTTGCTCACAAATATGCCATGATGTTACTGCTGTTTTAACACTTTGTGAAATTTCACTAAGTCTGGAATCTGTAATTTCTAGATGCCATGTTTGCTTGTTGTTCTAGGCAAATCCATGATAGTTTTGGGGTGACTATTGATGATTCCTTGTTGTATATGTTGTTGGCTATCCATTCATGCTCTCACATGCTCATTTGGGTGGCTGTAGCATATTTAATTCTTGCTCCCAAGTTGCTATAAATTACTGCTGTCAGGATTTTGTTGTCATGTTCAAAATGTCATAGCTTGTTGCTATTGATCCATGCCTCCTATGGAGATGCTCCAATAGATTTGTTTGCTGTAGGATATGTCTACTTTATGTCCATACTCCTTGTCATGATGTTTGAGTGCTGTATACTATTTATTTCTTGCTCCGAAGTTTCTATGTGGCTGTTAATTTCAGCTTGTGCATGTTTATTGTTTCGGGTGTATCTTTTAGCCCGTTGCTCCGTTTTGAGCAAGTCCTATATGTAACTTGTGTGTTTTTGCATGTAGATTCATAATATCCTCTTGTTAGCATGTTTTGATGCTTCTTGCTTGTTGCACATTGTCATGTTCCTTGTGATGTATCTCTGTGTTTCCTATGTTGACTTTCTATGCATCCTTAGTGCATCTTCAGTGCTTCCTTAGTGCATCAGTCATGCATCCTGTGGTTTGCGCATTGCATCTTGTTGATTTCGTGCTTTGTGTGTTTTGTGTTGAGTAGAGCCGGAAGCCGAGTCCGAGTACGAGAACGAGGAGCTCTCTTACGATCCCATCGACGACCCGACAGGCAAGATGACCTGACCCGGATAACATTACTATCTTTGCCTATTGCTAGAAGTCTCGCTCTATAGCTTTTGCCTCGATGCCCATGTTTTCCTGTCAGCCTCCTATTGTAACCATGAATCTGTCGGGGAACGAACCGAAGTCGGGCTTGATGGCGACTCCCACCTCCCACCGCTCCTACCCACCATCTCCTGCGATCTCTCCACACCGCCTCTAATCTGAGGTTCTTCTCCGATCAATCTCTTTGGCGTCTTCTCATCGTTCTGGTGATATAATTTTCTTATGGCGATCTACTCTGGATCCACCCTTGGCTTGGATTTCTCTAAGGGTTTTGAGTTTGCGGATAAGGTTTTCAGATCTACTGGTCTCACCATTCATCCTACGGATGATACTGGTCATTTCACGATGGTTGTTTCCTTTGGGAGACATGATTTTCGTCTCACAGAAGATTCTGTTGCGGCGGCTTTGGAAGCGGCCATTGGAGGTTCTGCTATTGAATTGGGAGTTTCATACATACATGACAGGGTCTATTCTTTCAATGTCTCCTCTAAGCAAGTTGGTTTCCTGGTTCTTAATCTCCATTCTTTTACTTGCTTAAACTTCAAATGTTATTTCAATCTTTGGGGTCGTGGTGGCCCTAATTGGGAACGTGAGTTCCATCGTTGGAATCTAGAATGTGATGCAGAGTGGATCCTTATTAGTCCATCCAAGCGACGAGCTGCTCTTGGCATGCTAGCCATGCATCACCCACCGCGTAAGTCTTCCCTTCGATCAGGTGTGAAAGTTCAGAAGAGGATTTCATTTGCTACAATGCAAAACTATGACGCTTGCAAAGGCTATAGATACCCCGCAACACAGGCTGAGATTGACACCATCATTGAAGCGGGCTATGAAGTTTCTGCCCATGAGAGGGTTATCATTCATCCCTCGCCGCCGGCGAATCTGCGTTGGACGGCGGCGTCGCCGCCGATTATTTTTGGTACGGTTCAATCGGCTGATCTCATTGCTAATACTGCGCCGGCTTCTTCGCAACCACGGGATCTGCATGCCCGAGATACGTTGCTGGTTTCTTCTACGTCCATCCCGGAATCTCTGGCTCCCCATGATGGGCCTCCTGTGTATGGGCCGATTGCGTCATCCGGCCCTCTGCACGTAGACTTGCCATCATCGCAGGAGGCGCGTGATCAATTTAATGATATGGTGGATGACATGGTGGCCCGTGTGTTAACGTGCTCTAAATGTTTGCAACAGGGCCACATGTCTGCTTCTTGTCCTGTTTGTCTGGCTTGCAATCGTGCTGGTCACCGAAGTTCTCAATGCAAGCAATGGGCTATGGATAACGGTCTCGTTTGGAAAGTTAAAAAAAGGTGCCGCAAATTCTTGGTATATCGAAGGAGGTGGAATCAGTTCCTGCCATGAGTCCTATTCCTATTCTACCTCCTCGCGTCTCCTCGGTTTTAGAGATGACCTCCCACGCGCACCTGCAACGTCCTGTCCCATCGCTGCCGCCCTCCGCCGTTGGCCAAGCTTCATCCTCACCACCACCCACCACCTTGCTGCCTCCATCGTCCATGGCCAACTTCGCCATTAACCCTGCGGAATTCCTACCGCCGGGCTTTGATGTCATTGATGGTGGGCCAACAAGGTTGCCGCAGACGTTTCTTTCTCCGGCGGTTGCTCCAGATCAACACCACGAGCAGTATGCAATTGGCATCGTTGAGCCCCCTCCGCCGCCTGGTCAGATTCCGCAATTTCGCCAGCTGGTTAGTGACTTTGTTATGAATCATCTTCATCGCGATGTTCTTAGTGACCAGCAGTGGATCGAAGGTGTTGGGTTGTTTGAGTTTAGAAGTACTGCTTCTAGACACGCCATCATGGATCATCCTCCTTATGACCTTGGTAATGGTCACTTTGTTCGTTTCATCCCACACAACCAGGGCATTAACTATAGAGCTACTCAAGGATTTTGCAGAGGCTGGCTTATGATCTTGGGGATACCGCTGGATTATCGCAATGCCAAATATATATCTGATGCAGTCAGTACCTTTGGTCGCTATCATCAGTGGCATCAGGATGATCCTCGCATGGTTCGCACCCTTGTTTATGCTTCTTTTCCCTGCCCAGAGCAAGTTCCGCGTGATATTGTCTATCGAGAGTATGGTGATTTTGGGGCCACAAGAATCTCATGGACTGCTCCTATTTATGTCCTCTCAGCGGAGTTTGCTGACATCCTCCGTGCGGATGAAGATCCAATGCCGGTGAATGGAAATCCGCACCCTTTGCCTGGGCAACTTCAGTTTGATAACTTCAACTTTGTTATGCCTGAATTTCCTCAGTTAGGATGGAATGAGCCCCAGTTAGCTTGGAGTGAGCCACCCGAGTCGCAGCAGAACAACGAGGAGGTTGTAGTTGAGGATTGGGTCCAAGATGACAATCCTCTTGAGGTCTCGCAGGAATCTGTGGTGATGGACAATTCTGGGCCAGGTCAAAGTTCTGACAGTGACAGTCATGCTCTTGCAGTGTACCAGCCACCTGTTCTTCAGCCGCCGATTTTTGTTGGCCGCATTCTTACTGTTTATGGACATGAGATTCCTCCGCAAATGCTTTGGACTCGCTGTTTTTCTCACATGATGCCTTTTGTGGAGTCTTTACACATTCCTAAAGGTATGCCTCTGCTCAGTCCTATTCAGCAGATTTTTTTGCCAAAGGATTCCTGGGAAGTTTCTTTCTCCTCTTCGCGGCTATGCAATGAGCTGGTGTTTCTGCCGCCTGCACTTTGTTCTTCAGAGCCAGCGGTCAAAAAACCAAAAGTTGTCCGCTCTCTATGTTTTGACGCGGTTGAAGTTTCCAACGATGCAATGGCAACGTCTGATCCCCTGACTGAGGTGGAAATGGATACCTTCAGTTTTACTGCGACAGCCAAGAAGACTCGGAGGCGCAAGTTTTCTGCAGTTGTGGAATCTCAGGTCAAGCGTAGCGCTCGACTGTCTGCACTCAGGGATGGTTTCAGGCACAGTGTGCCGAAGCCAGTTCCACTGAAGAAGCCATCGACCAAGCCCCTGAAGAAGCGGAAGGTGCAGGAGCACAGGTCTGACGATGCAACAGATGCAGTTCCACCTCCCACACCAATTCGAGTTCTTCAGCAGATTGGGCACCACCTTGGCATCGCTCCAGAGAAGATTTCTGCCGACAAGCTTAATGATGATCCGACAACTTCGTCCGCTTCTTCATCGGCTCATGATGTTTAGTCGTTTCTTCATGCTGGGTTTATGGTTAACCCCTGTTAAAACCATCTTTCTTGCTAGTTTTTCATTTTTAGTACTTGAAGTTAGTTGCAACTTGCGGCTCTGGAAGGGTCATCATTATGTGATGCCTGTTTTGCTACTTTTATTTTGGGGTTGTAATGACTAATACATCCTGTAGAGATTGGAAGGTTCTATGCTGGAATGTGCGAAGGTTAAATTCAGAAAATCGCCAACGTGCTGTTCGTCAGAAAATTGAGGAGAGTGGCTGCTCTGTTATTTGTCTTCAGGAAACGAAATGTGAGGTTATGGATTAATGATTTATTCGCAAATTTTGCCCACGACGTTTTGATCATTTTATCTTTGTTCCCTCGGTTGGGGCTTCTGGTGGCATGATAGTATTATGGAACTCTGCTATTTTTACTGGCAAACTGATAGAATCTCTCAGTTTTGGTATATCTGTGGAATTTCAATCGAGATACAGTTCTGATGTCTGGACCTTGGTTACTGTTTATGGCCCTTGCCAAAACCCTGCCAGAGACACCTTTATCACATGGCTGTATAATCTTGACATTCCCATAGATGCTAACTGGCTTTTGCTTGGGGATTTTAATTTTCTTAGGTCCATGGACAACAGAAACAGGCCAGGTGTTAATGTTAATGATATGCTTTTATTCAATGAGGTAATCGGACACCTTGGTCTTATTGAGCTTCTTTTGAAAGGAAGAAGATTTACATGGTCAAATATGCAATCTATACCTTTGTTGGAGCAAATTGTCTGGTTCTTTACTACAGTCAATTGGACATGTCAATTCCCAAACACCTTGGTGCTGCCTCTAGCCAGATCAACATCATATCATACTCCTTGTGTGGTTTCCATCAAAACCATGATCCCTAAGACCAAGATTTTTCGTTTTGAAAATTATTGGGTTGATCTGCCTGGATTTATGGACTGTGTTAGTCAAGCTTGGTCTAAACCTGTACACAAGACTTCTTCTGCTGCTACCTTATCTGCCAAATTTAAGAATCTCAGATATGCTCTCAAGGTATGGCACACCAACCTTTCTAAACTCAAGAGGCTAATCCAAGATTGCAACAAGGTAATCCTCCACTTGGATACTCTTGAAGAGCTTAGACCTTTATACACTCCTGAAGCTAATTTCAGAAGGATTGTGAAATTACACTTGGAGGAGATCCTTAGATTATAGTTTATTTACTGGAAACAAAGATGCACAATTAGAAATATCAAAGTTGGGGAGGACAATACAAAGTTCTTTCATGCTATGGCAACTGAAAGATTTAGGTCCAACACCATTTCCAGTATCACTGTGGATAATGATATCATCTCTGACCATGCTACTATGTCAGCACTCTTCTTGCAAGAGTTCAAGGATAGAATGGGTTGTTCCAATAGTATCCACATGGGGTTTGACCTGGATTCCATTATTACAAGAGTGGAGGGTCAGGATGATTTAACTAGGCCCTTTTCAAAGGAGGAAATTGAGCTGGTTATCAAGCAGATGCCATCTGATAGGGCTCCTGGACCTGATGGTTTCACTGGCCTATTTTTAAAAAAGTGCTGAAATGTTATCAAGGAGGATTTCATGAAGTTAGTGCAAGAGTTTTATGATGGATCTTTAAACTTGGAATGTATCAACACTTCCTTGATAACTCTGATACCAAAGAAACCAAGCTCTGAAACTATGAATGACTATAGGCCTATTTCACTCACTAACACATGCCTAAAGTTTTTAACAAAACTGTTAGCTAATAGACTGCAAGGAGTCATTCTATCATGTTTGCACAAGAATCAGTATGGGTTCTTGAAGTCTAGATCTATCCAGGACTGCTTGGCATGGTGTTTTGAATATATACATCAATGTCAGGCTTCAAAAAAGCCTATTGTACTTCTTAAGCTGGATTTCACTAAAGCTTTTGACACCATTGAACATGAAGCTATTTTAAGAATCCTCAGATATAAGGGTTTCAATGAGAAGTGGATTTCATGGATCAGGACCATTTTATCTTCTGGATCTTCATCAATCCTGCTGAATGGGGTACCTGGAAGTCACTTCCATAGTAAGAGAGGGGTCAGACAAGGGGATCCCATGTCCCCTTTGCTATTTGTTCTTGCTGCTGATCTTTTGCAATCTGTGGTGAATGACATGTGCAGCAGAGGAATCTTAACTCTGCCAATCCCTACATACTGTCCACATTATCCAATTGTTCAATATGCAGATGGTACTTTAATTGTTCTTCCTGCTGTAGATCAGCAACTAATTGCCTTGAAGGACATGTTGGATGTTTTTGCAGCTTCAACTGGATTATCAGTCAACTTTGCTAAATCTATGATGGTCCCCATTAACTTATCTGCTGAAGAGGCAAATAGATTATCCACTCTATTAGGTTGTAAGCTTGGAACAATGCCATTCACCTATTTAGGTTTGCCTATGGGTACAACTAAACCTATAGTCCAGGACTTGCTTCCTTTGGTGCATAGAATTGAAAGAAGGCTTTCTGCATCATCTTGTTTTCTTAATCAAGGTTGCAGACTACAACTACTACAGTCTGTCTTATCTTCTATGCCCATATATTTCTTTTGCTCTCTGGACATTCCAATTGGCATTCTAAAGCAGATTGAAAGAATACAGAGACAATGTATTTGGAAAGGCAATTCTGACACACCAAAACAGTCTCTTGCTGCATGGAAATTGGTCTGCTTACCAAAAGATAAAGGGGGTCTTGGGGTGCTTAACCTCAAGGTGCACAAAGAAGCTCTGTTGATGAAATTCCTCCATAAGTTCTACAACCATCATGATATCCCTTGGGTCAACTTGGTCTGAGATTCTTACTACCATGATTTTGTGCCTCATTCAACTATCCTTTATGGATCATTTTGGTGGAGAGATGTCTTCAAATTATCTGCCAAATACTTGTCTATTGCCAAGCCTTGCCTTGGTAATGGCACCTCCATCCTTTTCTGGCATGATCCTTGGCTATCTGACATCAATGGAGAAACATTGAGTAATTATTTCCCCAGATTATTTTCATATGTGATTGATGGTCAACTTTCTGTTGCTCAAGTCATGGATCATGATCTTATGGGGTATTTTCACCTGCCTTTATCCACACATGCTTTTGATGAACTGCAGTACCTGCAGACTGCTCTGAGTTCTCAGTGTACTTCACAAGACACTGATAGCTGGATTTGGCCTTTTAATAAAGGATCCTTTAGGCCCAAATCATACTACACTCAAGTTCATCAACAAATAGTTACCGACCCTATCTTTTCTTGGATATGGAAAAGTGCATGCACAATGAAGATTAAAATGTTTGGTTGGCTCCTCCTTAGAGACAGGTTAAACACCAGAGATATGCTTCAACGCCGGCATTGGCATGTGGATGACCTAACCTGTGTTCTATGTCCTCACCATATACATGAAGATGTCAGCCATCTTTTCTTCTCCTGCATATTCAGCCAAAGAGTTTGGAACTATTTGCAAATTTCCTGGGATCCAGTACCTGGTATGACCACCTACCACATGGCTTGCAAAGCAAGGGCTTATTTTGGCCAACCATTCTTTACTGAAGTGGTTTTCACTGCTGCCTGGAACATCTGGATTACTAGGAATGGAAAGGTCTTCAGAAATGAATCTCCTCTTTTCAGGCGATGGAGGCACAATTTTATCCATGACATGACCCTTTTATCTCATAGGATAAAATGTAAATACAAGGATAGCTTTATGTATTGGCTAACTAACTTACCTTAGGTTCTTTTGTTTACTCTACTCATGTAAGTATCTCTAACCTTGTTGTAATTTGATTTTATTATATTTCAATAAAGTGGGCTGTGAGGCTTTTGCCTTGCAGTATATAGTCAAAAAAACCATGAATCTGTCTAACCACCCTACCTATGCAAACCTTTGATTGGCTAAGTAAGCTTCACTCAGCCCCTCTTATAGCATTGCTAGTTGCAGGAGAAGATTGAAGATTCTTGCTTCTTGTTGAAGCTTGTTGGGATATCACACTATATAATTCTTAAATGAAGTCATCTATATATTGGTAATGGGTGGAAGGCTAAGACTTTTGCTTGGTGATTTGTTCCACTCATGCCGCCCTAGGAACCGTATAAACCGGTGTTATGTTCCTTGATTTTGCGTTCCTCACACGGTTGGGGTTATGGGACCCCCTTGATAAACCGCTAAGTGCTAAGTCTTTTCCAGCAAGTCCCAACATTGGTACTATTTGCCTAATAACTAAAAACTTGCATAGGGAGTAATTAACCCTCTTCTTAATCAACAACCCCGGGCCAGTGCTCCACATGAGTGTTGGTCCGAACTGGGGGTCCTGCGGGGCCACCTCAAGGAAACTCAAGGTCTAGTAAAAACCCGTAGCATCACCCATCCGGTCGTGGCCTGAGACTAGATACGCGCGGATACTGTCAGGGTGTCGGCACGCCGGGAGGATTTGCTGGATTAGCCTTACCTTAGTCGGAGTATCTTGAGCACGGGATTCCGAGGATACTCGGGCCTTCCCATCTTGGAGTTGCGACTCCGCGGATCGTGGGCTTGTCATGGGCCAAGTTGGAACACCCCTGCAGGGTTATGAGCTTTCGAAAGCCGTGCCCGCGGTTATGTGGCAGATGGGAATTTGTTAATATCCGGTTGTAGAAAACTTGACACCATGTTCAGAATACACTACCAGCGTGAGTACCGTGACGGTCATTTTCCGAAAGGGGTTCGGAAAGTGAACACGGTGGGGTTATGTTTGACTTGCTTAGTTAGGATCACTTTGTGATCATCTCTCGTCCGAGGCACTTCTCTTCTCGCTCTCTTTTACGTAAGTTAGTGCTAGTGCTGCTGCAACCTCTTGTTCTTTCTTCAGCCTTGTTCCACACCCAAGGCTTGGATAGTTGTGATAACTGGGAACGGGATTGCTGAGTCCTCTGTGGCTCATAGATTCTACACCACACCAGATGCAGGTACTCAGGCGATCTATTCAAGTGATGGCACCGAGCTGTACTTGGAGTTCGATGAGGACCGTAGCCGTTACTATGTGCACTATCCCGACGATCAGTAGAGGTTTCTACTAGGGGCGATTCACACCTGTGGATTTATGTTATGTTTGGTATCTTTCATTTGGATCTTCACCCGTAGACGGGTTGTGATGTTTTGAATGATGTTTGGACATGTAATGAATTGTGTGACGTGGCGAGTGTAAGCCAACTATCTTTTCGCTTTCATCCCTATTTTTACATGAGATGTGCAAGGATACTAAACTTGCGATCATTCCAGAATGGGCTTATATCTTTAAGTCGTGCCTCGACACGTAGGAGATATAGTCCCATCCTGGGCATTACACAAGCCATATGTGCGCCACTTGTTGCAACATGAGAGTTTCCCTTTTTCGTTGATATGTTTATTCAAAACAATTTATCTCTTAAACCGTGCGTGCAAATCTCGAACCATTTCCATGGTTGAATTCCTCGCGTCGACATCTTCAAAACTAGATGCAATGTTGATAGGTTTTGACAAACCTTTTTTATGTAAAAAATTAGACAAAAAACTGACTGGGTGCACGCTTTTTCCCTTTCCGAAAGCCTTTTCCGAGAGACACAACCGTGCCTCTCACGGAATCAAAATCGTGCCTCTCACTTAATAAAATAAAAGAGAAAGCATGATTTTTTAATTTCCGAAAGGCATGGTTGTGCCTCTTGCGGAAACAGAACTATGCCTCTCGTGAAAGCAAACCCGTGCCTCTCACAGAAAAAAAAAGAGAAAACACGTTTTTTTGTTTTCGAGAGGCATGGCCGCGCCTCTCGCGGAAAAAAGAAGAAGAGAAAATGCATTCCTTTCTGAGAGGCACGGCTGTGTCTCTCGTAAAAGCAAAACCATGCCTCTCGCGAGAAAGAAGAAGGAAAAATACGTGTTTTTTCTTTTCCGAGAGGCACGCTCGCGAAAAGGAAAAAAAAAGGGTAAAAAGGTGGTTTTTAGCCCGGGACACCGCGGGGCAATATATTGCGGCCCGTGGGGGTCGAACTCGCGACCAACTCTAGATTATGCAACGTGCGAACCATTTCAACTGAGTGCATCTATTTGCTTACTAGGTAGAAATCGCGGCTTACCGCACCCAGCAGCACCGCTTCCAGGTATAGTCACATCCAATCCGATAATACAATCATCATTGGAGCATTGTAAATATATTAAAAAAAATTGACATTGGTCCAGTACAGTGCCATACATGAATCATTACTATGAACTGACAAAAAAATAGATAAACTATGATGCCTCTTCTTATGGAGACTCAAGATAAAGTGTAGACAACTACGATGCCTTTGTTCTGATGGAGCCTCCAAAATACAAACATAGGGATATACTTTCAGTATAGTATAACACACCAAAACATTACATATGACCTAATAAAAATTGGAATTGCAGGTTGTCGCACCCCTCTCCCAACCATATTTAACTTGGCAAGACATGGTTCATATTCCATAGGTTCAAAAAACAAAATCATCCATAGCGCTATAGTTCATTACTTGCCAATGGTGCAATTTTCTATACTAAACACGTCATGGTATCCATAGTGCTATAGTTCATTACATGCCAATGGTGCATTTTTCTATACTAAACACATCCGGGTTTAGTACACTGTACAAAGATTGTTCACTGTAACTAATTTACACTACTTTAACAAAGCATATGAGTAATAAATATAATTAACTATTTTAGATAGATAGCCTTCTCCATTGAACCCAGAACCAGCCGCCAATCACTTTAATCCAGGTTTATGGACAGAGCTTCATATCCGAATATTTTTCTAGTAGCACGTACGTAAGTCAAGTGAGAATATAAGTAGAAGTCTAAATGTTACTATTGGTTTTTTTCACCATGAAGACACAAAATATACATACAATGGATAAAACCGACTGGCCAAAGGAAGATCAAAAGGCATATGCACATGAGAACCAAATCCAACATAATCCATATGATCATTCACAATAGGTCCATAACATAAACCATTACTTTTCTCGATCCTCGTAAAACATCAAAAATTTCTTAGATACACTTATCTAATATATCTAATACGTTAAAACATGTCGATGGCCGGCACATGTCTTATCTTCTTTCTAACAAAGAATCGCAAGCCATACAAATATACATGCTTTATTGCAAAAAGTTTTACAAACCATGCATATACACATACTTGAGAATTTGAAAAATGGAAGTATGGCTTGCCGCATCCCCTGGCCCTACCTCATCCTTCCACATATACATGATCATCACCTATCCTTAGAGAACTTTCTCAAAAGAAGCAAAGTTTACCCATAATACAATTCAAAGTTTCCATTAGGCCCTCAGTAGCCAAAGACACATAATTCACAGATAATTCAAGTTTGCATCAGGAGATGACACTTGGATCATCAGGCTGAGGTGCAGGAACACAATCAATAGGACTTCAGCAGGCTTGCAAAAACTCAAACCAGACTACAATATGCCAACACACACAAAATTTGAAAATTGGTATAGGGTATGAGCGAAAAAAATCTCGGCTCACAAGCAATGGAAGAGTGAATGCCTGCATCGTGGTCATAGGTAATGGTACCAATGGGACTCCAATTGCATCAGCTTATATCTTGATTGGTTCAACAATCAACACAAGCATCGGCAGCTTCTCTTTGTAGATGAAACTTCAGATCCCTAATGATGCATTTGTTGTAAGACAAGCTTGAATACAGATGATTCCAAAACCAATCCAGAGAATGAGAGAAACATAAAAAATGTCTATCAGACCATATTCTAATTACATAAATTAGGAAGCAACATCATTTGTCAGAACAGATTATAGCAAGAATGTATGCAACCGCGCATCAAGCGTATATGATGTTGCAATAGCTGAGGTGTTCACAGCCCAACTAAGAACAATAGTAACCTATAGGCCGATCTTTTTCCCTACATATCTTACTATGGACATTGACGCAATCCAAATTTAGTTCATATAACATGTGTAGCGTCTAAAAGGCATGCATAATTACATCACCAGTTAACTGAAATAAGATGACACGCGTTGTTAAATACACATGGTTTAGTAGCACATCATAGAGAAAAGCATGTATGCCTTATATTAGTCGGGGGAATGTAAGAAGCATGAGCATCGTTTGCGGATTGTTAATCTAAAGCTAGCTACAACCTACATCTAAAGAACTAAATGAAGTGGGTCTGGCTAAGATTCTGGCCAGGCAACCATGGTTTAGGATCAGAACCTTGGGCTCATGAGAGTAGCGGAATCCAAGTCATTATGATGGTATAATGGAATTGAATCGGCATATGATGACATGTAAAAGAATGCAAAGACTTTAGTTATTCCTTGGAAAATATGTATCATATACAACAACGAGAATCCCCACAAAGGGTATTAAACATTCTCTTTTCCAACAAAGGACATGAAGCATAAAAACAATGATAGAAAATAAGGAGAAGAATCAGTTAGAACAAACCTGAAAGGGAAAATGACATGGATCACAATTCAGTCCCAATATAATTAAGAAGTGGAGCCTTTTCAACACAAACATTGGCATGAGCCGTCATCTAAAATGCACCACAAATAACAACCAATTAGATTTCAGAGATATGATATAGCAACACCAACAACTGTAATACGAGAAGCACTTCTTAAAAAGTTCAAAGCATCAAAGCACCACAACCAAGGGATGCACTATCAACTATATATCTATCACACACATGTGCTAGATATTTTTACCTAACTGGGGGCAACGAAACGGAAGAGCACAATAACAAAGCCATAGTGATGCAGAACAATACGTACCAAAAAATAGGATCAGCCTAAGCTTTTAGTTAAATAGTAAACCCATCGTGATTTTACATGCATGTCAAACTGTGCCAAAAACCTACAAAAAGAGGCCTCACAACAATCTACAAAAACATCTTATATCTCACATGAAGCAAGCAGAATGACATTAATAGCAACTATTTAAGGGAGAGATGCCAAATTCAATCAGCATTTATTATCAATACACTAAAAAAGATCGCGAACATAAAACTAAGTGGGAGAATGAGCTCACTGTCTAGAGGTTGTTCTTGTGAAAGAACTCCACACGCATGGTCACGACATGGCTGCTGCAATTGAGTACATGAAGTGGATAGATTCTGCGACAGAAAGAAATATAGATTTGTAGAAAAGTAATGTTTCAAATGATCAACATATGCATCAAGACACATCAGACTTCAATAGTTCTAGACATGGTAGTACTTTGTATGCATGATTTGATGATTCACAGCTCAAACTAAATTAGCAATTTTTTTGATTCAATATGCGTGTGATTTACTAATGTTTCATTATTTGAGATTGCGCCTCATGCCTTTGTACTTTATGCCTGAAAGAGCAATAGAGGCACGCAACGGGAAGACGACTTGATGCGCTAATGATTTTATTATCAACTTGTTTTGCGGATAAATGCACAACTCTGCTGGATGGCGTGGGACAGGGAAGGAGCGGCGGCGGTGCTTTTCTTATCAACTTATCAACTTGTTTTCACAACTAATTTAGCAGCAACCAATGTGAAAAGCTCTTTTTCTATATTTAGGTTTCACGATAAATACTGTCTACAAAACCTACTACCCTTTTGCACATAAAGAATCATTGACATACAATAACGTTGTGAAAACTATATCTCAATGCCACTCATACTCAAATTATACGACGAACTCCATCCTTGGTGCCCCTAACTATCAATTCAAGGGATGCTCCTCATCAAGGATGCGGGTCACAGTCCTCGTAGCAGTAGGGGTGGATGAACTCGGGTCTGGCTGCCTTCTCTACATCCATGTCCAGCTCCTCCATCCCCACGCTATCTGCACCCGCCATCAAGATGAGAGAATCAATGCAAGATTTGGAGCATGTGCGTCTTGATCATGCAAATAGAGCAAAATCAAACATGTTCAAGTCTTACGAAATAGAGCAACCACTCATGTACTAATACCAAAGCACAAACAGAAGTGTAGCTTCAAGTAAGCATATCCATCCAAAGGAGGTGTAGTGTTGTGTTGCTCTTAATATTGCATCAACCATAGTAGTGCAGCGGGACTATTCGGTTCAACATGGTTATAGTAGCTGAAACTTAGCGGTTCAGTTAACCACTTAGAGAACTAACTGAAGTAGGGAGCATATCAATAGTAGATCATCAATTGAGGAGTAGAATCCTAATTAACCACACACAAGAGCATCAAACAACATCAAACAGGTTTATATCTAGCTACCCCCAAATGATTTACCGTACAAGCAAGCACTACATGTCAGGGATATTACTAGCAGGTATAAACCGGCTAGGGAGATCCGGATTATGGTAATGTAGCTGTGTAACTATAAATTCAGTAGAGGTTACGGCCCACGAAGGCCTAGGGCCCATGTGTAAAGTTTACGGTTTGTAAACCGTCCTATCATGTAACTTGAGACACAAGGAAGAAAGAGCAGAGACCGAGGCGGACACAATTATGAGCTGGCCTCGGGACTCTGTAAACCGGACCGGGCGTCGCCTCTTATATAAAGGGACGACCCAGCGAAGGTTCAGGGACAAGCAACGATCCGTTGAGAGACAAGCAAGCAATCTGCTCCCTGTTCATCGACGCCCAAGCAATACCAAACCAAACTAGACGTAGGCTTTTACCTTCATCGAAGGGGCCGAACTAGTATAAACCCTCTATGTCCTTTGTGTGCTTTTAACCTCTTCAAGCCAACCCATGCGATGGTTCCATTACTAAGTCCGCTAAACCGGACATCTGTCGTGCTAGTTCCACGACAGTTGGCGCCCACCGTGGGGTTCCCGCACGATGGTTTCGAGTTCTTGAAGGGCAACTTTGAAGGACTCAAGGGCTACGCGGTCGACCGGATGACCAAGAGTCGCAGCGGCCGGATCTACATCGACGACGCAGGCTGGGGCCCGGAGGCCGATTCAATCGAATACGGGTACCGGGTTCCCTTCGGCAGCATCCACGTCTTCATCGGCAAGATTGGTGAACCGGGACCTGAGCCGGACATCTTCCCCGACATCATCGAGCCGGCTCAGCGTGCGAGATCGGCCCGGATTCAGCCTGCCATGAAGCGCGTTTTCGTAGGAGCAATACATGGAGTCCAAGCCGAGGACGGATCGGATTCTGGTGGATAGACGGTTGTCTATTCCGATGATGAATCCTCATCCAGAGAGACTGAATCCTTGTATCTGTTGTGGGACGGCCGATCCAAGGGTGTGTCCGACGGGGATAGTATTCCGGACCCCTTTGATCTGCCAAACCAGGTGGCTGTCTTTATGGCCGGATCACAACCAACGCCACAACCCACGATGACCGGGCCGTTCACAGCTGGGGCAGGGGGGAGCGGCCAAGCTCCCTCGTCCTCTGACGCTCTATCCGCCTTGATAGAGGAGTTGACAACACGGGCAGTAGCAGTGGTGGCTCCCGCTGACAAGGCGCATCACGATGCAGAAATCCTACAGCTGAAGGGCCGGATCGAACAAGCCAGACAGGATCTAAATGCCGAGAAAGCTATGATAGCAACAAGGCAGGCAGAGCTGGATTCTCAGGCTTTCCAGCTCAGGATGGATCAGGCCTCTGCGCAGGGAGTAAGGAATAGAAGGTATCAGCCTCGTCTACCGCCGGTCTATGAGGCGATGAATCTCTTTGGGACACCAGGAGCGGGAGCCAGCAGTGATCTCGAGGCAAACCGGAGGGGAGCCCCAGTGACAGGTGAACCAGTTCAACAACCCACTGCGGAGCAAGATCGACGGGTTATGCACACGCCTCACATCCCCACTCCTCCTGGCCACTACTCAAACCCCCTGGATAACATTGTCGCTGCCGCTTCACGCCTGGCCGCTTTACCCATTGAGGGGACATCCCCCGTGGCAATGGAAGCACGCAGGGTCAAGGATCTGCTCAACACGACATTGACACAGCAGCAGGCGTACTCCTACAACAGGGAGAGACTCCATTCAACACCCCGCCACAGCCGGAGTTATACTAGGCATTGGGATGAACCGGAGGTGTCCAGTAGTGAACGGAGGCGACACCGTCACAGACAGGATAATCCGGCGGGCGCAGAGGCGCAAGCCCAGGAGGCGGTAAACCAGGCCAGACCTACGGCCCACGAGGATATCCGCCAAACGACGCCGGTTCACACAACCACAACAGAGACGGGAGTCACGGCGAGTTCCTTTGGAGTGCAGTGTCTTATTCCCGCTTTACGAAGCGTAAGATTACCCAAGGATTTCAAGGGTCCACGTAAAGTGCCTAACTACACAGCAGATTTGGCTCCAGAGGCTTGGATTGAGAGCTATGAGATGGCTATGGAGATGCTAGACGTAGATGAAGCGGCATGCGCAAAGTATTTTACCATGATGCTTGAGGGTACAACCCGGACCTGGTTAAAGGGCTTACTGCCTAACTCCATCGGATCATGGGGTGAGTTGCGCCGCCAGTTTATTAAAAATTTCAAGGACACGTGCAAACAGCCAATGTCAGTGGTAGACCTAGCGGCATGTATACAAGGAGAGCAAGAGCCTACGAGTGCATGGGTGCGGCGAGTGTCAGAAATCTTACATTCTTCGAACGGTATCAGTCCCAGTACGGCGATAGTAACACTGGAAAACAATTGCCGGTTTGAGTCTCTGAAGCTGAAGCTGGGACGGCTCAAGCGGGATTGTAATGACATGGGAACTCTCATGAGCGCTTTGGTAAAGTATGGGGACTCTAACAACACTAAGTATCCAGAAGCGGATGGAGATAAATCCGGAAAGGCAAATAAACCTGGTAAACCGGCGCAAGCTAATCCGGTCGGAACAAGGTTCAACGGTAAGCGAAAGGCAGAGGGTGGCTCTGATTTTGTGGCCAATACCAAAGTTCAGGGAAATTTTCAACGCTACAAGGGTAGACCGCCTCCACCGAACGGCGGAGGGTTCATTAATCTGGAGCGACATTTGAACGAGCCTTGCCCAAAGCACATCACGGAGGAACGCCCAGCTAAACACACATGGGGGGAATGCCGGGTCATGATGGAGGCCATGAACCAGGCCAGATTCAACAACGGACCAACGGGTGGCAGTTCAGGCCCCGGGTTTCATGGGCCGGGTCACCAGGGTAATGGCTCCGGATCAGGATACCATGGCGGCAACAATAGCTACAACTCAAGCAACCATCAGTATGGTCAGGGCGGTTACAATAACCAAGGCAACCATCAGCATGGCCAAGGCGGTTGCGATAACCAAGGCAACCAACAGCATGGCCAGGGTAATCACAACAACCAAGGCAGTTAGCAGCGTCAGCAGCAGCAGCAGTCCGGATATCAGAGTAATCCGAAGGAGCTGAGTAGTGGACAATATCATGTGTTCACTACGAGTTTGTGCAAACAAGATCAAAAAATCCTAAAGCGGGCGGTACACACAGTTGAACCGGCCACCCCACGATTCCTACGCTGGTCGGAACAACCTATTGTGTGGAGCAGAGAGGATCACCCGCCGCGGGTTGATAATCCCGGTCAGCTGGCCTTAGTAGTGGCACCACAGGTGGGTGGTTACAAATTCACCAAGGTACTCATGGACGGCGGCAGCAGCATCAATATCTTATATTACGAGACTTTCCGTCGCATGGGGCTGACGGATAAGAAGTTAAGACAGTCAAACACGGTATTTCACGGAGTAGTGCCAGGTAAATCAGCTTACCTAGTTGGGAAAATTGACCTAGAAGTTACCTTTGGAGATGAACAGGATTCCAGGTCAGAGACGATAACCTTTGAAGTTGTAAAGATCCGAAGCCCATATCATGCCCTGTTTGGATGGCCGGTTTACGCCAAGTTTATGGCTAGGCCGTGCTATGTTTATCTGCAGCTCAAGATGCCGGGTCACAAAGGAACCATCACGGTTCATGGAAGTCGCAAGATCGCATTGGAGTGCGAGGAAGGAGACGCTGCTTATGCAGAGGCAGTATGTGCTACGGAGGAATTGAAATTTTACAAAGACAATGTTGATCCGGCGGATATGTCCCTGTTGAAGAAACCGACTACAGAGCATGATCCGGCGTTGAAGTTTAAATCGGCAGAGGAAACCAAGCAAGTTGACTTTGTGCCAGGTGATTCATCCAAGCAGTTCACTATCAGCGCTAACCTTGACCCTAAATAGGAAAGCGCGCTCATCGAGTTCATCCGTGAGAACCGGGATATCTTTGCATGGAAACCTTCTGACATGCCAGGTATATCGAGGGAACTCGCTGAGCACAGTCTTAATATTGATTCGAAATTCAAACCGGTCAAGCAGTATGTGCGCCGCTTCAACGAAGAAAGGCACAAGGCTATAGGGGAAGAAGTGGCCAGGCTTTTGGCCGCAGGGTTCATAGTTGAAGTGTTTCACCCGGAGTGGTTGGCTAATCCGTTGCTAGTGTTAAAGAAAAATGGAAAGTGGAGAATGTGTGTGGATTACACAGACCTAAACAAAGCCTGTCCAACCGATCTTTTTGCTCTCCCCCGTATTGACCAGATCATTGATGCTACGGCGGGATGTGAGCGGCTAAGTTTTTTGGATGCATATTCAGGGTATCACCAGATCAAGATGGCAGTTAAGGACCAGGAGAAGACAGCCTTCATAACTCCTTTTGGTGCCTTTTGCTACGTGCCTATGCCTTTTGGGCTCAAGAGTGCCCAAGCAACTTACCAGCGTTGCGTACAGAATTGTCTTAAGGGGCAGATAGGGAAAAATGTTCACGCTTATGTGGATGATATCGTGGTGAAATCAAGGAAGGAGGAGACATTGATAGAAGACCTCAAGGAGACCTTTGATAACCTTCAGGCCTATAAGATGATGCTTAATCCGGAGAAGTGTGCTTTCGGTGTTCCGGCGGGCAAGCTCCTCGGATTCTTGGTGTCGAACAGAGGAATAGAAGCCAATCCGGAGAAGATCAAGGCAATCACGTCCCTAACTAAACCAGCTTGCATCAATGACGTTCAGCGTATCGCCGGCCGGATTACCGCGTTGAGCCAGTTCATCAGTCGTCTGGGGGAGAAGGCAATTCCGCTTTATCAGATGCTAAAAAAGACAGATCGGTTTATATGGAGCGATGAGGCAAACGCTGCGTTTGAAGATTTAAAGCGGCAACTGGCAGAACCACCGGTCCTTGCCGCCCCTGTTGATAAGGAGCTGCTGCTGTTATACGTCGCCGCCAATGCACGGGCAGTTAGCGTGGCAATCGTCGTCGAGCGCAAAGAAGCAGGACAGGAGTATCCGGTTCAACGTCCGGTTTATTATGTCAGTGAGGTTCTCATTGAATCCAAGCAAAGGTACCCGCATTGGCAGAAGCTGGTATATGGCGTGTTCATGGCAAACCGAAAGTTGAAGCTTTATTTCCAAGGCCACCCAACAACTGTTGTCAGTTCAGCTCCATTGGGGGATATAATCCAGAACAGGGAAGCCACTGGCAGAGTGGAGAAGTGGGCCATTGAGCTTAGCCCACACGGATTGAAGTATGTGCCACGCACTGCTATCAAATCCCAAGCATTGGTGGATTTCATCAATGATTGGACAGAATTGCAAGCACCAGAGGAGAAGCCGGATCATACATACTGGACTATTCACTTTGACGGTTCGAGGCAATTAGAGGGCTCGGGGGCTGGAGTTGTGTTAACTTCCCCGCGAGGTGACAAGTTTTGTTATGTCCTCCATCTAATGTTTCCTTGTACTAACAATGCAGTGGAATATGAGGCATTGCTTCATGGCCTGCGGATGGCTAAGGAGATGAACTTGAGCCGGGTCAAGTGTTTTGGAGATTCAGATTTAGTGGCACAACAAGTATCCGGCAAGTGGGATTCTAAAGACCCTCTCATGACAGCTTACAGACTAGAAGTTGAAGCAGTCGCAGGATATTTCAAAGGGTATCAGGTGGATCACATAGACCGGCGAAGAAATGAAGCGGCCGATGCTCTAAGCCGGATGGGTTCTCAGCGTAAACCGGTGCCACCGAATACTTTTTTGGATGAGCTACACAGTCCATCAGTTCAGGTACCGTCGGAGGAGGATTTGGCTGTTCCTGATCCAAAGGCGCAGTTGGTTGCGGCACTTCATGTCATTCCGGATTGGACGCTCCCGTACTTGGCATATCTAAGCCGTGGAGAGTTGCCAGATGATGAGATTGAAGCAAGACAGATAATCCGGCGATCCAAATCCATGACAATTGTAAACGGAGAACTTCACCATCGTAGTGTTTCTGGAGCATTTCAGCGGTGTGTATCATCCGAGGAAGGCTATGACATCCTTCGAGAGATTCATGAAGGGGATTGTGGTCATCACGCCGGTTCAAAATCCTTGGTGGCTAAAGCTTTTCGACATGGGTTCTATTGGCTGACAGCCCATGCTGATGCGGAGGATCTAGTCCGGAAGTGTGATGCGTGCCAGAAATTTTCACGACGTGCTCTTGTTCCGGCACAGGAGCTGCGGATGATACCAATTACTTGGCTGTTTGCGACTTGGGGGCTCAATATGGTTGGGCCTTTTAAACGATCCCAAGATCAAAAAACTCATCTGCTGGTTGCTGTGGATAAATTTACAAAGTGGATTGAGGCAGAGCCTGTGAGCAAGTGTGATGCGGCAACAGCGGTTAAATTCATCAGAAAGGTAATTTTCTGGTTTGGCTTTCCACACAGCATCATCGCAGAAAATAGCACCAATTTATATAAAGGAGAGATGGAAGAGTTTTGTCAACGGGAGCATATTCGCCTAGATGTGTCTTCTGTAGCTCACACTCAATCCAATGGTCAAGCTGAAAGGACCAATCAAGAGATTAGCCCCGGCTTATGACTCCCTTGCAAAGAACACCAGGGTGCTGGGTTGAGGAGTTACCTTCTGTCCTCTGGAGCATCAATATTACGCCGAACCGGTCCACAGGTTATACACCTTTCTTCATGGTGTACGGTGCTGAAGCGGTCCTTCCAAGCGATATCCGCCATGATTCACCACGAGTGACGACTTATGTTGAAGCAGCCAATGAACAGGCAAGACATGAAAGTTTGGACTGGCTAGATGAAGAGCGTGACATAGCAGCAGCACGATCCGCGATTTATCAGCAGGACTTGCGTAGATATCACAGCCGCCGGGTCTAAACCAGGACGTTCCAGGAGGGGGATTTGATACTCCGGCTCATCCAAGACCAAACAGATATGCACAAGCTATCCCCACCTTGGGAAGGGCCCTTTGTGGTCAGTAAGAATCTACACAACGGTTCATATTACCTGGTGGACGTTCGAGAGCACAAAGACTCACGGACATCAGAAGAAGAGACAAAGAGGCCGTGGAACATCGCTCTCCTGCGGCCCTACTACACCTGAGCCATGAGCTCTGTTGTATCCTATGTATATATTATGATTAATGAATAAACCGGCACCCTTGGTAAACCGGGGGATCAGCCTTTTTCTTTTAAATATATGCCCTGTGAAAATTATTACAGATATTTCGAAGTAAACTATTTTATGCAGAAGGGACCAAACTAGGGGGCTACGGATCACATGTGACTCCTCGCTAAAAGTCTTTTCTGGTCCGGTCTACATGAATATCTTCGTATCAAGCGCCCTTTGGATAAACTCCATCGATTGGCAAAAATCTGTTCTTGTCCCTAGGGTACTTCCTTTGATGGCAGATGCAATATTTCCTGCCCCTTGGAAGATACATACCCTTTGATGGCAAAAGAAAAGTTCTTGTCCCTAGGGTATTTCCTTTGATGGCAGATGCAATATTTCCTACCCCTTGGAAGATACATACCCTTTGATGGCAAAAGAAAAGTTCTTGTCCCTAGGGAACCTTCCTTTGATGGCAGATGCAATATTTCATGCCCCTTGGTTGATCATTCCCTCTGATGGCAAAAGAAAAAAAACT
>LR738715.1:674888398-674926082 GCA_902687465.1 Secale cereale | reverse complement strand
TCATTCCCTTTGATGGCAAAAGAAAAAAACCTGTTCTTGTCCCTAGGGAACCTTCCTTTGATGGCAGATGCAATATTTCCTGCCCCTTTGTTGATCATTCCCTTTGATAGCAAAAGAAAATCTGTTCTTGTCCTTAGGGTACTTCCTTTGATGGCAGATGCAATATTTCCTGCCCCTTGGAAGATACATACGCTTTGATGGCAAAAGAAAAGTTCTTGACCCTAGAGGTACTTCCTTTGATGGCAGATGCAATATTTCCTGCCCCTTGGAGTACATCCTTTGATGGCAAAAGAGTACATCCTTTGATGGCAAAGTTCTTGTCCCTAGGAGTACTTCCTTTGATAGTCATAGCCCTTTGGGTCGCACCCTTTGATTGGCACATAGGGAGCCTGGAAGCTCGCAAAAAGCCTCGACTACATGGTCTTCTTTGCAAACCTGTGTTTTTGTGTTTGTGATTTTTTCATGTGTTTCTTATGGTTTTTCCGGAGCTGGACAACTTCAAGGTTGACCACATATTTTCAAAAGTCTGGACACAGAGCTCCAGCATTATTTAAACCGGTAGTTCCTATAAACCAGGAATAATTATTGGGTACACCCCGACAGAGCCAAGAGCTTCCTCAGAAACAACAATGTTCGTCGGATTAAGGATATCAAGCATACTTAATCACATGTATGAAGTTATTTTTGGTATAAAACATACACTTGTTTGATATATATATGAGAGCGCTTTAATCGGTCCGGCGGTAAACCGCTAGGACATCTTTTTAGTGTTATCTATGCAGATATGGATAATATAAAAGATCAACCATAGCAGACAAGAGATTAAGATTTGCAAATGCCTAATCAAACATCTGACATCCGGATCAAGACGGACAATGTTTCGAGCTATCCTATTACAAGGCACGGCAAGCATGAACGGATTAAAGTTTTTCTCGACAAAAGAGTACAATAGCTAAAAGTTAAACTGAGCGGCTCATACTTCTTCTTCCTGCTGCGAAGGCTGAGGATCGACTTGTTCCGGAGCTTCTTCGTCCTCCTGAAGCGGCTGAAAATCAGGAGCGCGCCAATCGATCTTGGATAAGGCACAGAAGTACATCTCTTCAGTAATGAGATCAGACGGATCAACATCTGGGACGAAAGTATGGGGGCGCACTGGTGGGATTAGATTTTCGGTATCATAAACCGGCCGATCCACCCGCTCATTTTTTAAGTCATACGCCGGATGATACCTGGTCAAATCCGATTCATCAGTAAGCTTGCTGGCAAGAGGACGCATCTCCTTAGTCAAAGCATGAAGTTCTTTGCCAGAGAAGGCCTATCCATCTTCCTTGGTGCTGGGGTACCCGTTCATAGCTTCTTCCGGATCAAAGTCCGGAACCCACGCCTTGGCTCTGGTCAGCGCTACAAGAGAACCGGCTCGGGCAGCAAATTTCTTCACCTCTTCCAAGCATACATCCAAGATAGAAAGCTTCTCCAAAGTGCCTTGGATAGTGGTGGGGGCCGGTTTATTAAAAGACATCACACTTATAATCCTTTGAGCGTCGGAATATAGCTGCTCAACCAGAGTATAAGAGGCCTTGAGTTTCTTCCGGAGATCATCCCCAAGATGGGTGACGCGGCGCCCTGCATATGATTATCACAGTTAAACCGGAGTGGAATAAAAATTGCAGAGATGAAAGCACGTGCAAGTTAAGTATTTACCAAAGACGGCAGAGGTCATAAGCTCTATTTGCTGCTTTAAACCGGTCAGCTCTTGCGTCACCGGGTTGAGGGCCTCTTCAGCATCCTTTGCTCGTTTTTCCATAGCATTCCTCTGCACTTCCCAGGTTGTCCGTTCCGCTTCAAAATATTTCTTCAATTGTTCAGCAGTGGTTAAGCTCAATGCCAGATCTTTTTTGGCCTTGGGAGCAGCAGTTTCAGTCTCAGCAAGTCTATTCCGGAGCTCAGTTATTTATGCAGCCCTCCGGGTCAAGTCAGCCTGCAAGAAAATCAAGTAGAATAAATGACCATTTAGACAAGTTTCAAGCACATAAGTAAGTTATCTACTTGACACTTGGGGGCTAATGGGCAGTTGAAGTACCAAAAGGTGACAATTTAAGACAAGTCTCAAGCACATAAGCAAGTTATCTACTTGACACTTGGGGGCTAATGGACAATTGCAGTATCAAAAGAGAGATTCAGACAAGTCCCAGGCACATAACACAAATTATGACCCTGGCACTTGGGGGCTAATGTAAGTTTCGTTTTCCATACATTTGGAAGTACCGGTTCACCTACAACAAAGCTAAACCGGTACTTGGGGGCTATTATGGCATAAAGACAGAAGTATAAAGAAGGCAAAGCACAGACAAGTAAGGTACCTCGTATTTGTCCTTCATCATGTTAACCAAGCCCATTTCATATTCACGGCTGGTATGAAGCCGGTTCAAGTACCCGGAGTAAAGTTCCTGGGCACTCAGTTCAGCATAATTGGACAAATCTATACTCAATTTGCCTTTCTCTTGCTGGAGCTTTTCCGCTTTAGCAGTATGCTTGGTTAAGACGATAGGCTCAGCAGGAGCGGTAAAACCCATCCCGGTTATTTGAACGTCCGGAGAGGAAGCAGTATTTGGCTGTGAAGGAGCAGCAGTATGAGCCGGACTAACGGGAGCCGGGTTAGTCCGAGGAGGGCTGGTCCAGACAGGACTTGCCGGTTCATGGACATCTTCAGCATTGGTATTTTCAGGAGCAGCAACATAATCATGATCCATGGGAGTAGGATCGTCAAGCTGAATTGTAGGCTCGTTTTCCGGAGGGATGACCTCGTCCGGATCAGCTGCCGGATCAGCAGTAGCAGTCTCAGCAGCCGTTTTGCTGGCCTTGGCCTTTTTGCTAGGCTTGGGCTTGCTGAAAGGAATTGAAAAAGAAATCAGAGTCACAAAGGCAAATACAAAGATAAACCAGATGAGATAAAGGACTTACCCAGGGGCAGTTTTCAGAATCGGGACCTGTGTGGCTGTCGATTCACCAGAAGATGATAAAGGAGTCTCCTGATAGTTAGGATCAGACGGTTTAAGTGGTTTGCGTATAAGTCCGGCCTTGGGATGAAGAAGAGTTGGAGAAAGTAAAACCTCAGAGTGGCGCCTCCGAGCCGGAGTGAGAGATATTCCGGAAGACTCGACTACATGGCCACTATGGCGTGTAGTCCGGCGGGCTTCATGTTGCTGCTTCTTCAAAAGAAAATTGGGGTCCAGTTGAGCGTAAGGATGAGAAAAAGGGTACTTCCGAGATGCCTTACGAATCTTGGGCACCGACGGTTCAGAATCTGAAGAAAGAGTGATTACCTCAGTTTCTGCCGCTTTATCAGCCTCAGCCAAATCCTGTGAAAAGACACTGTTAACATAAATCTGGATAAAAGAGATCAAAGCATATGAGGATCAACTCATACCTCAGAATCCGGATAATCTTCCTCAACATGTGAACCGGAGCCAGCAGCTGCCTTTTTCTTCTTAACAGCAAAGGTTTTCCGGCGTGGCTGTTTGCCTGACTTATCCTGAGATTTCCTTTTCCAAAAAGGATCGTCGGCCTGTGTAGAAGATGAAAGATAAATGGAAGATAATTTAAATGGACGGATTAGAAGCAAACAGAAGAGATTAAAGCTTACTGCTGGCAGTTTGTTCTTCTTGTAATATGGAACCAATCCGGTTTGGCTACATTCCTCCAAAGAGATGTTGAGCATTTTCTTAGCAGATTCAATAACTTCCTTCTCAGGAAGTATTATGTCAATATGGCGTTGAGGATCATCTGTCTTTCCGCTATACTGACACATTAAACCAGAGCGCTGGCTTAAAGGAAGAATGCTCCAGGCAAGCCAACAGCGCACGAAGTCAACTCCAGTTAATCCGTTGGCCATAAAGGCTTTGAGCTTGGCAAGCTGAGGAGCAAACCGGGCTCGTTCAGTGGAAGTAAGACGTTGTGGCAAGGGATGATCTTCTGGAATACGATGTTCGCGATAACCCGGCAGTGGGTTCTCTCCTTCAGGCGAAGTATCTTGGCAGTAGAACCAGGTTTGGTTCCAGTCCTTGGGGTGTGTATGAAGAGCAGCGTGAGGAAAGACCGCATCTCTTCTCTTTTGAATGCTAACCCCACCCAGTTCTTGATGAGGTCCGGCAGTAAACTCTGTCCGCCGGTTTAAGTGGAAGAAATCACGGAACAAGTCGACTGATGGCTCCTCTTGAAGGTACACCTCGGAGAAGACTTGAAAATTGCAGATGTTTGATACAGAATTTGGACCCATGTCCTGAGGATGAAGCTGAAAAGCGGCCAGCACGTCTCGGAAGAATTTTGAACCGGGGGGACTAAAGCCCCGGGCCATATGATCAAAGAAAACAATAACTTCTCCTTCTTTGGGGATAGGGGGCATTCACCCCCTGGGGCCCGCCATTTCAGAACTTCTTGAGGGCCCAGAGTGCGAAATGTAGCAGCACTAACTAAGTCCTCTTCCGTAATGCGGGAAGGGGCCCAGTTGCAAGAAATGAACTTCTTGGCAGACATATTAGCAGAAGGAAAGTGCTGGAAAAGTAAAGTGCAAGATCCGGATTATTCAAGTGCTGAAGCATAAACCGGATCATATTATCAAAATTACATCGACGGTTTAGATATGGGACTGATGGCATTGACAACCCGGGAGCAGATGGGAAACGAGCTACTAGCGGTTTATGATAACAAAAAAGGAAGAAGCTAAACCGTCGATTCGTTGTTGATGTGTTGCAGGAGCAATATATGATCGATTAAACCGGCAAGTAACTTGCAGACTTATCAAAGACAAAGAAACAGGTTTCTACAAGAGGCTAAGGTAAAATAGATCTGAGCAGTAAGAAAAAGAGGGAATTTACGCAGGTCTATCACAGAGGAACTGCGGGGTTCTTTCTACATAGCAAATGAATCTAAGGGCGAACTTAGAAATCTGAATCTAAGTACAAAACTACGAAGCAGGAGCGAGTTCGAAGCTAATCCAAGGTTGAATCTACTGCGGACATGGCGTATAGGATGAACAACAAAAGCTTCGAGGTCTAATGGCGGAAGCAATGGAGGAACCCTAGATTATGGATCTGCAGCAGGAGAAGGGGAATACCTGAGGCAGAAGGAGACGGCAGCGGAGTGGCTCTGGATGCGTTTCAGGTTGATGCAGCGGCCTGGTCGACGACGACGACGAGCTCGAGAACAACGGAGAAGCTTCGGGCGACGGAGGAAGAAGACGAGTGGAAGGAAGAAAGGCAAAGGCGCGACGGTACTTATAAGGGTTGAGAGATGAAACGGCAAGCGCGGGATTTGAGGAGGTCAGAGATTGGATAAAGATTCTCCTGTCGCCTCGATTTTCGGGATGGCCTTTAAACAAAGGTAACAAACGGCTGTGCGCAATAAATGCGGAAGTGATGTCACAATCGAATCAAATGATTTCTGCAAGATTTAGAAGACTAACATGAACAAGTTCAAATCATTCTGGGGCCTAATGTCAGGGATATTACTAGCAGGTATAAACCGGCTAGGGAGATCCGGATTATGGTAATGTAGCTGTGTAACTATAAATTCAGTAGAGGTTATGACCCACGAAGGCCTAGGGCCCATGTGTAAAGTTTACGGTTTGTAAACCGTCCTATCATGTAACTTGAGACACAAGGAAGAAAGAGCAGAGACCGAGGCAGACACATTTATGAGCCGGCCTCGGGACTCTGTAAACCGGACCGGGCGTCGCCTCTTATATAAAGGGACGACCCAGCGACGGTTCAGGGACAAGCAATGATCCGTCGAGAGACAGGCAAGCAATCTGCTCCCTGTTCATCGACGCCCAAGCAATACCAAACCAAACTAGACGTAGGCTTTTACCTTCATCGAAGGGGCCGAACTAGTATAAACCCTCTGTGTCCTTTGTGTGCTTTTAACCTCTTCAAGCTAACCCGTGCGATGGTTCCATTACTAAGTCCGCTAAACCGGACATCTGCCGTGCTAATTCCATGACACCACATAAACCGTAGCAACATGTCCAACAAGGATACAAAACACAGGATAGGAGCAATTCTTATACATAGCAAGTGAACAACCCTATTATTGTTGGAACGTGCCCACGTCCCGCTCCTCAGGTGGCTAACCATGCAGCCCGCGTCGTCCGCGTCCTCAACAGCCGCATGCACTTCGTGCTTATCATCTCCTGCATGTTAGCGATTACTGGCTTATGTCGTTGTACTCTCCCATGTTCTCACTGCTCTCTCTCTCATGTAAACTGTATATATGTGTGCCGGATGCATGAATACAAGCAGTGTGTGAGTGTGGCATAACCTAACTTGGTATCAGACCCACACCTCCGATCCTTCTCTCTCCCATTGCTTCCGCTATGCATCGTCTCCTCCGCCGCACCCGCTCGGCAGACTTCGACGCACCGGCGCTCCGCTCGCTGCCGTCCCCATGGCCGCCGCTGCTCCCGCCACGGTCACCCCTTCCCAGGCTGCACCCGCTACCGCGGTCGCCCCCGCACCGGCTGCCCCAGCGGCACATCGCGCGCGCCTTGGTGATAAACCTCAACCGTAAGGGATCGAGATGGTCTTCGCGGGTAAGAATAACCCAATTTATTGATTCGACACACGGGGAGCCAAAGAGTATTTATAAGCTTTGACAGTTGAGTTGTCAATTCAACCGCACCTGAAATATACTTACTTGCAACAAAAGATAAGTGGTAACGGTGATATGATAGTGACGGTGGTGATAGTAAAAGTAAACAGCAAAAGTAGCAACTAGTAACCAGCAGGATTTAAAACACTGTAGGCTAGGGAGATGGATGGTTGGGCGCTGCATGGATGAGATATATCATGAATCTAACTTGGGGCAAGGCACACGGAAAAGTAATGATCATCTAGGCAAATCATAATCAGGATAAGTCTTGAGGGGTGAGCTTCAACCATAGGTATAAGTGAAAGATCAACAGAGAAATCATAATCAGGATCATCAATGCATATAGGAGATGTAGCAAATTCAGGATCAGGAACGGTCTTGTTCTTCAAAGAGTGTTTTTCAAGCAGCTTCTTAATAGCTTCAGGGTCAGAGCCGGCAAACTCTGTCAGTTCCCTGCATAAATCATCATCAAGCATAATGTAATCATCATCAAGGAGTCTCTCCTTGAGTTTACTCAAATCAGGATAATCATAAGTTCCACCAATAGGGTAGCGAGTAACAGGAATTTCAATTCCAGACTTTTTTGCAGCAGCAGCGATCCGTTTCTCAAGAGCATAACCAAGTGAACTAATATCATCAAGAGTAGTAGAAGCATCATCAAGAGTATCGGACATAGTAACATATTCAGTAGGAGCATCATGCGGTGGCGGTGAGGCAAACTTACTCATAACAGAAGGTGAATCAAGTGTAGCACTAGTGTTCAGAACAGTACCTCTTCTTGTAGTGGATAGTAAGATCGGAACCTTGGGGTCTCCTTTCTTACCCATAGCGGATGAAGTGTAGCAGGTAGGATACTTCAAGTAGACTTGTAAATATTGCTATGTTCCCCGGCAACGGCGCCAGAAAACGGTACTTGATAACCCTCAACCGTAAGGGATCGAGATAGTCTTCGCGGGTAAGAATAACCCAATTTATTGATTCGACACACAGGGAGCCAAAGAGTATTTATAAGCTTTGGCAGTTGAGTTGTCAATTCAACCGCACCTGAAATATACTTACTTGCAACAAAAGATAAGTGGTAACGGTGATATGATAGTGATGGTGGTGATAGTAAAAGTAAACAGCAAAAGTAGCAACTAGTAACCAGCAGGATTTAAAACACTGTAGGCTAGGGAGATGGATGGTTGGGCGCTGCATGGATGAGATATATCATGAATCTATCTTGGGGCAAGGCACACGGAAAAGTAATGATCATCTAGGCAAATATCAAACATTAGGCATGTATCCCATAGGTAGTTGTACGTGCTTGCAATAAGAACTTGCACAACATCTTTTGTCCTACCATCCCGCTACGAAGGGGGCCAAAAGGAACTTATGGAGATTAAGGTGCTCCTGTCAAAGAGCACCGGAAAAAAGCAATAAACTCAATGGATACATGTAATCCTCAAACTACGGACCATCCCCTTTGGTGTCCCAAGCTGTCACTTTTGGGATCGCCGGTTCCGGACCGTAATAGGTGCAAACAACTCATAGATAGGATCAATAACACAAATATATTCATGCAAACACATATGGTTCAGATCTGAAATCATGGCACTCGGGCCCTAAGTGACAAGCATTAAGAGTAACAAGTTGAAGCAAAGATGATAAACACCATAGTAGATGATAGGCAACATGCCCCCAACGATCTGATAAACTATTACATGATCTAACTCATCCAATCCCTACCATCCCCTTTGCCTACAGCAGGGAATTACTCACACATGGAAGGAGAAGTCATGGAGGGAGGATGGAGTGGTGATGATGATAACGATGGCGACTATCTCCCCTCTCCGGAGGCCAAATCAGCCTCCAGATTAGCCCTCCCGAAGAAGAACAGAGGGTGGCAGCGGCTCCGCGACGAAAACTGGGAAAACAACTCCTGATCTCGGGTTTTCTCGTCACAGGCTAAATACGGGTCAAAGTAGGGCACCAGGGGAGGTAGGGCCTACCCAGGCGGCCTGGCGCAGCGGCCAGGGGTGGGGTCGCCTGGGCAGGGCGCCTGGAGCCCCCTGGCTGCCCTCTGGCCCATCTTCTGGCACAGGGTTCCTTCGGGTGCGTGGATTTTCTGTGATTTTTCGTGGAATTTTCTGAGACACCTAAAAATCCGTTTTCCTGCACACAATAAAACCATACAGGTAGCTCTGCTGAAAACAGCGTCAGTCCAGGTTAGTTTAGTTCAAATCATGCAAGAATGAGGTCAAAACAATAGCAAAAGTGTTTGGAAAAGTAGATACGTTTGAGACGTATCACTTGGTGATCTGGGCAAGACGCCTGTGCCCGAAGGCGCTGCGGCTCCTTCCTCCTCCACCTCGGGGCCCCGCACGGTGCGCCCTGCCCCGACCATGGGCATCCTTCGGACGGCCGGCAGCACTCCTGTTCCGCCGCTCCCGCTCGGCGGCACCGGCGGCGCCCTCGTTCCTCATCCCGGCCTCGGCGGCTCCGTCGCTGGTCCCTCCTCCACGGCCGGCCTCCCGCCCTCCATCGCGCACTACTTCACCACCAAGCTCCAACTCGAGTTAGGTAACTACTCACGCTGACGCCAACTTTTCTACATCATTGCTTGCAAGCACGAGGTCCAGCACCATCTTGACATCGCCGCCGAGCCGCTCGGCCAGAGCGCCGTGTGGCGCAATGACGATCTGACCGTGGTGCTGTGGCTGCACGGCGTCGTGGCCGAGGAACTCATGGATGTTGTGGCGTCCCCGGACAGCACCGCCCACGACATCTGGACGCAGCTCCATGTCCTATTCATGGACAACCAGCCGGGACGCGCCATCGTCCTCGGCGCCGAATTCCGGAACCTCGTCCAGGGCGACCTCTCCGTCGCCGAGTACAGCAGGAGGCTCAAGTCTCTGGCCGACGCCTTGGAGGACGTCGGCGAGCACATCACCGATCAGGCCGTGACGCTGCAGCTTATCCGAGGCCTCAATCGTAAGTTTCAGATCATGGCCACGCTCCTCCCGATGCAGTCGCCGTTTCCTACCTTCGTGCAGGCCCGCTCTCGCCTCCTCATGGAGGAGATCACCGCCAACAAGCGGGCTCGGCTCCACAGTCGTCCGGAGCTCCCCGCTGCTGCGCTCACCATCGGGCACGGACCGAGCGCCGGCTCTCCCTCCTCTGATCTCGGCCCGAGCAGCGACTCCACCAACAAGGGCAAAGGCCATGCTGCCTCTCCGACCAACGACAAGGGCCATGGCTCGCGCGGGCGTGGGCGCGGCCGTGGACATGGCCGTGGCGGCCCATCCCCCGGTGGCGCTCCTGGTGGGCGCGGTGCCGCTCCTTCGGGCCCTGGCTCGCCGGCTCCAACAGGCTTCTTCGCTCCTTACGGGCCCCTCCTTCCCGGCCTGCCTGCTGATACGTCCAAAACGTATCTATAATTTCTGCTTGCTCCATGCTTCTTTTGTGTGATATTGCTATGATATTGATGCACTTCCATGCACTTTTGATCATATTTGGACTAACCTGTTAACTCAGTGCAGCACAGTGCCAGTTCCTGTTTTCTGCTGTTTTTCTATTTTAGGTTTCCCCTATATTAAAAGTGCTCCAAAAATTCCAGGAAAAATATAGGAAAAATCAGCGTACAGGAAGCTTCGCGAAGAACCAAAGATGGGCCAGAGGGGAGCCAGGGGAGGCCCAGGCGGCCACCTGGCGCGGCCCCACCCCTGGCCGCGCCAGGGGGGCGCCTAGGGCCCCTGCTCCGCCTCTGGCTGCCCCCCTTCGCATATATATCCCTCTCGTCCTGAAACCCTCGAGGACAGAACCCTTTTTCGCGATCTCGCCTCTGTTCCGCCGCCGCAGCGCTTCCAAGATCGGGAGCATCAGGAGAACTATTCCCGGCACCCTGCCGGAGGGGAGAACCACCACCGGGAGCTTCTCCACCACCATGGACGCTTCCCGGATGAGTCGTGAGTAGTCCACCTTGGACCATGGGTCCATGATCAGTAGCTATGTGATGTTCTCCTCCCCTCTTTGCTCTTCATGGTTTAGACCTCGTGAGCTGCCCTACATGATCGAGGCACATATGTAACCTTTCTGCTGTTGCTTTGCTGAGTTTGCTGGGATCTGATGGATTATGAGACTATGTTCAGATTGTGTTTGAGTAATATATTTGATTCACCTCTTTTATATCTTTGTTCTTGAGTAATTCTTGGATGTTCTCCGTTGCTGTTTATTGCTTTGGCCAAGTAGTAGGTAGTAACTCCAAGAGGGAGTGTTATGCTTGATTGTGGGTTCATGCCCCCTGATGACTAGCTTGAGTGACAAAAACATGAGTCTAGGGGATGTGTTGTTGCCACAAGGGAGAAAACAACGGTGCTTGTACTTGCGGGTGCAAGGATTGTTTACTTTACGCAAAGTTCTTTTAATGCAGTTGTCTGTTGATTTGAGTTTACACTTTGGGTGGGATTCGCAACTTAATACCAGCGAGATGTTCTGGATAGATATCTCAAGGTGGATGATTAGTAGTAGATGTAGATGGATTCGGTCTACTTGCCTTGGCGTACCGCCCATGCTTTTGAGCCTCTACCTTTCTTTACAGCATAGTTAGCATTGGTTTGCGCACATAATCCTGTCAATTGCCCAGCTGTAATTTGTTTACCTCGCTTTGCTGTTTTATCGTCTTTTGGGAGAGAGACATCACTAGTGAACATCATGGGACCCCGGTCCATGTTACCACCGCTGATCACACCTTCTATTTACTTCCTGTTTTTATTTCCTAGTTGCAGTCATAGCTATCATCATTATCTCTTGTGTTTGATCCTTTGTAAACAACAAGGCCAGAGGGATTGACAACCTCTCTGTACTCGTTGGGAGCAAAGTTATTTGTATCTGTGTGCAGGTCCCATCAACCGCTAAGTTTCTGGCGCCGTTGACACCTACTTGTCGACCCTCGGAGTCTCACGGGATTCGATCGTTGGTATCTTTGCCAAGGGAAATTTGCCGCTACGCTACATCTCAACCTTCCACTTAGGGTAACCAACGAGGGGCGAGGAGCCATCAATCAAGTTTCTGGCGCCGTTGCCGGGGACTCCACTCTTCAAGATAGGGGAGTTTCACGCTATCTTTTATCTTTGCTTTTTAGTCTTGTTAGCTTACCTTTCACTTTTTGCTTTAGTGTCCCTTACCAAAAATCACAAAAATAGTTATCTTGCTTGCTACTGCTATGGGTTCCACCAAAAACACTAAGTGGGAGGAGTACACCCCTTCTTCCATCACGCCAATCACCACTGTCGGGATCTACAAAAGTAATAAACCTTGTGATTATGTTAGTTTTAATGGAGAGTTATGCCCATGGCATGGTCTTCCAGGAAAAAAGTATGAGCCTCTGTTTAAAGTTGCTCCCACACTTCCCCAAACATGGGAAGACGTCCAAACTCTTATAATAGAGAGCAATTCAAACAAAGAAGATGACACTACAATTCTGCTCAATAATGATAAAATTGATTTTGATAATTGTAGTCTCTCAGAAGTTGTCACCTTTTTACAAAGAATGGCTAAAGACCCCCACACTAGCACACTTAATCTTGCCTTCATGGAGCATATCACTAATGCTCTCATCAAAGCTAGGGAGGAGAAGCTTAGGGTAGAAGCCTCCATACCTAGAAAGCTAGAAGATAGTTGGGATCCTATGATTAAAATTAAGTTGAATAACTTCTCTTGCTATGCTTTATGTGATGTTGGAGCTAGTACCTCCGTTACGCCCAAAAGAATGTATGATATGTTTAAATTGAAACCTTTTGATCCTTGTTCTTTTGGTGTTCGTCTTGTTGATTCTTCCGTAAAGAAACCTTTGGGGAAGATCGATGATGTTCTTATCATTGTCAATGACAATTATGTTCCCGTTGATTTTACTATTATGGATATTGAATGTGAACCTTCATGTCCAATTATTTTGGGACGTCCTTTTCTTCGCACCGTTGGTGCTATCATTGACATGAAAGAGGGGAATATAAAATTCCAATTCCCTCTCAAGAAGGGGATGGAACACTTCCCTAGAAAGAAGATTAAGTTTCCTTTTGAGTCCGTTACACGGGCTAGCTATTCTCTTACTCTTGATAAAACTTGATCTTCTCTTTTTGCATCATGCCTAGCTTAAAGGCATAAAAGAAAGCGCTTTTGGGAGGCAGCCCACAACGAATTAGATTTTATTTTGCTTTTGTTGTGTCTTGATGTTTGTTACTACAGTAGCATCATCATTGTATCTTTTCTTTTCAGCTTTGTGCCAAGTTTAGCCTCCGATTGCAAGAAAGTTCAAAAGTTGTGACGTGCTGTCCAGAAAACAGATTCTGTCCTTGGACAGAAAAATTCGAATAAAATCACCAGATCATCTTTTCGATCTGAATTTTTTTTGACAGCGTGCTCTATACAATTGGCTTTCGAGCATCTGTTCTGAGTTTTTTGATTTGAGTTGCAGAAGTGCCCCGAAAAAAATTATTTACTACCTGCTGGTCTGTTTTTCACAGATTCTGTCCTGTTTTGCCTTTTCTTCGTTTTGCAAACCTTGAGCTTGCTTTTTCTTTAAAAAACCTTTTGGCAATCTTGAGAAACAGTAGCTCTTCAAGATTATCTTTATTTCCAGTAGGGAAAATTTATTCTATTGTGGGTACTAACCTCGCTAATTAGATTATGATGAGTTATGTATGAAGGGAGTTTTCAAGTGTGCGAGGGAAGATGATAAAAGAAGATTCAGGAGGTTTAAACGCTCAAGCTTTGGGATGCCCCCGTGCACCCCCAAGAAATATTCAAGAAGACTCAAGCGTCTAAGCTTGGGGATGCCCCCATGCATCCCCTTCTCCATCAACAATTATCAGTTCGTCTTTCGTTCCACTATATTTATCACTTCATGCATTATGTGCTATGCTTGGAGCGTCTCGCTCTTAGTTTCCTTTTTTTAGTTTTCTTTAGCTTTGCTTGCTGTTCATAACAAGTTAGAACCCAGCTTTCTTTGTGTGGGAGAGAAACACGCTCCACTTCAACCTTGAACACAACATAGGATTTTCATGCTTATCTTTGCTGTGTGTGTTCTTTGTCTTTCCATAGCTGTTGTCATGTTTAGCTCTTAGTTTTCATGCTTTTCTTTTTAAAGAGCTTTTGTTTAGTTGGTTGCTGAACTCTCTTGAGTTTTCATGTTTATCTTGTTAAGGGAGTTTGCCTGTTGCACTGAGTTGTGTGTCTTAACTTAAAGTAGGTAATTGAGGTTGCTATTTAATTTTAGTAGTAACTTGCAATAGTTTTGAGGTATTGCCATGAGTAATGTCTGAACTTTTGGTGTCAAGAGCTTTAGCCTATTAGTGATAGATGTCGTATTTTGGGCAATCCGTGTTTATTTTCGAAAACCTACAAAATAGTTGAGAACTTTAGCTACTAGATGGATCACTAATCTTTGGAGGGATCGAATATTAGAGTACACTCACGTACCATGAGTCGAGGATGCGCAAGGATAACCAAACCCCCATACACTCCTCCTCGGGGTACTTGTCTCTTTGTGAACCTCCTAATTAGATTGAGAGTTACCGATAATAAGTGCATGAGTTCTTCGAACTAATGTGAGTATTCGAAAGTTGACACTTCCACCTAGCCATATTTTTCTAGCCTCTTCGGTACCGTGCATTGCCCTTTCTCACCTCGAGAGTTGGCGCATAATTTGCCGGTGCATCCAAATCCTTGGCACGATACGCTCTGTCATCATAAGCCTCATTATATCCTTCCTCAAAACAGCCACCATACCTACCTATCAAGGCATTTCCATAGCCTTTCCGAGATACATTGCCATGCAACATCCATCTTCTCATGACTTGATCTTCATGTCATACATGCCTTTTGCTTGATCGATGAGCCGCATGCTAGTTGGGCCTTGCCCTAATCATTGCTACATGACGCGCTAGTATCATTGCATATCCTGCTACACTGGCAGAGGCATACATTTGCATACATCATGATAGTTTCATCTTCTTTATGTCGAGTACTTTTGTAAAGTGTGAAAGATCTTCTATACTTCTTGTAATATATAGAGTGTTGCCCCTAAAGTGAGGAAAAGATCCCAAAGAGGACAAAATCAAAAGATCCCAAAGAGGACAAATGAGAGTTAAATAGAAAGAGCCATTGAGGCCACAAAAAAATAAAAAAAAATAGAAAAAAGAGAAAAAGAAATAAAAAGAGAGAAGGGGGCACACTACTATTCCTTTTGAGAGATCCACACTCATACTCCATCTTATACCTTATACTCCATAGAGATTATCATTCATGCATATAGCTATGTGGGGACCGTCACACTATAGAACTTGGCTTGTATATTCCAATGATGAGCCTCCTCAAAAGAGCTCTAGGTCTTCTTGAGCGAGCAAGTTGGATGCACCCCCACTAGTTCCATTGGAGAGCTTACCTTAGCTCATATGTGCATCCGTTGCATGGCAATCCCTACTCCTCACATCATATCTATCATTTGGCTTTCTCTCGCCTATGATTGTCCTCATTGACGTGAGCCTTTCACACCTTTTTTGTCTTCCCCCTTCATCATTTTTCTCTCTTTGCCATCCTAAGTGTCAAGTTTCTTGCTTACGCTCATCCATTGCATGAGTGCTCAAAATATCGAAAGGGAGTGGATCATTTTGACTTGTACCTGGCTAGTGGTCTGGGGATGAGTCAAGATAAGATTCCAAAGAAGACCAAGTGTGAAACTTTAGTAGATTAAGTTCTCAACAATACAAAAACTATGTTTTACTCTCTCGTATATCCCTATCCCCTTTCTTGCATGCAAACACCATTTGGAGACATTCGAGTCACGGACAGCGAGAGCTCTTGCACCTTTATGTTCTTATGTTGCTTGTTACAATGCTAATATAGACTCTTGCTTGTTATGACTTGAATTGAATTACATGCCTTGATTGCTTTACTTAAAAGTTCTTATATGGTTGATAGCATGTCACCACAGAAATTATGCTTGTTATCATTTACCTACTCGAGGACGAGCAGGAATTAAGCTTGGGGATGTTGATACGTCCAAAACGTATCTATAATTTCTGCTTGCTCCATGCTTCTTTTGTGTGATATTGCTATGATATTGATGCACTTCCACGCACTTTTGATCATATATGGACTAACCTATTAACTCAGTGCACCACAGTGCCAGTTCCTGTTTTCTGCTATTTTTCTATTTCAGGTTTCCCCCATATTAAAAGTGCTCCAAAAATTCCAGGAAAAATATAGGAAAAATCAGCGTACAGGAAGCTTCGCGAAGAACCAAAGATGGGCCAGAGGGGAGCCAGGGGAGGCCCAGGCGGCCACCTGGCGCGCCCCCACCCCTGGCCGCGCCAGGGGGGCACCTGGGGCCCCTGCTCCGCCTCTGGCTGCCCCCCTTCGCATATATATCCCTCTCGTCCCGAAACCCTCGAGGACAGAACCCTTTTTCGCGATCTCGCCTCTGTTCCGCCGCCGCAGTGCTTCCAAGATCGGGAGCATCAGGAGAACTATTCCCGGCACCCTGCCGGAGGGGAGAACCACCACCGGGAGCTTCTCCACCACCATGGACGCTTCCCGGATGAGTCGTGAGTAGTCCACCTTGGACCATGGGTCCATGATCAGTAGCTATGTGATGTTCTCCTCCCCTCTTTGCTCTTCATGGTTTAGACCTCGTGAGCTGCCCTACATGATCGAGGCACATATGTAATCTTTCTGCTGTTGCTTTGCTGAGTTTGCTGGGATCTGATGGATTATGAGACTATGTTCAGATTGTGTTTGAGTAATATATTTGATTCACCTCTTTTATATCTTTGTTCTTGAGTAATTCTTGCATGTTCTCCGTTGCTGTTTATTGCTTTGGCCAAGTAGTAGGTAGTAACTCCAAGAGGGAGTGTTATGCTTGATTGTGGGTTCATGCCCCCTGATGACTAGCTTGAGTGACAGAAACATGAGTCTAGGGGATGTGTTGTTGCCACAAGGGAGAAAACAACGGTGCTTGTACTTGCGGGTGCAAGGATTGTTTACTTTACGCAAAGTTCTTTTAATGCAGTTGTCTGTTGCTTTGAGTTTACACTTTGGGTGGGATTCACAACTTAATACCAGCGAGATGTTCTGGATAGATATCTCAAGGTGGATGATTAGTAGTAGATGCAGATGTATTTCGGTCTACTTGCGTTGGCGTACCGCCCATGCTTTTGAGCCTCTACCTTTCTTTGCAGCATAGTTAGCATTGTTTGCGCACATAATCCTGTCAATTGCCCAGCTGTAATTTGTTTACCTCGCTTTGCTGTTTTATCGTCTTTTGGGAGAGAGACATCACTAGTGAACATCATGTGACCCCGGTCCATATTACCACCGCTGATCACACCTTCTATTTACTTCCTGTTTTTATTTCCTAGTTGCAGTCATAGCTATCATCATTATCTCTTGTGTTTGATCCTTTGTAAACAACAAGGCCGGAGGGATTGACAACCTCTCTGTACTCATTGGGAGCAAAGTTATCTGTATCTGTGTGCAGGTCCCGTCAACCGCTAAGTTTCTGGCGCCATTGACACCTACTTGTCGACCCTCGGAGTCTCACGGGATTCGATCCTTGGTATCTTTGCCAAGGGAAATTTGCCGCTACGCTACATCTCAACCTTCCACTTGGGGTAACCAACGAGGGGCGAGAAGCCATCACCTGCACCGCGGGCTCCCTGGACCGCGCCGAACGCCGCGGGTGTGCTAGGCGCGCGCCCTCCTGCACCTCATCAGGCCTACCCCGTGCCCGCGTCGTCCTCAAGCGGGCCTACCTGGGAGCAGTATAACCAACTATACGCTGCTCTCTAGGGCCTCTCCATGCAGCAGCAGCACGTCGGCGGCACGCCGGACTGGTTCCTCGACACGGGCGCTACCTCCCATGTCGCTGGTAAGAAGGACCTCCTCACCTCGTATGGTTCTCCCTCATTGCGTCATTCCTCCGGCATCTTAGTAGGCAATGGGTCTCGTCTTCCCATTATCGATGTAGGCTCTACTTCTGTATCTCATTTTTCTCTCAATGCCGTCCTCATATCCCCCATGATAGTCAAAAACTTGATCTCCGTACGTCGTTTTACTCAAGATAATTTTTGTTCCATCACTTTTGACCCTTTCGGTTTTTCCGTGAAGGACCTAGCCACGGGGAAGCTCATCATGAGGTCCAATAGCCACGGGGATCTCTACCCCTTCTTCAACAACTCCGGCGTCCAGGCAGCACTCTCCGTCGTCACCGATGACATATGGCATCTTCGCTTAGGGCATGCCAGCAATAAATCAGTTTCCATTCTAGCACGCGATTTTCTTCCAACTTGTAATAAAGATAGGCCTAGCAACTCCCTCTGCATATCATGTAAACTAGGCAAGCATCCACGGCTGCCTTTTTCCCTTTCCACTTCCAAAACGAGTGCAGCTTTCCAATTAATACATTGTGACTTATGGACCTCGCAGGTACCTAGTTTCTCTGGTTTTCAATATTATCTTGTGATTCTCGATGACTATTCACACTACTCGTGGACGTTCCCTTTGCACAACAAATCCGACACCGCTGACACCGTCTCGCGTTTCTTTGCGTATGTTCTCACACAATTTCACGTCGCGATTCAATGTATGCAGTGCGACAACGGTGGTGAATTCCTCACCTCCTCCTTGCGTGATCTATTCTCTCGCCACGGTGCTTCCTTTCGCTTATCATGCCCCCACACCTCGCCACAAAATGGCAAGGCCGAGCGCCTTATCCGTACCACCAACGACGTTCTTCGAGTGCTTCTCATCCACGCAAACCTACCGCCCCCCTTTTGGGTCGAGGCACTCCACACCGCTACCTACATCCTCAACCGGCGCCCCTCCTCAGCCATCAACTTCATGACACCTCACTTTCTTCTTCTAGGTCAACACCCCACATACACCCACATGCGCGCTTTTGGGTGTCTTTGTTTCCCCAACACCATTGCCACTAGCCCACACAAACTCGCCCCTCGGTCGTCTCGCTGTGTTTTCCTCGGATATCCTCTGGAGCACAAGGGCTACCGGTGTCTTGACCTATCTACTCGCAAAGTCATTATTTCTCGACATGTCACGTTCGACGAGAGCGTCTTCCCCTATTTTCCTGCCGATCACACACGCTCCGCTCCTCTTCCCGCCGCCACAGAAAATCCGGTCCACCAAATCTGCACCGAGTCCCGTACCTCGTACCTACCAGATCGGCCACCTACCCCGGGATCCGCGCCTGCCCCGCCTCCACCAACGAGCGCCTCGGCCAGACCGCGCCTGCACCTCGGATCCCTCCCAGACCACTCCATCGAGCGCCCGCGCCGGACCACTCCCGAGATAGCTAGCCAGCGTGACCGACCAGTCACCTCGCCTGTCCTCTCCCCGCGTATGCCCCACTCTCCTCGGGCGCCAGCCGATCCACCAACGCCCGCCTCGGACAGCTCCCATGCAGCCAGTCCATGTGCGCCACCTGTCCCGCCCCTCCCACCACGAGCCATCCCGGTTGCCCCACCCACAAACCTGCATCGCATGCGCACCCGAGCGAAATCTGGCTTTGCCCAGCCCAAAGCACTTCACGCCACGACTCCGTCCATCAGCCCCATTCCCTCTTCCTATCGCGCTGCTCTTCGAGACCCCAACTGGTATGCTGCGATGCTAGAGGAATATAACGCACTGATAAAGAATAATACATGGTGTTTAGTGTCTCGTCCTGCAGGTGCCAACGTCGTTACCGGCAAGTGGATTTTCTGGCACACGTTTCATCCGGATGGCACGCTCGCGCGTTACAAGCCGCGGTGGGTGCTTCGCGGCTTCATGCAGCAGGCCGGCATCGACTACACCGAGACGTTCAGCCCCGTGGTCAAACCGGCCACCATTCGGACGGTCCTGAGTATCGCCGCCGGCCAGTCGTGGCCCATACATCAGCTGGACGTCAAGAACGCCTTCCTCCACGGCCACCTCGCGGAGACAGTCTACAGTCACCAGCTGATGACCCACAACCGTAAGAGATCTATTGCAGCGTTTTCGATAAGTAAGAGTGTCGAACCCAACGAGGAGCAGAAGGTATTGATAAGCGATTCTGAGCAAGAAATTACTGCAAGCACTGAAAGGATAACTTTTAGGGGTTTTCTCGGTATAAGCAACAGGAAAGTAAAAGCAAGTAATGTAAAAGTACTGAGAATAACAAATGGCCCAATCCTTTCTTAGCAAAGGAGAGGCCTAGCAACTGAACTTATAAAGACTAAAGCGTTCCCGAGGACACACGGGAGAGGTAGTCATGTGCTTTCGCCATATTCCGTATCGATACTATGTTATGTGTTGATAAGTGTTGAGTGGGTGGATCTATGCTAGTGCACTCTCTAGACTAAGATGAATGCACTCTTATGATTAAACACCTTGCAAGCATCCGTAAATACAAGATAGAATTTAAGGCAAAAGCCTAACCATAGCAATACGATCGAGGATCCATTATTCCCTTATGCAAAAGCGTGCCAACTGGGGTTCAGGTTTCTGTCACTCCGGCAACCCACCATAAGCATTCTTTATACACAATGTATTCTCCTAGGTCCTTAATAAGGCGAAGTGTTGGGTGTTCGACTCACACAACACCACTAGTAGAATGACAACACAACTTAAGTATCAAACAACACATATTACTTCAACAGCATATGACTACTAACAACAAGACTTTCCCCATGTCCTCAAGAACTAAGGTAACTACTCACGAGACATAAAAGAGATCATGATCAGTGGGTATAAATAGGTGATAAACAATCTGGACATAATAATATTTCTCCAACAAAACTCAATAGCATTCACCACAAAGTAGTAATCAACACCGATGGAGTAGAGAGGATAGGTAGTACGCGTTACAACACAAGTTGCGATTGTAAGATGAGATTTGGATGAAGATGGAGATGGTGCTGGTGTTGGGGATGATGTTGATGATGATCTCGATGATGCCCGTGACGATGGTGATGACGATGGCGACGATCTCCCCTTCCGGGAGGTGATCTCCCCGGCGGAATCTGCCCGCCGGAGATGGCTTTTTCTTCTCTGTAGGTTTCCGCCACGGAGCGGCGGCGGAACTCCGTAAAAATCCCCGTCCCTAGGGTTTTTGGATAACGGAGAGCATATATGCAAAAGGGGGCGGCCAGAGGTGGGCCAGGGGCTCCAGGCGCCCCCCCCCCCCGGCGCGGCCAGGGGGGCGCCTGGGCACCCTGTGGCCCCCCTCTGGTTGCCCTTTCGTGTGCCTTCGTGATCCGTCTGAAAAATATCTCCCGTCAATTTTCAGGTAATTTGGAGGTATTCTTCTTCAGCAACTCAGCGTCCACTTTTTACTGCTGAATCCTGCGTCTGTTGCTTCGGCATCAGAAAGTTTGCAAACTGTGTAAAATAGACCAAAACAACATAAGAACATCACCGTAACATGAAATATATCAATGTATAAGGATAAATTATGATACAAAATAGTGATGCATTTTGGACGTATCAACACCCCCAAGCTTAGACCTCGCTCGTCCCCAAGCGAATATGAACTCGGTAAACCTGTCCACAAGTTTAGAGAGTGAAGTGTCGATAAATAGAATACAGACAAGAAGCATCATAGTTTCTTTACCAACTCAAATATCCTCAACAGCAATCTTCAATTCATAAAGCCCTTATAAAAGAGTGACAACACTTATATTTGAAAGTAGGGCTAAGGAAACTCATTATATCATGGCAAACATGTCCTTTGGTCAAAGAACAACAAATAGATTTAACTTTTGCTCTTATATTTTGATGAGATCAATTGAAGCTTTTTGAAATAACATGTTAATAGGCAAGAAGTGAAAGTGTTAACACAAAGGAAGATATTTGCCTTAGCTGGGCATGACAAACAACTTACTTATCGAATGATAATGTCAACAGGGATATGATATGACAAATCTTAATGCAGCTTTTTATATGAATGAATCCTTATCAACATCAAACGTCTGCTCTCTTTGAGAAATAGAAGGAAGTAGAAATAACTGACTCAACTTAAAATTAAAAGATAGGCCCTGTTCTGGGGTAGTAGGGAAAACTCATGTGCTATCCTCAAATCAAACAGAATGAAAACAAGTTTTGAGAGGTGCATGATTTGTCAACGAATGCTAATAGATAACTCAATTGCTTCTTGAGCTGGACAAGTTTCGAGGAATGGCTCCCGCACGAGGATGATCACATCCTCTTATTCTCCTTTATTTATCGCTGCCAAAGTTTTCTGATTTCTCATGAACAAAGCGCGAAGGAGGGTTTGTTTGTTATATTATTTTCGAGCCGGGCGCACTCTTTGCCAGTTCCTTCTCGTATTATGGGTTTGCACATTAGACATGCAATCCCGGGGTGAAGCTTGTCCAATTCAAGAAGACTATGAATTAGCTATTACTTCCTCATGAGCTAAAACAGAGGCACAAAATAAAAGATTTTTAACATTTAAGGATAACACATAAATTATATACTTTTAGGAGGTGGTAGTGGAATACCACGAGTAGGTAGGTATGGTGGACTCATATGGAAGGTATTGGTTTTAAGGGTATGGATGCACAAGCAAAAAACCGCTTAGTACAGAGTTAGGCTAGCAAAGGTTTTGAGAGAGCAGACAACTGATGATGACTAAGATGCAAAGCAATATAAAGCATGAACATTGAAATAAGCATAACACATCAAGTTGTCTTCCTTGTCAGCATAACACTTCAAACATAATAACATAAAGGTTTTGGCTATGTTGATACTTTAAGAAAATCATGCTTGTTGTTATGACCAAAGCTATGTTTGCCAAGATTAAATAAAGTTTTCACAGCCATACCTGACATAAGGTCAATACTCCCCATAAGAATCATCATATAAGGTCGATTGCATGAAGAGAATACCGAGTGGAGCAAAAGGAACCAATAAACTTCTCATTAATATTCCATCATGGACGACTCCACACTCACGGATACAATTCTTCACCGAAGGAGCGATAGACCTCAATGAACACACCTATCTCATATAATAACCTCCCTAGACATGATACGACTCTACTTGACTCTAAAAGACAAAAGGTAAAGATAAAGATACCGGGCACTCCCCCAAGCTTGGAACAAGCCAAGGGAATGCCGTTACCCAAGGGGATTTCACTCATCATCCTTGTTGGCGTTGATCACGTAGTCCTTGGAGAAACGCTTCCATGGATATCTAGCTAAAGTCTCATATGAGAGGCTCGTCTCCTGAATCCTGCATTCGGCACCCAAACTCATGCGCATAAACCTTAGTTCATACTCACAGTTCTGGTTATGTAGATCATTAATTTGCCCTTGGACCTCTATAATTCTTTCTTCAGACGCGGTGATGTTTTTCCACATCTCCTTCATCTCCTTCAGGAAGTAGTTCTTCAGCTCGTTGGTGATGTTAAAGTTAGCTTCAACACCATGCTCGATCATCTTCTTGTACTCGAAGACTTCCTGCTCCACTTCTTCCAACCTGGCCTGGATGCTCCCCTCCTTGATAGGTCCCTTCAAATCTTCTTGATGAAGGATACCGTCCCCCATCCGAACAACCTGAGGGTGCTTCTTCACCTCAGCGAGGTAAGGGTTGATGACGTTGACGACGAACTTGTCCTTGGGGGAACTTGGAGAAGCCATGGCACCTAAATTCAGCTGAAAGATTCCCTGGCAGAAACAGATCGAAAAGAAAACACGCGAAATCGCAAGATACGTTGCCGGAACAATCCAAGAAAATATATAGGAAAAATTTATGCACAGAAAGGAAGGTAACGGACCAAAGCGGGGCCGGAGGCGGACTCCCGGGTGTCCAAGCGCCCTGGCGGTGCGGCCAGGAGGTGGGGCGCGCCAGGGGGGCGCCTGGACCCCCTGGAGCTCGTCTCCGACTCCACTTCGGCTCAGAATTTTACTAATTTTGCAAAAACTCGTAATACGGAACTTTTATGATAGTTTGCGATGTTCCCTTACCGTACTACATACCTTTTCTTTATTCTGCTTCTGCTGGCGTCTGAAACAGGGCTGCAACATGTTCTTCGTGAGTTGTTGTGTATATTATATTCACATCAACATTGACAGGGTCTCCTGCTATGTAATGTTTAAGTCTTTCCCATTCACAACTTGAGGTTTGGTGCCTTCAAAATTGTTAATCTTAATTGTACCAAACCAATAAACTTCTTCAATATGAAATGGTCCTTCCCACCTAGAAAGTAGTTTACCTGGAGAAAACCTGAAACAGGATCTAAACAACAAAACTTTATCGCCAACATTAAATTCACGTTTCAGAATCTTCCTATCATGCCACCTTTTTACCTTTTCCTTGAACATTTTAGCGCTCTCGTAAGCTTCACTCCTCCATTCATCTAGAGAAGTCAAGTTCATGAGATGCTTCTCACCAGCTAATTTTGGGTCAGCATTAAGCTCTCTAACAGCCCAGAAAGCTTTGTGCTCTAACTCTAATGGCAAATGGCAAGCCTTGCCATACACCATCTTATAGGGGGACATGCCCATGGGGTTTTTGTAAGCAGTTCTATATGCCCACAAAGCATCTCCTAACTTATTTGACCAGTCCTTTCTATTTCTGTTTACTGTTTTCTGCAAGATCAACTTAATCTCTCTATTGGTGAGCTCAACTTGCCCACTAGTTTGAGGATGATATGGTGAAGCATTTCTATGATTAACATCGTATTTAGCCAAAGCTTTTCTAAAAGCTCCGTGCGTGAAGTGTGATCCCCCATCAGTCATGAGATACCTTGGTACACCAAACCTAGGAAAAATTACATCTTTAAGCATTTTCAAAGATGTTTTGTGATCAGCACTTTCAGTGGGGATTGCTTCAACCCACTTGGTCACATAATCAACAGCTACTAAAATGTGAGTGTACTTGTGTGAGAAGGAAAAGGACCCATAAAATCAAAACCCCAACAATCAAAAGGTTCAATCACTAGTGAGTAATTCATAGGCATCTCATTCCTTCTACTAATGTTACCAACTCTCTGACATTTATCACAGGCTAAAACATAATTTCTAGCATCTTTAAAGAGAGTAGGACAATAAAAACCTGATGAAGAACCTTATGTGCAGTCCTCTCACCGGCATGATGTCCTCCATAGATCATGACACCATCTGAGAATGTCCTTCTTCTCATGTTCCGGTATACATCTTCTCAGGATCCCGTCGGGACCTTCTTTCAAAAGATGTGGGTCATCCCAAAAGTAGTGCCTCAAATCATGAAAGAACTTCTTCCTTTGCTGAAGTGTTAAACCTGGAGGCAAATACTTTGCAACAATAAAATTAGCATAATCTGCATACCAAGGATCGGAAAGAGATTGTACTTTTACAACGGCAAGTTGCTCGTCTAGAAAACTATCGTTGACTGGGATGGGATCATGCGGTATATCTTCCATCCTTGAAAGATTGTCCGCCACTGGATTGTCTTCTCCTTTCCTATCAACAATCTGCAAATCAAATTCTTGAAGGAGGAGTACCCACCTGATAAGCCTTGGCTTGGAATCCTTCTTTGTCATAAGATACTTAATGGCAGCATGATCAGTATGAATAATAACTTTGGAATCAACAATATATTGCCTAAACTTATCACGGGCAAATACTGCAGCTAAGAATTCCTTCTTAGTAGTAGCATAATTTCTTTGAGCACTATCAAGGGTTTTGCTAGCATAATGTATAACATTCAATTTCTTATCAACTCTTTGTCCTAAAACAGCTCCAATAGCAAAATCACTAGCATCACACATAATCTCAAAAGGTAAATTCCAGTCAGGCGGTTGTACTATAGGAGCGGTTATTAAAGCTTTCTTAAGGACTTCAAAAGCTTCCTTACAATTTTCATCAAATACAAAAGGAACGTCCTTCTGGAGAAGATTAGTGAGGGGTCTCGAGGTTTTAGAAAAGTCTTTAATAAATCTTCTATAAAAACCTGCATGACCGAGAAAACTGCGAATACCTTTGATGTCCCTTGGATAGGGCATCCTCTCAATAGCTTCGATCTTGGCCTTGTCCACTTCAATTCCCCTTTCACAAATCTTGTGACCAAGAACAATTCCTTCATTAACCATGAAGTGGCACTTCTCCCAGTTGAGTACCAAATTTGTCTCCTCGCATCTCTGCAAAACTTTATTAAGGTTGTGAAGACAATGGTCAAAAGAAGTTCCATAGACGGAGAAATCGTCCATGAAGACTTCCATAATATCTCCGCAGAAACCATGAAAGATAGCAGACATACACCTTTGAAAAGTAGCAGGGGCATTACATAAACCAAAAGGCATACGCCTGTAAGCATAAGTACCAAAGGGACAAGTAAAAGTGGTCTTCTCTTGATCGGCAGTGTTAACATGAATTTGAGAGAAGCCAGAATAACCATCGAGATAACAAAAGTGGGTATTTTTGGATAACCTTTCAAGCATTTGGTCGATGAACGGCAACGGGTAGTGATCCTTCCTGGTTGCCTTGTTCAAGTTCCTGTAATCAATACACATTCTATATCCAATAATAATTCTCTGAGGTATTAGTTCATTTTTCTCATTAGGAACCACAGTTGTACCTCCTTTCTTAGGAACACAATGTACCGGACTTACCCACTTACTATCAGCTATAGGGTAGATAATACCTGCGGCCAGAAGCTTGAGAATCTCAGTTCTCACAACATCCATCATCTTCGGGTTCAACCGTCGTTGATGATCAACAACTGGTTTAGCATCAGGCTCAAGGTTGATAGTATGTTGACAGATAGATGGACTAATCCCCTTAAGGTCATCAATGGTATAGCCAATTGCGCCTTAGTGTTTACGAAGTACTTCCAATAATCGCTCTTCTTCATATCCTGAAAGGTTAGAATTGATAGTAACAGGATATACTTTCTTTTCATCTAAATAAGCATACTTGAGCGTATCGGGAAGAGGTTTAAGATCGAACACCGGGTCTTCCTTCGGTTTTGATAAAATTCCCAAAGGTTCAACTGGAAGGTTGTGCTTCAGGATAGCAGGCTGCCTCAAGAATATTTCATCTAGTTCATTTCTTTCCTGCATATGCAAATCATTCTCGTGGTCCTCCATGTATTTCTGCAAAGGATCATTAGGGGGAATAGCAATAGAGGCAATACTTTCAATAATTTTATCATCACTGGGTAAATCAGTACCACGAGGCTGCTTAGAGAACTAAGAAAATTAAATTCATATGGCTCACCATCGAATTCAACAGAAACTTTACCTTTCTTACAATCTATTATAGCTCCACAAGTTCTAAGAAAAGGTCTACCAAAAATAATTGGACAAAAATTGTCCCTCTCTGAACGAAGTACAAAAAAGTCGGTAGGGTATTTTACCTTTCCACATAGGACTTCAACGTCTCTCACAATTCCGATAGGAGAGATAGTTGTTCTGTTTGCAAGATGAGTGGTAACATCAACTTCTTCAAGTTCACAAGGGGAAATCTCACCGATGATCTCTTCATAAAGTGAATAGGGGATAGCACTTGCACTCGATCCCAAATCACATAGCCCATAATAATTGTGATCTCCTATTTTAACAGATACCACTGGAGTACCTGAAATTGGGCCTTTATTCTTGGCTGTGACAAGGTTAGTGGAAACAGCACAAAAATTTATATTGGAATCCAAAACATCATTAGTAGCAAGGTCTTTAATCAATGCAACTTGAGGATCGACTCTGATCTGGTCTTCAGGCTCATCAGCTCTTCTCTCACTTTTATTTATTATGCCTGTCACAAGAGAGTGCTCCTTTATCCTTGCGGGAAAATGAGGCTTTTCATATATAACTGCAGGTAAAATAGGGTCAGCAACATAAATATCAATAGGTGACTCTTTAAAAGGTTCATGGTGCTGGTCTCTCTTCTTTTTAAAAGAATCAACGTGAGAGGCAAAATTCTTACACAAATCAATCACTAGATGGGAATCAAGACCAATCTTAGAGCAAAAAGTATTGAAGTAATCAGTTTTCACATAGCTCTCAATATAATCATGTTCATAATTTATAGCGGGTTCAATACCTTTATCAATTTCCCAATCTTCGGTATTCCTCTGGATCCTTTCAATGAGATCCCACCTCTCTTCAACACTCTTCTTCTGAAATACCCCACTAGAGGAGGCATCCAACATCTCCTTATCCTGACGAGAAAGCCTGGCATAAAAATTTGTAAGTATAATTTCCTTGGGAAGCTTATGAATAGGGCATTTGAGCATTAGGGACTTCAATCTCCCCCAAGCTTGAGCAATGCTTTCTCCGTCACGATACCTAAAATTATAGATATAGTTCCTGTCTCGATGAATTTCATGAAGAGGATAAAACTTAGTATAAAAGAGAGACATAAGCTCCTGCCAGTCAAGCAAGTGTGAGTTATCGAGAAGCCTATACCAATCCGCAGCTTTATCTATAAGTGATACGGCAAACAATTTCCTCATGACAAACTCCCTCGATACACCTGCAAGCTTAAATAATGAACTTAGTTGTGACAGATATAGCAAGTGTTCACCGGGATGTCTGTCTCCTGCATAACGATTAGCCAAGACATAATCGATAATACCAGCTGGTATTTTATAAGGCACAATTTCAGTAGGGGGAAGATCAACCACCACAGGCATGGGGCGTCTTCCCGCAAGCAACGATCCAATAAAAGGGTTGTCCATAAGGACAAAGAGCAGCAATAGCAAAAATAAAAACAGAATTATAAAAACTTCCTTACCAGTTTCACTTTACCAATAGCGCTGCGCTCCCCGGCAACGGTGCCAGAAAACGGTACTTGATGACCCACAACCGTAAGGGATCTATTGCAGCGTTTTCGATAAGTAAGAGTGTCGAACCCAACGAGGAGCAGAAGGTATTGATAAGCGATTCTGAGCAAGAAATTACTGCAAGCACTGAAAGATAACTTTTAGGGGTTTTCTCGATATAAGCAACAGGAAAGTAAAAGCAAGTAATGTAAAAGGTACTGAGAGTAACAAATGGCCCAATCCTTTCTTAGCAAAGGAGAGGCCTAGCAACTGAACTTATAAAGACTAAAGCGTTCCTGAGGACACACGGGAGAGGTAGTCATGTGCTTTCGCCATATTCCGTATCGATACTATGTTATGTGTTGATAAGTGCTGAGTGGGTGGATCTATGCTAGTGCACTCTCTAGACTATGATGAATGCACTCTTATGATTAAACACCTTGCAAGCATCCGCAAATACAAGATAGAATTTAAGGCAAAAGCCTAACCATAGCAATACGATCGAGGATCCATTATTCCCTTATGCAAAAGCGTGCGAACTGGGGTTCAGGTTTCTGTCACTCCGGCAACCCACCATAAGCATTCTTTATACACAATGTATTCTCCTAGGTCCTTAATAAGGCGAAGTGTTGGGTGTTCGACTCACACAACACCACAAGTAGAATGACAACACAACTTAAGTATCAAACAACACATATTACTTCAACAGCATATGACTACTAACAACAAGACTTTCCCCATGTCCTCAAGAACTAAGGTAACTACTCACGAGACATAAAAGAGATCATGATCAGTGGGTATAAATAGGTGATAAACAATCTGGACATAATAATATTGCTCCAACAAAACTCAATAGCATTCACCACAAAGTAGTAATCAACACCGATGGAGTAGAGAGGATAGGTAGTACGCATTACAACACAAGTTGCGATTGTAAGATGAGATTTGGATGAAGATGGAGATGGTGCTTGTGTTGGGGATGATGTTGATGATGATCTCGATGATGCCCGTGACGATGGTGATGACGATGGCGACGATCTCCCCTTCCGGGAGGTGATCTCCTCGGCGGAATCTGCCCGCCGGAGATGGCTTTTTCTTCTTTGTAGGTTTCCGCCACGGAGCGGCGGCAGAACTCCGTAAAAATCCCCGTCCCTAGGGTTTTTGGATAACGGAGAGCATATATGCAAAAGGGGGCGGCCAGAGGTGGGCCAGGGGCTCCAGGCGCCCCCCGGCGCGGCCAGGGGGGCGCCCCCAGGGCGCCTGGGCACCCTGTGGCCCCCCTCTGGTTGCCCTTTCGCGTGCCTTCGTGATCCGTCTGAAAAATATCTCCCGTCAATTTCCAGGTAATTTGGAGGTATTCTTCCTCAGCAACTCAGCGTCCACTTTTTACTGCTGAATCCTGCGTCTGCTGCTTCGGCATCGGAAAGTTTGCAAACTGTGTAAAATAGACCAAAACAACATAAGAACATCACCGTAACGTGAAATATATCAATGTATAATGATAAATTATGATACAAATTAGTGATGCATGTTGGACGTATCACCAGCCGTCCGGCTTCGTCGACACCAGCTCACCATCGCACGTTTGCCGGTAGAACCGTTCTCTTTACGGTCTCAAGCAGGCGTCGCGGGCGTGGTTCATCAGGTTCACGTCCTATCTGCGGACGCTTGGCTTCGTCGCGTCGCGATCGGACTCCTCGCTCTTCGTCCTCCAACGGGGTGATCACCTCGCCTACCTGCTCCTCTACGTCGACGACATCATCCTCACCGCCAGCTCGGGCGCGGTGCTCGACTCCGTCATCCAGGCTCTTCACCGCGAGTTCGCCATGACCGACCTCGGCGCGCTCCACCACTTCCTCAGCATCAACGTCACCACCACCGCGCATGGGCTGTTCCTTTCCCAGGAACAGTACGCCCTGGAGATCCTCGACCGTGCTGCCATGCTTAACTGCAAGCCCATCTCCACTCCGGTCGACACGTTGGCCAAGCTCTCCACCGACACTAGGCCGCTCTTCCATGACCCGTCGCTATACCGTAGCTTGGCCGGGGCTCTGCAGTACATGACGTTGACACGCCCCGACCTCTCCTACGCCGTCCAACAGTGTTGCATGTTCATGCATGCACCCCGCGATTGCCACTTCCAGCTCGTGAAGCGCATCCTGCGCTATCTCCGTGGCACGACTCACCTCGGGCTTCGGATTCATTGTGATGCCGGCACTGAGCTTGTGGCTTACTCCGACGCCGACTGGGCCGGCTGCCCCGACACGCGCAAGTCCACCTCGGGCTACTGCGTCTTCCTCGGCTCCAACCTCCTCACCTGGTCGTCTAAACGGCGGAGCACCGTTTCTCGTTCGAGCGCCGAGGCGGAGTACAGGGCGGTCGCCAACGCCGTCGCCGAGTCGGTGTGGCTCCGGCAGCTCCTCGGGGAGCTTCACCGACTTCCGCCGCGTGCCACGGTCGTCTACTGCGACAACATCAGTGAGGTATTGATACGTCCAAAACGTATCTATAATATCTGCTTGCTCCATGCCACTTTTGGGTGATATTGCTATGATATTCATACACTTCCATACACTTTTGATCATATTTGGACTAACCTACTAATCCAGTGCACCCCGATGCCAGTTTCCGTTTTCGGCTGATTTTGTATTTCAGGTTTTCACGTTACGAGAACTACCAGGAAAAATCCAGAAAAATTATATAAAAAATCAACGTTCCGGAACCGACCTTGCGCCCGAAGTACAACGGGGGGGGGGCACCGGGGCTCGGGGCGCCCTGTGGGCGCGCCCCCCCTGGGCCGCGCCGGGGGGGCGCCTGGGCCCCCCGAAGCCCGTCCGGTGCCCCCCTTTGGCATATATTTAGAGGGTCCCTCGAAACCCTCGGGGGAGGAACTCTTTTCACAATCCCATCTCTGTTCCGCCGCCGCCGCCGCTTCCAAGATCGGGAGCACCAGGAGAACTCTTCCGGCACCCTGCCGGAGGGGAGGATCACCACCGGGAGCTTCTCCACCACCATGGACGCCTCCCGGATGACTCGTGAGTAGTCTCCCTTGGACCATGAGTGCATGACCAGTAGCTATGTGATGTTCTCCTCCCGTTCTTGTGCTTCACTAATTAGTCCTCGTGAGCTGCCCTACATGATCGAGGCACATATGTAATCCTTATGCTGTTGCTATGATGAGTTTGCTGGGATCCGATGGATTATGAGATTATGTTCAGATTGATCTTGAGTAATATATTTGATCTACCTCTTTTATATTTATGTTCATAAGTAATTCTTGCATGTTCTCCGTTGTTATTTATTGCTTTGGCCGAGTAATACGCAGTGACTCCAAGAGGGAACGTTATGCTAGATTGTGGGTTCATGCCCCTCGATGACTAGCTTGAGTGACAGAAACATGAGTCTAGGGGATGTGCTGTTGCCACAAGGGGGAAAACAACGGTGCTTGTGCCCGCGGGTGCAAGGATTGTTTACTTTACGTAAAGTTCTTTTAATGCAGTTGTCTGTTGCTTTGAGTTTACACTATGGGTGGGGCTCGTAACTTAATACCAGCGAGCTGTTCTGGATAGATATCTCAAGGTGGATGATTAGTAGTAGATATTGATGGATTTCGGTCTACTTACTTTGGCGTACCGCCCATGCTTTGAACCTCAACCTTTCTTGCAATGTAGTCAACATTGGTTTGCGTTCGTGGTCTTGTCAATTGCCCAGCTGTAATTCGTTTACCTCACATAGCTGTTTTATCGTCTTTTGGGAGAGAGACATCACTAGTGAACATCATGTGACTCCGGTCCATATTACCATCATTGATCACATCCGCTATTTACTTTTCGCTTTTACTTACTATTGCAAAACACTATCTATCACTACTATCATTTTGCGTTTAATCCTTTGTGAACTACAAGGCCGGAGGGATTGACACCCTCTCTGTACTTGTTGGGAGCAAAGTTATTTGTATCTGTGTGCAGGTCCACGTTGATTGCTAATTTGCACCGTTAGCAGTTGACACCTACTTGTTGAACCTAGGAGTCTCTGGGGATTCGATCCTTGGCATCTTTGCTAAGGGAAAACACTTCCACAACACTGCATCTTTCACCTTCCACTTGGGGTAACCAACGAGGGGTTAGAGGCCCATCAAGGAGTATTTTCTAGCGCCGTTGCCGGGGACTCCACTCTTCAGGATAGGGGAGTTGCATGCTATCTTTTACCTTTTGCTTTTAGTCTTGTTAGTTTACCTTTCAGTTTTTGCTTTAGTACCCTTTTATCGAAAATCACAAAAATAGTTATCTTGCTTGCTCGCTACTATGGGTTCCACCGAGAACACCAAGTTGTGTGACTTCACTAGTCACAACAACGATGACTTTATCAGCACACCTATCACTACACCTGCCACTTCAACACCTTCATATGAAATTAAACCTGCTTTACTGAACTTAGTCATGAAAGATCAATTCTTCGGTGCTGGAGATGATGCTGCTTTACACTAAAACAACTTTGTTGAACTTTGTGATATGCAAAAGTACCATGAAATAGATGGTAATATTGTTAAGCTTAAGCTTTTTCCTTTCTCCTTGAGAGGAGGAGCTAAAATTTGGTTTCAGTCTTTGCCTAGAAATAGCATAGATTCATGGGACAAGTGCAAAGATGTTTTTATTGGAAAATACTATCCACCTGCAAAAATTATCCAACTTAGAAGTAACATAATGAATTTTAAACAATTGGATAATGAACACGTTGCCCAAGCTTGGGAATGCATGAAATCTCTTATCAAGAACTGCCCTACTCATGGTTTGACTACTTGGATGGTTATCCAAACTTTTTATGCAGGCTTGAACTTTACCTCGCGGAACTTGTTAGATTCGGCCGCGGGAGGAACTTTTATGTCAACTACACTTGGTGCTGCCACAAAGCTTCTCGATGAGATGATGACCAACTATTCCCAATGGCACACCGAACGCGCTCCAACAGGTAGGAAGGTAAACTCTGTCGAGGAGATTTCCTCCTTAAATGAAAAAGTTGACTTGATCATGTCTCTACTTTTGAAGCAATCTTCTGTTGATCCTCGTGATGTTCCTTTAAATTCTTTGATTGCTCAAGAACAAGTAGATGTGAACTTTATCTCTAGAAACAATTTTAACAACAATGCTTATAGGAGTAACTTTGGTAACAATCCTAGACCGTTCCCCTCTAATTATGGGAACAACAATGCTTATCCTAGCACTAGGAACTCCACTACTGAACTAGAGATTATGCTTAAAGATTTCATCACTACCCAAAAAGCCTTTAATAAAAGTGTAGAAGGAAAACTACATAAACTAGATGATCTTTCTTTTAAGGTAGACCATTTAGCCAATGAGGTAAAATTGCTAAAAATTGAAACGTCTCCTCTTGAGGAGAGGAAGGTCACTCCTATTAATGCTACTCAAGTGCAAATTAATGAAAACATTAGGATGATGGCTAAACTTAAAGAGAGATGGGCTAGAGAAAGGGAGGAAGAGGATAGAATTAAGAGCCTTCCTACCCACCACACTGTTGCTACTATCCAAGTTATTGAGGATGTTCAAACTCTTAGCACCCAATGTACTCCTGGTCCCAATGGACCTATTAATGGTGATGCTATGACTATAGAAACTACCAAACATGTGAACTTAAAGGACACTACTACCACTTTACTTGATGCTCGTGACCTTGATTTTGATAATTGCACTCTTACCGAAGTTATTGATTTCCTTCACAAGATGTCTAGAGACCCCCGCACTAGCACGCTTAACCTTGCCTTCACAGAGCATATCACTAATGCTCTTATCAAAGCTAGGGAGGAGAAACTTAGAGTAGAAGCCTCCATACCTAGAAAGCTAGAAGATGATTGGGATCCTATGATAAAAATTAAATTGAATGACTTCTCTTGCTATGCATTATGTGATGTTAGAGCTAGTACCTCTGTTATGCCCAAAAGAATATATGATATGCTTAAATTGAAACCTTATGATTCTTGTTCTTTTGGTGTTCGTCTCGTTGATTCTTCCATAAAGAAACCTTTGGGGAGGATCGACGATGTTCTTATTGTTGTTAATGATAATTATGTTCCCGTTGATTTCACTATTATGGATATTGAATGTGATCCTTCATGTCCAATTATTTTGGGACGTCCCTTTTTACGCACCATTGGTGCTATCATTGGCATGAAAAAGGGTAATATAAAATTTCAGTTTCCTCTCAAGAAAGGGATGGAACACTTCCCTCGAAAGAAGATCAAGTTACCTTTTGAGTCCGTTGTACGGGCTAGCTATTCTTTTACTCTTGATAAAACTTGATCTCTATGCATTATGCCTAGCTTAAAGGCATACAAGAAAGCGCTTTTGGGAGGCAGCCCACATGAATAATTTTTTTGCTTTTGTTGTGTCTTGATGTTGTTTACTGCTGTAGCATCATCATTGTATCTTTGCTTTTCATATTTGTGCCAAGTATAGCCTCTGGTTGCTAGAAAGTTCAAAAGTTGTGAGGTGCTGTCCAGGAAACAGATTCTGTCCTTGGATAGAAAAATTCGTATAAAATGACCAGATCATCTTTTTGGTCTGAATTGTTTCGACAGCATTCTCTATATAATTGTCTTTCGTGCGTCTGTTCTGAGTTTTTTGATTTGAGTTGCAGAAGTATCCCGAACAAATCGATTACTACCTGCTGTTCTGTTTTTCACAGATTCTGTCCTGTTTTGCCTTTCCTTCAGTTTGCAAACCAAGAGCTTGCTTTTTCTATGCAAAAACCTTTTGGCAATCTTGAGAAATAGTAGAACTTCAAGAATATCTTTATTTCCAGCAAGGTATAATTATTTTATTAAGGGTACTAACCTCGCTAATCAGATTATGATGAGTTGTGTATGAAGGGAGTTTTCAAGTGTGCGAGGGAAGATGATAAAAAGATTCAGGAGTGTCAAGCGCTCAAGCTTGGGGATGCCCCCGTGCACCCCCAAGAAATATTCAAGGAGACTCAAGCGTCTAAGCTTGGGGATGCCCCCGTGCATCCCCTTCTCCATCAACATTATCAGTTCGTCTTTCGTTCCGCTATATTTTTATCACTTCATGTGTTATGTGCTATGCTTGGAGCGTCTTGCTTTTAGTTTTCTTTTTAGTTTTTCATAACGAGTCGGAACTCAGCATTCCTTTATGTGGGAGAGAAACACGCTCCACTTCTACCTAGAACATAACATAGAATTTTCATGTCTATCTTTGCTGTGTGTGTTCTTTGTCTTTTAATAGCTACTATCATGCTTTGCTCTTAGTATTCATGCTTATCTTTTCAAAGAGCTCTTGTTTAGTTGGTTGCTTGAACTCTCTTTAATTACCATGCTCACCCTATTAAGAGAGTTTGCTTCCGTTGCATTGGTTAATATGTCTATGATAAAGATGCTACGTGCATGATGGTGCTTAGTAGTTCAGGTTTTCTTATGGTTAGTCTCAAATAGCTGGGGGATTCCCAATGTGTTATTGGAGTACCAACATGATTTGTTTTCCTATGATGTGGTATGGTTTAGTAATATCTTCCTTTGAGAATTTATTTTGATTGACTTGGCGTATGCTCACGCATATTTAAGACTGTAAAGAAAGTCTGTCAAGCCTTGATGATCTTTTATTTCTGAGTAGCGATATAACTACCATGCCTGATTCAATGTTGCTTTGTCGCTCTGCATGATTATGACCGTCATTGCTCTCTTAGTTGGTCGCTCCCAGTCTTTTGCTACCCTCCACCTGTACTAAGAGGAATGACTGCTTGTGCATCCACATCCTTTTAAACCAGTTATGCCATATGAGTCCACCATATCTACCTATACGTGGTATTTCACCGCCACTCCAAGTAATTTACATGTGCTACCTTTAAAACCTTCAATCTTTGCAATATATAGCTCATGGGAAAGTAGCTTAAAAACTATTGTGGTAAAGAATATGTTTCTTATGTATCTTATTTCTTATAAGTTGCTTGCTGAGCGGTAACCATGTTTTTGGGGACGCCATCAACTGTCACACTTTTGTTGAATATCATGTGAGTTGCTATGCATGTTCGTCTTGTCTGAAGTAAGGGTGATTTGCCGTGGGTTGAATAAGTATGCATATTGTTAGAGAAGAACATTGGGCCGCCAACCAAAGCCATGTATCATGGTGGAAGTTTTAGCTTGGACCTTAATCCTCAATCTCTTATGAGAATATGCTTATGCATTAAAGAGGAGTCCATCATCTATTTTCTATGTTGTCCCGGTATGGATGTCCTCAAGTTGAGATCTATCAAAAACGAGAAATCAAATGCGATTTATCTCCTTGGACCTTTGTACAGGTGGCATAGAGGTACCCCTTTGTGACACTTGGTTGAAACATATGTAATGCAATGATAACCCATGGAAATCCGAGCTAATTAGGACAAGGTGCGAGCACTATTGGTATTCGATGCATGAGGCTTGAAACTTATAGGATGTGTTATGCATGACACATATGAAGTACTACTACCGTTGCCAAAATTGCTTTTATGTTTTTAAAATAAAAAGCTCTAGCACATAACCATTCTTTTACTTTTATGTTGAGTCTCCACCTTCTTTTAAAAGCACCAACTACTGAGAGCATGATTGTCATTCTGAGTGTAATGTGCATTGTCCCAAAGTAGCATTGTCTTTTGCATGATTGTGATATCGTTTATTTTGGAATCATTGTATCTAGTCATCACTTAAACCTTGAAGGTGCCCCTGCATTTATGTTTTGCATCACTAAAGGGGGCAAGCTAGATATCACTTTATCATATTTGCACATCATGTTCATTGCAAATCTTTTTGATGTTTCAGTTTCATATTGTAAAACTTTCAGTCATTTGTGATTTTCTCATGAGGCAACTTAATTGCTATAGAATCATTGTCTCAGTAAGCTTTTGTCATATGACTATAAAAAGTCCTATATGGTTAATAGCATGTCACCACAGAAATTATTCTTGTTATCATTTACCTACTCGAGGACGAGCAGGAATTAAGCTTGGGGATGTTGATACGTCCAAAACATATCTATAATTTCTACTTGCTCCATGCCACTTTTGGGTGATATTGCTATGATATTCGTACACTTCCATACACTTTTGATCATATTTGGACTAACCTACTAATCCAGTGCACCCCGGTGCCAGTTTCTGTTTTCGGCTGATTTTGTATTTCAGGTTTTCACGTTACGAGAACTGCCAGGAAAAATCCAGAAAAATTATATAAAAAATCAGTGCTCCGGAACCGACTTTGCGCCCGAAGTACAACCGGGGGGGG